>OZ018357.1:9815209-10404429 GCA_963969515.1 Yponomeuta evonymella
GCGTGCTATAAGTCAATAATATCTCATATCTTTCAAATCTGTGGCTTCCTTTTACTCTCGAAGTTTCTAACTCACACTTACATATATTCTACATTACATCCACTTCATACAATTCACTTCGAGTTGGTGAATTGACCGGATGCATTACGATATTAGCCGAACAAACTCCGCGACCGCTTCCGCAAATTGGCTAATTCGTTTCGTGCGTTCACGGGAAGCTCCATAAAGTTGAGGTTGCGTGATATGTTAGTTAGTTCTAGTTAGACCTGAGATTTCCGCATTTAGCCTCATAGTTGGGCCATTGTACGTAGCAAACACTGAGATATATAAATACCTCATTAGGGTTCCCTCACGATGTTTTCCTTCATGGTCGGGAAGCGTCATTGCTACTGCAAGAAATGAACGTAACTTAGAAAACAAAGTTATTGGTACATACCTGGATTCAAACCCATGACCTCCCGAATGTGAGGCCGGCGTTCTATCGCTGCGGTAACAGCGCTCTGTGTCATATTATATCTCGCTCCCGAGTTAGGGAAGTATACTAAATATGTATTGCTACTACTGCTACTAAAAATCCCTCAAAACGTACTTTGGTGATGAGCTTTATACATTTTTACAAAGTTACGCCCACACCAAATATATTGGCCAACGCATGTCCGATTTAAGTATTCAATTTAAACGCAATCCGCCGCACTCTCTGCATTTTGGAAGGATATGAGAGAGCAGCATAAAATCTGTCAACTATGAAATCAAATCGTATGAGAAGTTTAACACAATTATTTGTTATCCAGATTGAAAACTTTACAAAATGTTCGTTATCACAAAAAAGCGGTCTATAATTAGCCTGTCACCCTTCAACTCACCGTGCAAACCTAAGGTGCAAACGGTCGGACGGTCGGCTAAAAAAAAGCAACGCATTTTTGTTACGCCCAACAAAATGATGTAGTATCTGAAAAATCTAAAATTAAACGGACGTTCGTATTTACAAAGATTCTGATGATTATTTACTTTATTTTTAAATTAATCAGTAAACCATTATCACGTGTGTATGCCAGTGAAAATGGTGAGTTAAACTCCCGTAACGGCGAAATTAATGAAATTATTATATGTATATAAATACATAATAATATTCTACTGTACGTGTGTTTGTCGCCTAACTTCTTCTAAACGGCTGAACCGATCTATACGTATATGAAATTTTGTAAGTATATTTGTGTGGGTCCCTGGATGGTTTTAAAATACAATTGGACCCGGTAGATGGCGTCGGGATCGCCTTTTCAGGAAAAAACGGATTTGATAAACAACTGACAAAATTTTTTTTTTACTGCCTCAAAACATTTTCTACATTTCCTGATACATTCAGTATAGAAAGGCTGTTTTTATGATATCTCGAGAACGGAATTTTTATTTATATATTTTTTTTGCATGTTCTCCATCAGTCTGAATAATATTGTTTGATCGAAGATATTACACAATAAGCATTAAAAAAAAAACTGAAATAAAAAATAACCAATAACCCGACTGCTGAGCATTAACTACTAAGCAGGCGGGACCAACGTAAGGAGTTACATTGCTGAATTTCGATCCCGTCTGCTTAGTAGTTGTTAATGCTCAGCAGCAGGGTTGTTGGTTATTTTTTATTTCAGTTTTTTTTTTCTTTTCGGTGATCTTTAATGGTGATTTATATATAGCCTATGACACCCGCGTACTCATGTTTTACATACAATACACGTAATTGGCGTAGTTAAATAAAATTAAGATGCGAGTATGATAAATTAAATATAACAGCGCCATTTAGTGAATCATAGTTGTACTACAATGTTACTTAATAGCGATTATTGTTTTTTTTTTTTTGTTACTTTTCTGTTTCATTATGCTAATTTAATATAGCCTCCTTTTGAGCTCCGCCGCAGTCGGGTAAAAAAGTTATCTCTGACGGAGGTAGCTTACCTACAATACAATTCAATATCAATAAAATTTTAATTTAGATTAATTTTTCACTGCATAAGCAGCCTATATACGTCCCACTGTAGGGCACAGGCCTTCTCTCAGGGAGAGAGTATGGGCTTAATCATCACGCGTGCCCACCGCGGATTGGCGATTTCAAGAGCTGAGGTATGTGAATAGCTCAGACACTCAGGTTTCCTCACGATGTTTTCCTTCACCGTTAGCGAGCGGTATTGCTAATATAACTTCACAAATGTACATAACTTAGGAAACAAAGTCATAGGTACATGCCCGCACTGGGAATCGAACCTGGGTCTCCCGCTTCCGAGTCCAATGTTCTACCCACTAGGCTACCGCCGCGTCCATTTAATTTTTTGCATTTTTCACTGATTTTGTAATATTTGTATTATATTTTATATTAATTAATTCTGCTGTGATGTTAACATTTTTATTATTATTGCTGTTATTACGGTCAAATATGGACCCAGGTTTAAAATAAATATTTTCATTCATTCATTCATTCATTAGCTGACCAAGTGCCGATTCATGACTTTGGCAAAGGTTGACATAAAAATACGATTAGTGCGAACATAGGTAATCATAATCCTAGTCTCAGTGGACTAAAGCACATAAGTCCATAACACAAATTTTTGAGGACGTGAAAAAAACTTATTATAAAATTCCTCTACAACATTTTTATCGTGAAACTAAACATCAATTTTTTTAAACTTAAATAACTGCTAATTTAATTAATTAAGTGTTATAGAACAGTACGTTAATGTCAATTTGTCTTATGTGCGCGGACCGCGCACCCTACAATTATTTCTGGGCACCGAAAAAGTCAGAAGACGTAATTCGAAACAACTCGTTATTTTTTTTAAGCGTCCAAAGACACGGCCTCCTGAACTAAAAGCGACCAACGCAGAGATTCAATAAATTACATGCTCTCGAGTCTAGTTCCTGGTATTTTTTTAACTGCAAACTTTACTGCAACTTTGTAGTACATAGAAAAATTTCTACCGCGCTGAATAATGTAGTGGGCGAGGCAAATGCGATTCGCGCTTAGCTCCCCCAACTAGTTTAAAGTCAGCTGTTATAAGCCTTCTTACTATCCGATGCATCCGCGATATGCCACGTTTGAGAAGTTTGAGAGTTGGTCGGCAACTCGTCCCATTTGCGGCTTGCTTGGATCAAGCCGCAAATGGGACGCAAATTCGACCCGTATGCTTGGAATTGCATTTTGACTGGATAAAATAAAGCTACTAAATAATTTTTGACATGCCCGTATTATTTGAAAGCGAATGGTATCGTCAAATCAAGCCATACTATCGAGAACATTGACTGCCTCGTTGATCAAGCGGTTGGGTTAAATTTGGTTGGCTTTGCTACCAAAACAGAGATCGTGGGTTTGATTCCCACAGGAGGCTACCGTACTTGATTTGTACAAATGATCTCAATCTGGGGGTGTTTCCATGTTTATGTCCTTGCCTGGTTATCATAGCACAGGGTTCTTATTCGACTGGAGATTTCCGCACTTGGCATGTAAATACCTCAGACACTAGGATTTCCTCACGATGTTTTCGTTGACCGTTAGCGAGTGGTATTGGTACTATAACTTCACAAATCAAAATAAAGTCATTGGTATATGCCGGGATTCGAACCCACGACCTGTCGAATGAAAAGCCTGCGTTCTACCACTCCGCTACTATCGCGTGTCACCATAGCATAGAGTATCCTAGTTTAGGACCAGGACAAGCGATTTTTTGTTTGAAAGTTATTTATTTATTTACATACTTGATTTCATCATCATCGTCATCAGCCATTTGACGCCCACTGCAGGACATAGGCCTTCCTCATGGTTTTCCGAGCTTTCCGGTCATACTTGATTTGGAACACTAAAATAAATCAAGTGCGTGTGAATCCCTAAAGATTTTCTTTCTTATCTTTTCACTGTTCTTGTCGTATTTTTTCAGTATAGATTCTAGTTTATAAATATGAATTAAGCATAATTCAATTATGAACAATAGTGTGATAGTCGCATCTATCATTAGAAGCTCAAAACATTCTGCGTTTTAGTATTTACAATGTTCGAATTTCAAAAGAATAAAATACAAGTACAAGTATAAATACAAGTAAGTGTTGCTGCTTGAAATTGTGTGCATAAAAGGTTGCATCCCCTTTTCAATCTGATAATTTTTTTAAACTAAGGACTGGAGGCTTACCACAAGCACTATTAGAAGTTATTTTTAAGCCTTATAAAAAACTGCCCTGCTTAATGGTACCATGAGCCATACAATTGCAGCGCTGTTAACTATAAGACGTTCACCGTCTAATCAACGCTGCTACCGTACTATAAGGTCAGTTTCGAGCGCTCGCAGCGCTGCTGAACTGTCATTCTTAGCAGTTATTGATATGTTACTCTTGAGCAGTTTTTAAAACCCTGCTAAGCGAATTATTGTTTAATTTACGTATTAAAATGAGTGATGAAGAAATTTTATGGTTTTGGAGGATGATACTTTTTTCGCAATAGGGAGGAAAAAGCGTGGCGTAAAATTATACGACTGCAGATTTAATCCATTCGAAGTTTACGACGAATTGTATTATGTTCGGAGGTATCGACTTTCTAAGGTTTTAGTCGAAAATCTGTGCGTAGACATTAGAGCTTTGTTACCGGCGCCAACGAAATCCACAGATCTATCCGTGGAGACGAAGATGAGCACTATTCCTCTATGTATTTTGTGGACAGAAAATAAACAAATATGTTATCTTATCTTATTTATAATAAAAAATAAGTTATATTTCATCATAATTCAGTCAGTCCAACTCTGCCCATTGCTGGGTATATGATCCTATATCAAGTCATAGAAACTTCTTTTTGGCTCAAACTTTAGTCGCATTTCAAATATTTTTTTTAGGTATTAAAACTCTTTCATCATAATCATCATCATCAGCCTTTTGACGTCCACTACAAGACATAGGCCTTCCTCATGGTTATGAAAACCATGAGGGGTTTTGCCATAATCGCCACGCTTAGCAGGCGGGTTGGCGATCGCAGTATGCGGTTGGAATCACAGGAAGACGCTGCTGCCCGTCTCCTAGTAATTTATAACCTCGTAGGTTTAGAATTGCTGAAAGTAGTCTGAACCGACACACCGCGACACCACTTCATTTCCTTCAAATCTTAGTTTAGCAAAAACCTTTTTTATCAATTCAAAAACTTCTTCAAACATATTTTGACGTAAACAAAAATAACTTTCGAGACACGTTAAAAAACTTTTTAAAAAAATTTTTAAGTAATGTAGAACTTAAGACCAAATTTTTATTTTTCCATAACTTGTTTTCAACTTTTATCCGCACAGTGAGCAGTGCTGCTACAAATGTTTTTTATTACATTTTTCACAATCAAAATGTTTTATTTTTATTTCGTAATAAAAACGGTATTTACCGGCAAATTATCATATTTGGTTTTCGAACGCACGCAACATTTAAGGCAAACAGGCCAGAGACAACCTTTTTTTTAGCAGGTTTATTGCAGTCCTACTTACTTCGGCTCATGGTACACTATAGCAGCAGTTTATTTTGAACATTGAAAATAAACTGCCCTGCTTTTGTCCTGCTAACTTCGAGATTGTGGTAAGCCTCCTGGTTGAGGCAAAGTCGAGTTGACTATAGGACAAATCTAAGGACCAACTTTCTCTCGGACGAGTTCTATACTAATTCAGTTTTTAACTCAAGCTTGAAGTGAGGGTTCCTCGGCTCTCCGCAGAGTTTAAACTTCGTTGGGAGGATATTTAAACACGTTTACTTATTGAACTGAAATATAGAGATTGATGGAGTTTCATAAGTGCAACGTGAGTGAACTTTAAAATGCAATAGTATTGGTGACAAACTGGACAAAAACTGAGCTTACTAGAAAGAGGAGAAGAATTTTTTTTACGATAAACAAGTTTTAGGGTTCCGCAGTCAACAAGGAACCCTCACAGTTTTGCCATGTCTGTCTGTCTGTCTATCTGTCCGTGGCGTAGTACAAAGACGATTAGCACTAGAAACCTGAAATTTGGCATAGACATACATATTAATTACGCCGTCAAAATGGTTCAATAAATCTTCAAAAATTTTTTTTGGGTACTTCCCCTACACCCAAATTAGTACTGCATTTTTTTTTTGCTCGCCTACACTTGAATTGGTCGTTAAAAAATATTGTGAGTGTAGGAATACCATATTTCGATTCAGGGGTCCGTTTGCGAAATATTAAGCTTTAAAGTGCAAATTTTTATTGGTGTAGAGCGTCCCCCCCTCTCTGGCTAAACGGTTGATTTTATAAACATGAAAAATTTCAGGGCAAAGAGTTTTAACTATTATTTATTTAACGAGTATCAGACGACCAACTCATAAAAGGAAAACTTTATACAAATTTAATTGAAAATTACTCCGATGAAGTTGTTAGTTTTCTAAAGCTGGTAAACCCCTCCTTCTACGGAACCCTACCCTGCGCGTGGCTCGACATGCACTTGGCCGGTTTTTTAATGAAATGATCTGACCTGGCGACCGCGGACCGGACGGAGATGGCCTAACGACCTGGGTTACGGTGGCTGGGAGTCGCTGGATGCAGGCGGCACAAGACCGGGAAGCTTGGAAAACCATAAGGGAGGCCTATGTTCTGCAGTGGGCATCAAAGGGCTGATGATGATGATGATCAAGATAATAAGTAAGCAATTTATTTCTGACTTGTCTTATGTATTTTTACTACTTGACTAAGTATTTTTTGGAACACGAGGAAGAAAATGTTATTGGGCATTAACGTAGTTTTCTTCGTATGAAAAAACATTGTATATGTCGGAGGAGCTGACATTTGTATTATCAAAACTAATTTTTGATCCTTATTGGTTTACCTGCGAAACCCTAAAAGAAGGAACTTAATTACGGGCTGCAAGGAATATATTTATACCGGCAAGGGGCGGGAACAGGAAATTAAAAAGTTTAAAAACGAAATGAGATTTATTTACGTAATATCAAACGGTACGTTAAAGAACTTATTTCCAAACGAGTTTTCAAGCAGTGCGGATTCCAGTGATTTGCTTTTAAAAATATTACACAATTGTAGGTACACAGATATTTTTCGATTTGAGAGGAATGTTTTCTATTTTTAATTAATATGATGAACAAGTATTTAGCTTCTAGCACATAATGACTTTGCATTTGAAGCAATGATTCTACATGGAACAGTAAGTGATTTTCATTCCGGGTTTAAATCCTGGCATGTAGAGATATATACATATATAAATCGTTTATTTCAGGTCATTGTGATATTAAAAAAAATCGCCAAACTGCGTAGCAGCCATCCTAAGATTCATAATTGCATGAACACATTTGTATCATAAGTCGATGTAGCTAGAACATGTCGCGTTTCGATATGCGTAGCAAAATGAGAAGATGAGACAAGTACAGTATTTACAAATATTTATTTACAGAAGAATATAATAGGTGGACTGTGGGAAAACAAAGGGTTCGTGCTCTACACTGGTTCAGTTGGTTCAGCCCGGAAATGTTGTTGAAAGGTACTCCCCTAGCCTGGATGGGATGACGCGCCGCGTTCCCTCAGCGAAGGTAGGCGCCGATCCCACCGGAAAGCCGTAGAAACTCGTACAAAAGGTGTGAGGAATGGTAGGGCCGGTCAGTAGCCATAGCGACCGGGATTCGTATGCTGTGAGACCGGAAGTTGTTGATCCGGTCTTAAACTGGACTACGGAAGTTCACAAACTGGACTTCGAACCCTGGAATCGTTTTCCAGTATTAAAATAGAGACATCAAAACGCCCCTGTGCATCGCCACCCAAACCGGAAAGCACCAGAAGGGAGTTTGAAGGTGGCGGTACACTAAAATAGGCAGAACGGCGGAAAATTAGGTACCTAGATAGTAAAACATTCCCATTTAGCAATAGATATTTACACAGTCAATTCCAAGAAATAGATACTTATTGTAGCAAAGGGAACAACTTTTAGTAATAAACACAATCAGATAATTCACACATTCCCACTCACCCAAAAGACTATAAAATATAAATTTTAATGAAAATTCATATGAAAAAATGGCCGCTAGGGCGGTTCGAGAGAGGCGGCGGAGGAGAGCGCACACCCAACTCCTTCCGTGGTCAAAATTTCAATGATTTGCGAGAGCCGAGATGAGTGAACGGAAGAATATTTGAATAGAGGCTAAGCATGAGTTATTTTCAGGCGGGAAAATAAAATAAAAAATATTAGTTTCTTGAGAAAATAACTGAACTTTGAAATTATACAAAAATATACATTTTAGGAGCGTATTTTGAAAGTAAAAGAAATAACGCTACAAACAGACAACCTTTATCGAGGTAGTGTCTTCGAGTTAAGCCCCGAAATGTAAACCATCAATTTTTATTATTGAGTATCAAGTGATACACGTTCATTCATAAGGATTTTTACGTCACTATAGTAAAGCAACGGTTTGTTTTTTTTTTCTATTTCAATTTACTTTAGTATCGGAAAATCAGTACTTACGTACGTTCGACTTGTAATGGTTCATTTACTCGAGAAAACATAATTTTGAGCCTTTGTTTTGTACTCTCTAGGGAAAGCTGATATTACCTATAAGTCGAGTTTCTATTCTCTCCTGAATGCAAATGGCTAACTCACATGATGTCCACTAATTTATCTTTAATATCACCAGCACTAACTATTCACATTATACAGAATTACTTTTTTTTCCGCTGAAAAAAATCAAGAGAATCTACTCGACTGAATTGATACAAATTCCCCTTGTGACAGCACGATAGGGCTATAATTGCTAAAATGTCACCTTAATTTAGTAGCTTAGGGAAATTGAGGAGTCCAATAAATGACAGCTGCTAGGTCTTTAATATAGACGAAACCTACACGGTTTTATATATTTAAAAGGGTTTTTTCTAAGCACATGAACGAATTGATTTCACAGTAACCTCTATACATAAAATATATAGAGTCACAGTAAGCCTATGTATATACGTCCTACTCCAGTGCACAGACTTTCTCTCAGGGAGAGAGTACGGGCTTAATCACCACGCGTGTCCACCGCGGATTGGTGATTTCAAGCGCTGAGGTATGTGAATAGCAGGTTTCATGACGATGTTTTCCTTCACCGTGAGCGATTGGTATTGCTACAATAACTTCACAAATGTACCTAACTTAGAAAACAAAGTCATAGGTAAATGCCCGCACTGGGAATCGAACCTGGGTCTCCCGCTTCCGATGTATGTGAATAGCTCAGACACTCAGATTTCCTCACGATGTTAAGTTATAGTAACAGTACCACTCACTAACGGTGCAGAAAAACATCGTGAGTAAACTCTACAATGGGCCAAATTGAAAAAAGAAAACAAATAACACACAACACAAACAATTTTTTGAGGCCTAGAAAGATCGCAAGACGAGTCTGGAATAATAAAATGAAAAGCGTTTTATTTAAAGTTGGGAACAAATCTACGAAATATGCTGAGGCTTACCCGAAAACGTTTTGGTAAATTGTTTCGTTTCGGAAACCAGGTTTTTACTTAAAAACTGTCTCAAGGTTGTAAGTAGATAAGAGCCTTGAAATTTTTGACATTTGAATACTATTATCTTCTTTTTTTTGTTGCACTAACCCGTGTTGAGGACAATTTTAAAAACCAGTGAGCACCGTGGCACGGTGAGTCAGAGGTCGCGGGTTCAGGTCCCGGCATGGGTGTAATTTTTAGCCTCTAAATAGGTTTTTAAAATTTTAATACTAACTCCTATAAAATCAATCCATAGATAGATAACCCTACCGACAGTTAATTTGGAAGAACTGACAGATTGAACTCTCAAAAGGCTTCCAATGATTGATTGTGGAAAACGACCATATAACATAGTTTAATATAACAGAAGAAGAATTGAATTTTTGTTATTTAGATACATGAAGTTAGTCAGATCCACCATTCGTAACTTTTACTCATAACGAATTGTTACAATCTAAAGTTACAGACATTTAGCAGCTTCACTGCTGCCGTGCTACCCCTGAGAAGAAATAATAACGTTACGTACGAGCCCACTGGAAGCCATGCAAGTGTATTTAGTTCCACTGTAACTCGGTACGTGCGGTCGGACTTTGAGCTGAATTTGTAGAATGGTTATTACGAAATAAATGAGCGGAAAATGCAAGGCTTATTTAGCTGGAATAGAACACCAAAATAGGGTGGAAAAAAAGGACAAGTGCGAGTAGTATCGCGCCCTCAAAGTCCATAATAAACGATTACAGGCCCGACTGGAAAGAAGTTTGTAATTGTTTGCAAATTTATTTATTTTATTGATTTTTGGAGAAAAACGGAAGGGTTGGTTTGGTTTGGACACGTGGAGAGGATGAAGGAAGAAAGATTGTCGGAACAAATATATCGAGCCAATGTTGGTGGAGGGGCCGGTTAGAGACGTACCAGGCAGCCATACTTCGACGAAATAGGGGATGTATTAGCAAAGGGTAAGATAAAAAGTACCGGAAACCGGCGTGCGTATATGCAACGACTAATGAATGTTGATGAAGCGAAAGTGATTTGTCAGGATCGTGGCAAGTGGCAGTCACTGATCTGCCTGCCCCTCCGGGATACAGGCGTAAGTTTATATTATTTTATGTAACAGAATTGACAAACATAACGTTAGTACTAGGAATAAACATAAATCGTAATTTCCACGATAAGACTTATAAAATTTAATACATCCTTTGTGGCTCATTGTATGAGGTTCTACAACAACTTACCTACGACTGGATTTAAAAAATGTGTTAAGCGTACTCTGTGCAAAAAATTAAGAATTGCTTAGAAGACAAAGATGTCTGGCATTAACAAAAAAAATTACGGGGACGGCACTCGACACCATTGTCTAGCGTTTACCACATTTATGAGTAATAACTTTAAGCTGAAAACGTGTTTTGAAAATAATAAATAAGGAGTTTCTTCGTTAGCTTCTCCTCCACATAATCTGAAACTAACAGATTTGAAGTTTATTAAATAAACATTTTGTTTTTATAATTAAAGTGAGTAGTGAGTAGTAGAGTCCACGAGTAGTGTGGAGATCAAAAATGTTGCAACTGAATTGTTTGATTTTTGTTTTATTTTTTAAATGTTGTTTTTATTCTATAGTTTATTTGGACTTAACTTTAAAAAATTGGGATAATTCGTTAACAGACCTCGCTTTAGTTTATAAGCCAAATAATTCAAATTTAGTTTTATTAGTCAAAAGTGTTGTAGTACGCTTGTAATTGGGTGTTAGACTAGATTTTAAGCTCTACAGTGTATCTGTAATGCTGTTTTACCTAACATATGTTGACTGTGTCTATTAAATAAATAAAAATAAAATACTAAATACTTATATAGCGTGGCGATTATGGCAAAACCCTTCATGGTTAGGAAAACCATGAGGGAGGCCTATGTCCTGTAGTGGGCTTTAAATGGCTGATGATGATGATGAAAATACTATAGCGACAATTACGAGTACCAGTGGCTAGAAGAAGTAATAAATGTCAATTATACTGTGAATCGCTCGTAGCCCCGGCTGCCTGAGTGATCTTAAACGATCACGAAGGTTAAGCAACACAGGGCGCGTTCAGTGCATGGATGGGTCGCCGTCTATGCCTAACGCTAGTGGCATTTTTCCGAGCGGTTCCGTGCTTCGCAAGGCACGTTAAGCTGTTGGTGCCGGCTGCCGTCGATAGATGGCAGTCGTTAAGCCAAGTCAGAGGCCTTAGGGCGGCTTGACAACTTCTGACAGTAGACGAGCCACTAGTCTACAAGCCCCACCAATCCGGACTTGGCCCCCGTGGTGGAGTTTGCCCTATACCTTCTTCAGGGAAGAGACCCGTGCCCCTCGGTGGGGACATAATGGATTGATGATGATGATGATGATACTGTGAACCGTTTTCGTCTGGTTTGATTGGTTTTGTAGGGTCCTACTGCATCATTTGTGTATGTTCTGTCATACTAATTAACTTGTGGCTATTTTCTCGGATTATTTAAAACACTATTTTTCAGAGGCAGTTTCCTGACCACGCTACATAAAATATTATGGTGATATTATATTATAGTCACATAAAACATAACTAATAGAACTTGTAAGATGCTATAATTCTACTCTATGGCGTCATCCATACTTCACAGGGTTAGGTAAATTGATTAGCTTCCAAGACTTCACGGGGTCAAACTCGGACTTAAATTTTTTTTTTCTTTTTTGTATTTTTTACCTACCATTAGTTGCTGCTAAGTCTTTTAATACTGACCGAAAATATTTATTTTTTTTGCTGACGGTTTAAATGATACCCATAATTTGGTCATATCAGCTTGATGATACCAAATTATGGAGGTTAGGGAACGCAATTTCGGGATACCGGGAACCCGAACTACCGGGATCCTGCATACATTTTGCGGGACTAACCTCGGTTGAAAATTCAGCGGGATCCCGCTGGACTGGCGGGATTACAGAGAAGCCTAGATTCTGCGCGCGAAAACTTCAACCTTCGAGTGTATTGTTAAAGCTTTATTCTATATCCTATTAGAACTTCTTTCTATATCCAATTATTATTCTTCTTTAACTTTTTCAACATGATCGAGGCACTTCAGGATGCGTTGGGGACAAATTGTTTAAAGTTTTGCCAGGATAGACTCGTTTGTGCGTCTTTCGGTCCACGATGTACAAAGAATTCTCCGCCAACATCATAATATTTCTAAAGCATTTATCCTTTTTCAAAGAGGTCCTTCGATGTCTTCGATGTATAAGTTTCTGAGGCTTACATTATAGAAATATTGAGCAGATAAGGGTCCGCATTAGGTCTTTATTACGATTAATTTCAGAGTTCTAACCTCCACCCTGCTGGATTCCGCAAAAACCTGGATCTATAGGGACTGACATTGTCCAGTCCCGGAAATACGTAGATCCAATTATCTTGCGGGATTGAAGGAGGAGGTGGATAGTGGAACTTTTCAATGGCTTCTAGTAAATGTCTAGATTTTTCATCATCATCATCCTCATCAGCCATTTAACGCTCACTGCAGGACATAGGCCTCCTTCGTGGTTTTTATAACCATGAGGGGTAGAACTTTCATGTATCTCTATAATTCATGGTGTCCAGTAAAGAGTATTAATCTAATCTAATCCCTCGAGTTTGGGCTGTATGTTAACACGACAAACTACTAAAACAAAACAGAGATGTGCTAAAGTAGGCATCTCCACGGCCGATACGCTTTCGAAGGCATTAGTCGTGAAGAATGAGGTGTCAAGAGTGAAAACAAAACACTCCATATAAGGTGTAGGCAAAGAAGGTATTTCCAAGACTAAACTAATAAAGACTCCAGTATAAAATATTTTGCTACCGAAAAACACACGTTTGATACTTTACTGAAGTAATAACTAAAAAAATATGAAACAAAAACTAATCTACTACTAGGTTCTAGTTTGTTGACCAAACAAACTAATGTAATGACTGTAGTTAGATTAAAATGGATAGACACTTTCTCAATACTCAATTGGTTTCATTGGGAAATGCTGGTGCATCGTCGTACACAATGTACCGTAACCATTTTTAATACAAAATAATAGCTACCTACCTAAACCAAATTCAATATTGTGACTCATTGCGAGGTAGGTATCAAGATTGGTTCCGCCTACTTAGAAGGTAATGCTCAGCAGTTGGGTTGCTGGTTGTTTGTATTTAAATTTTTCAGGTTGTCTTTTCTAAAAAAGTGACTAAATATTTCCAGGGTCCGTGCATCAGGCAGACATACTCGTATGGTCTTGATTTTGAGTTCAGTCAAAACCAATACGTTAGTGCGATATGCTGTTACATTGAAAAGGTACATTCAGTCACGGTCAGCCTTCTTAATGTCCGAATCTGTACACCGTACATAACTATGCAGAACTCTGTAACCCGTCCCGTGTCAATCTGGGAAGAGCGCATCAGGCGTAGCTCTATCATGCTATTACCTACCATGGATGTAGTGAGCTGTGTCTTTTTAACCCACACCCGCTGGATCCATTTGCTGATTTATGCACTATGCATGGCCATTTTGGCGGAGGCCACCGTAAAATTCATCCCTGACCAGATAGAGTAAATTGAGAAAGTCTTCTTGTGTAAGAGATTTTGTTGTATGTTTACTACTTTCAAAGAATGTATTTGTAGGCATACGAAGAATTTGATGTGGTGATGTGAGCCTATACATACGGTTAACTAGAAACCGCGAAAAATGCCGTGACGGGGAAAAGGGAAAGTGATTAGAGGTGGGTTGATACTGAATATGATGATCATTACAGAAATATTTGTTTCTGGAAGTAGTTATGAAAATTAAAGAACAAAGATACACGGCATATTTTTCTTGTATCAAACTACCAGCAGGCTTAAAATATCAAACCGACTAAAACGAAAATGCAAAACAAAATGGCCTACTTCTCATCTTAATAAAATACATTATATGTAGAATTTGCCAAGTACTTGGCCTCCACGCAATAGCAGATAGCACTGCTGTGCAAGCTACTATCGACACCTATCGACCTATGCTCTCTGTTTCTTTCTCTCTTTCTTTCAGAAACCAATTTTTCCTCTTGTAGTGAGACGTAAGTAAGTTGCTTATATACTCGTATGTGCATTGCCCTAAACTACCAGCCATTTGTAGAAACGTGAAA
Organism: Yponomeuta evonymella; assembly: GCA_963969515.1. NCBI lineage: Eukaryota > Metazoa > Arthropoda > Insecta > Lepidoptera > Yponomeutidae > Yponomeuta > Yponomeuta evonymella. The sequence continues at coordinate 9,829,843 of OZ018357.1, forward strand.
AAATTGAGGGCAGTAGCACCTAAGTAGGCTTTACAAGTTAACGCATAATATTACACCAACTATAATACAAAGAAACTTCGTACAAATTCAATTGACAATTCGGGTGCCCCAAAAATAAACACAGAAATAGACATTTTTTCAAAACCGAGATATTGGGGTTAAAGTATGAAATTGCCGTTTTATTACAATAGGTTCTTTGAATTGACATAGAATCTTCATGGTTTGAGGTTTTCGAATGAAACTTTTTTCAAATGGTTTCTATGATGTTCTTTTTTTAAAAAATGTGAAACATTTGAATATCGACTTTCAATTGTTTTTGTTATTCAACTTAGACAAGAAAGATGGATACTGCGAAAATTCGAGTGATTATGAGGCACCCATTTTTCGTATTTTTTTATTTTATTGATTTGACGCAAGTGAGTCAATATTGTGGGTAAGGTAACGTTAAACCATGCCGCTAATTCCTGGGTAGTTTGACTAGGGTCGGCTTCCACTATCTCTCTTATTTCATCGTTATTCACCTGTGTGGGCGGTCTTCCTCGTGGCTCGTTCTTTAAGTCGAAATTTCCATCACGAAAGCGTTTAAACCAAAATCGCACGGTGCGTTCATTAGTAGACCCCTCTCCAAACGCAGCATTGATATTGCGGGCTGTTTCTGCCGCGTTAGTTCCGCGTCGGAACTCGTATTCAAAAATCACTCGAATTTTCTCAGTATCCATCTTTCTTGTCTAAATTGAATAACAAAAACAATTGAAAGTCGATATTCAAATGTTTCACATTTTTTAAAAAAAGAACATCATAGAAACCATTTGAAAAAAGTTTCATTCGAAAACCTCAAACCATGAAGATTCTATGTCAATTCAAAGAACCTATTGCAATAAAACGCCAATTTCATACTTTAACCCCTATTATTTCCACTAATGGTTACTAGTTGGTTCCAATAACCAATAGTGGGAATATCTCGGCTTTAAAGAATTATATCCCTTACCGTGTTTATTTTTGGGACAGCCGAAATACTTTGTTGTCGTTGATAGTTGTGTAAAGCAGTAGCCTCCGGCCACATTTATCAAGTGTAAGCCAATTTTTTTACAATAATTGAACGTTATAATTTCAAGTGCATGAGTCTTGATCCTACTAATATTATAAATATGAAAGTTTGTGAAGATGTTTAGATGTTTGGAGGTTTGGATGTTTGTTACTCAATCACGCAATAACGGCTAAACGGATTTACATGAAACTAGGCGTACAGATAGACAAAGACCTGGACTGAGACTAGGCATACTTCATCATCATCATTCAGCCACCAGAAGTCCACTGGTGGACATAGGCCTCCTCCATGGATTTCCAATAAGACCGGTTGGAAGCGGCTTGCATCCAGCGTCTTCCTGCCACTTGGATGAGGTCATCTGTCCATCTTGTGGCTGGTCGTCCTACGCTGCGCTTACCGATATGTGGTCTCCATTTGAGAACTGTTCGGCCCCATCGGCCATCAATTCTGCGTGCTATGTGCCCCGCCCACTGCCACTTCAACTTACTAATCCGCTGGGCTATGTCGACGACTTTCGTTCGTCCACGGATCTCATCATTTCTGATTCGATCTCGTAGAGAAATTCTGAGCATAGCCCTTTCCATAGCTCGTTGCGTGACTATACTCATACTTGATATCCCGGTAACGCGGTCCCGTAATATTCATTTTAAGTTTAAAATAGATGGCATTGTGCAATCGAACGGTGTGTCTTAAAAATAGGTGGCGTTGTGCAAGAATCGTATAAACGGATTCTGGGGCGGTACGAAGTTCGCCGGGACAGCTAAAGGATGACACTTGGTAACATCACCTGGGGACACGTGCGGGCTCGTAAACATTTTATTAATAGACTTATTTAACGATAACAACGACCGTAGGCCAGGTATGGTGCATAAGAAAAGGGCGACATTTTCAATATTCTGAGGTTATCTGATAGCATAGTTTAATTGCTGACAGATAATTCCGAATTGACGATCGAGCTGTGGATCGAAGTCCGCGCGGAATTTTCTTACATAATGCAAACTAAACGTAACCTCATAGAAATAAAGATCAAAATCGCACCTACGCTCATTCACTTTACCGCCACTATCTCAAAGGTGGCGCTAGTGTCGAATTCGACCCTTAAAGAATATAAATTTCAAAGTCTAATTTCGACTTCTTGTGTGAGATGTACAAAAACAACTTACAGAAGACTTGTGACAAAGTCCATAGGATGTTCCGTAAGCAACAAAAATATAAAGTTTAATGGACAGTTCGATGATCTGCTGACGACTATACCTATGCCGATAGCTTAGCCGATTATTGTTGTTTTCTTTTAGTTTAAAAATAACTAGGTCAATTACAATTTTTTCTTAAAGCTATATAGCCGCTCTCAGAAACCTATTTGTTTTGTCTATGGAACCTATGGAAAGTTAGACATTGTATTTATCATAACTCTGAAATAAACACTGCTGGCACGGTTTAGCAATCTAGGGGCAATAGTGCGCGCGGAAACACAGTCTTAATATTATGCTAAACACACATCACAACCTTTTAAAGTTGGTTTTTGGCTATCGATTTTCGTGATATTTTATGTAGACTTATCATCATACCCTTTATGATAGTCCTAAAAATATTGTGAACTGTAAGTCGAATGCTTAGCTTTTGATCTTAAGCTTGCAATACATTCATGAAAAATCATTAGCGAAAGCCCCCTTTTATTGTCACTTTTGCTCTATGCTCCCACCGCTGTTTTTGTTGTCCCCGCAACATAAAAGGGACCCAACGGTTTCCGCTCCAAAAATCGGGACACGCGCGGGTATTCACTAAAAGGTGGTCTCGGTAACATAAAATACTTGCTTTATAATATTTCTGGCTCGGTCAGATTGGGCAATTTCGTTGCATACAATTTTCTGCATTGCTTCCAATTTTCCGAAGCAACTTAACTTTGAAACCAATTCTCAAATTCTGGCTGTTTTAATAGAACTTCACTTTCGTTTTACATCCATAGGTGTATTATTCCATTCCAGTCACGGTTTCATTGGATCCACACCGAATAGTTGATGGAAATCGTTAACATACGAAGGAGAAGTATAGTTAATTTCCAGTTATTTGAATTAATAAAAATTAATACCATCGTATTATTGTTTTAACCCTCGTTTTTACACGAGTTTTTGCTGTAACGTATATAAAAGTTTGAACTGCCTCGAGTAAAAAGGTTGTGTCGTCTAAATACTTTTTAATCCTGCAGGAAGAATACAAAGGAAAGGTCAGTTATCGAATGGACGTGAGAGTTTTTGGTTGATTTGTTCTCAGGCAAGGCTTTTCCTTGTTTACAAAACAAATCGAATGTGATGTGGAGAGACCTCACATTCGAGTTGTTATACTTTCTGGGCCATGTTTCATAAAACTATAATTAATAACCATCTTTTATTCAATTAGAGGATAATTTTAAAATCCGTGGGGCAAAAAAGGGGGAAATTATTTTATTTCAAACCGTTATTCCAATCAATACTAGGACCAAACTGTTAATGACAATGCAATGAAATTAAGGAAAAACGGTGCGTACTAAAAAAAAGTAAAATTTCCACCCTTCAAGGGTTCAAAAAGGTTATGAAATTGAAATATTTAATTAGTTCCTATTAAATTTATGCATACCTACATATTTTACAACCCAAATAAAAGATTACGGATTTCAGTATTCAGACAATTTTCACCATTAAAGCGATAAAAGAGGCATGTTTAGCAATACCACTTCCTGAATGTAAAGGAAAACATCGTGCTGAGGTGTTCCTATACCTACTTCAGCGCTTAAATTTTCCAATCCGCACGGTTGGTGATTAAGCCTATCCCTCTGTGAGAGAAGGCCTGTGCCCTACGGTGGGACGAATATAGGTTGCATTTTTAGCAATCATCGATACTGGCCACTGCGGTCCATTCTCAGACCAAGTCCGGATTTTCTTTTTCTGCTAGGGCGCTTTTTGTCTTTATTTTGCCGTTAAGATTAATAGTTGGGGGACACAGTCGAAAGCTAATTAAAGTAAATTAAAAACGTATTTTTTCCTAGAACATCGGTACATAACATGGTTTAAAATAGTTCTAAAATAATCGCTTCATGTTCTAACTTTTGGTGTGTAAATTTTATTTACTGGATCGCCTAATTTAATATTAAAATGTATTTGATTTGATTTGACAAGTTAGAAAAACATTCTTCTTCTTCTTCTTCTTCAGCATTTGTTTGTCCAATAATGGACGTATGCCTCTTCATGAGTCCTCTAACGGGATCGGTCTGTGGCTATTGTAGTCCATGTCGACCCTGTAGTAGCCCAAATGTTATCAGACCATCGTGCAGGTGGTCTGCTGATACTATTCATGCTCCTGTGCGCGCTCTCCTTAAAAGGACTTTACGGCTCCACCTTCCATCCTCCTGACAACATACGTGCCCTGCCCGCCGCCATTTAAGTTGCGCTACCCGTTTTCCGATATCGTTAACTTTGGAGCGTTGGCTTATTGGTTTAGTTCCTTACCCTGTCGCGGAGGGATATTCCGAGCATCGACGTTTCCATTGCTCTTTGGGTGACTTTTAGCTTGTTCACGGTCTGCACAGTGAGTGTCCATGTTTCGCAAGCGTAGGTCGTTACTGGTAGAACACACTGATTGTAAATCCTAGTCTTCAGCGCTTGAGGGATTTTTCAGTAGGAGACGTCCTTGAGCTTTCCGAAGGCTGCGTATGCAAGTTGTATTCTACGGTCGAGTTCACGTGCTAGAGGGTTTTTCCCCAGTTTGATAATTTGTCCCAAGTAAGGGTATTCGTGTACCTGAAATTGGATCGTTCGACATATTGGACGACCCCATTAGCTTCGTTGTTTCCGCATTCATTTTCAGGCCAACTCGCAGTGATGCATGGTAGACAGAATGTATAGCAGGAAAACATTAAAGTGTGCAAAACATAATATATTACAATAAAGTACCTCATAACGTATCAAATCGGAGCTAGGTCTTACACGTATAAGTATAATTAAACGTCTATACAGGGCGTCCCAAAATTATGGGCCATGAAGGGAAAGTAGGTACCTTAAATATCGTAGATAGGGTATTTTTCTGAAAGAAGACTTTATGTTATTTTTAAAAGTTAGTAATTCTGCATTCAAAGATTTTCTAAAAATTATTTGCCTCGTCTGGAAATCGAACCGACTTAAATGTGAAAAAAAAACACCCCTACTTTTATGATGCCAATCGAAAGAATGGCCAAAAACTAATAACTCTTCTTAAGTAACATAGTATTTTAAAAGAAAGGAACAGTGTGAAATTAATCATTTTAATCAAATTAAAAACATACATGTACTTAACTGCCGTAGTCAAGTAGTAAGTGGGTATTTTTTTGTAAATTAATTAATTAAATGCTCAAAATGTGATCTCTCTTGTCTTACGCAAATCGCCAATCTTTTAATGAGTCCGCTGCCTGTTGATTTTCTTATCTTTTTATGGTGAATACTCGATATGATATGGCACAATTCTGTTTGTAACTCGCCCACGTTCTCGTATCGCTTTTTGTATAGCATATCTTTCACGTATCCCCAAAAGAAGAAATCTAATGGTGGAGGTCCGGGGATCTGGCCGGCCATCTAATCGGTCTATTCAAATCTTAAGAAGATTTGTTAGTTTTTGGCCATTCTTTCGATTGGCATCATAAAAGTAGGGGTGTTTTTTTTACATTTAAGTCGGTTCGATTCCCAGACGAAGCAAGTAATTTTTAGAAAATCTTTCAATTACTAACTTTTAAAAACAACATAAAGTCTTCTTTCAGCAAAATACCCTATATACGATATTTAAGGTACTTTCCCTTCATGTCCCATAATTTTGGGACGCCCTGTATACTTCTATTGTTACTAATACTTCTTTTGTTATAGCACTTGATCACAAGTCCGTTTATTATTTCCTATCAGTATTGGTCAGTATCCAGAGAGCGATCAAAGTGGTTGAAAGCGGTATAGTGATTTCAAGTGTGAGCTCGCATTTACCTTTTTCAATTTGGAAAAATAGAATTTCATTGATAATTCGCTTCAATGGGTAACGAGTTCCTAAGATTTTAATAGTTTTCAAGAGACTAGCTTCGGCTTAATGAGAGAAGTCAGAAGTTGATAGATGCGCTTAATTACACCTTAATTGAAAGCCCTCAGACAAGTTTCAATTAAATTTAAAAGAGCAGCTTTAATTGTTTCTAATTTAGCTTCAAATTTCTTTTCAGTTTTTTATAACCCGAAGCCCGAGGGGCTAACAGGCTCTTGGCCCCTGGCCACGCAGAAGGGGCGTGGGTCGAGGGCGCGGAAAATGATAATGAATAAATGGCTCAGAGGAAGCAAATGACCAAAAACCCAGGTCCGAAACAAAGCTATGTAAAACAAGCGGCCAAATCGGACTCACGCACCCCGGGTGCTATGCTAATTATAATTAATCACAGCGTGGAAATTAAAAAAAACTTTGGCCTTTGCATCTACGTAATGAGATGATTTATACAGCGTCCAGTGGCAAATTCACTCACACTAGATGGGTAAAGGGACCACTCAGACGGTGCAGTGCCTGGGACGTTGTTTTTTAGATCGAGTAGTCTAGGCCAGCACTATACCATCCTGACAGCTTAGTCGGCCTAGCCCACAGGAAAGACGAGTCAATAAGCGCGGAGCCAACCAAGTCGTGGGTTTTTTCACGATGTTTTCCTTCACCACTAGCGTGCTGCTACAAATTCACAGATGAAAACAAACAAAGTCATAGAAAACAAGCGGTCCCTCGCTTCCGAGTCCATTGTTCTACCCACTGGGCTACCACCGCCTGTAAGTATATAAATATAATGATCACTACCATTTAATGTATTTAATTTACCAAAAATACATCACTTCCTAAAAAAAGGTTTACATTGAATTTACAAGGTTTTAGAATATTATATAAACTCTGTTATTTAAGGCCTTGAAAAGACTAAGTTTGGAGTTTTTTTGTCCATTTTTTCTCCAAAATGATCTAGATTTTGAAATTGACACCTAGTTTAACTTGTAACGTTCATTAAGTCGCAGTTTCTGTGCTACTTTGAACAAAAAATTTTTGTTTGATTTGACCAAATGTGCACAGAGCAGCTTTTAAAAAAAACTCAATAGAAGCGAAAAACCGGCCAAGTGCGAGTTGGACTCGCGCACGAAGGGTTCCGTACTATTATCTATACAACATTAGACACAAAGATAAAAAAACCGGCCAAGTGCGAGTCGGACTCGCGCACAAAGGGTTCCGTACCATTATCTATACAACATTAGACACAAAGATAGAAAACGGCAAAAAAATCACGTTTGTTGTATGGGAGACCCCCTTAAATAATTATTTTATTTTGTTTTTAGTATTTGTTGTTATAGTGGCAACAGAAATACATAATCTGTGAAAATTTCAACTCTCTAGCTATCACGGTTCTTGAGATACAGCCTGGTGACAGACAGACGGACGGACGGACCGACGGACGGACAGATAGACAGTGAAGTCTTAGTAATAGGGTCCTGTTTTTACCCTTTGAGTACGGAACCCTAAAAACAATAATGTGAATATGGTGTAACAGGCATGCACTTATCTAACTATTTTCATTCCCTGCGTGTGCCCATAAAGCAACAACAAATATTGTGAAATAAAATTCTAAAACAATAAAAAAGAGAGCTAACAAGTCGATTCACAATACAACATAGTTCCGGCTTTTGTTCGGAAATCGATTTAGGCACAAAAATCCATAAACACAAAAAACACGAAGCCTGACAGTTCGGTGGCGCCGGGCAGGTATTTTTATTCAAAACAAGCTTCCACACATCCATGGGCGTTGATTGCCTTATGCAGGGTGACAGCGCTCCACGCAAACAGGGGTCCAATTACCGAGACTAATGGAAACATCGCTTCCGATATCAGGTGTCAAATGACTACATACTCGAATAAAATCGAAGGACATATATCAGCGGAAGCACGGATAAACACCGTTGGCATGGCGTAAACTGCAAATTAGTGTTACCAGAAACAGAAAGGCAGAGACGAAACTTGCGAAAGTTTCGATTTAATTAAACTCTCTGTCTTAAGCCTGCTATTACATCTGGCCATCTCGCTACGCACATGTTGGTTATTTTATAGGGAAGAGCGAGTGATCGTGCTCTTCCACTATAAAGGGAAATTTCCCGCCAGGCAGATCGTATGCCTGGGGACGGCCGGTCCGACTGATGTTCGTCGGACGTTATATTTATTGTATGTCATATGAAACATTTTGCTAGCGCGATGCAGGAATGTTGGACTTTTATAGTGCGCGCGCAGAGTTGACATGTACTCGCCACAATTTTATTATCTAGCAAAGCCTCAGGCCAGACCTCATTTATTAAACGTATACATTTTTTTACACGTACATTACATTACATGAACTCACGCCTGTACGCTGGATTGGTAGGCAGAGACCAAGGTTTGCCACTTAACACGATCCTGACAGACCCCTTTCGCTTCATCGACATTCGTTAGTCGCCGGTTTCGGGTGCTTAGGGTTCCGTAGTCAGCAAGGAACCCTCTACGGAATCCTTTTAGTTTCGCCATGCCCGTCCGTCTATCTGTCTGTCCGCGGCATAGCAAGGTTAAGATTACCAGGGAACTGAAATTTGGCATTGATATACATAATTATTCATTACGCGGACAAAACCGGAGGATAGAAACTCGAAAAAAAAAATTTTTAGGGTACACCTAAATTAGGGATGATTTTTTTTTCCTCGCCTACACCATAGTATGGGGTATCGTTGGATCGGTCGTTTAAAAATATTGTAGGTGAAGACTATTTTACGTCAGGGTTTCGATTGCGAAATATTAAGCTTTACAGCGCAATTTTTTTGTCAGAGTAGGGTTTAGACTTCATACAATAGGTACAGTAAAGTTTTACTGTGTCAGTCAGAGTAAAACTTTATTGTATTGTATGAAGTTTATATATTAATTTAATTATCCTCAAGTCACAGACCTAGACACTTTCAGAAAACTGTTGCTGAGGCTGAAAGTACTTCCGAGGAGTTAGTACTTACCTCCTTCACACTAATTATTTCGTGCATTAAAAGACGAAATCAGTGTAGGTACCAATAATAAAACTTGCTGGCGTAAAATCCGTATGAATCGCGTTTTAATTCGCGTTGCATTTCGACGATAATTAATTTAACAGTATCCAATACGGGCCACGCTCGAAACAAAATGGGGTGGGATTGCAATTCTGAGGCTCTAGCACTACGTGTTAATTAATTGAATTGTCGAACCGTGATGTCGGTAGCATTTTATACAACGGTACAGCACAGTTGGTGATATTGGAAAATACCTAGACAGAGATATATAATATAGCAAAAAATAACTAGATAGAGATAGAGATTTATTTCACACAAAAAAAGAGAAAGGGCAAGAGAGTTCCTTATTCAGAGAGTACAGATGCGGTTCTATTACTAATAGTGATCTCTTTCAGATCTCTGGTTGAAGAGGAATACGTAGGAATACGAATAGTGGCGGTTATGGCAAAACCCCACATGGTTATGAAAACCATGAGGGAGGCCTATGTCCTGCAGTGGGCGTCAAATAGCTGATGATGATGATGACGTAGGAATACATGATTTATGAGATTTCGCGATGTGTCCAGATGCTGTATTTTTACTAGCAAATAATAATAATACATAGCCATTAGGGACGTTTTAGCAAAAAAAAAACGTTTTTTGGTACTTCAGATGATGATGATGATGATGATGATGATGAAGATGAAGAAGAACGTAGGCTGATGCCTACGCTTGTCCACTGCTGGACATAGGCCTCCCCTATTGCACGCCACTGAGCACGGTCCTCGGCTACTCACATCCAGCTCTTGCCAGCCGCCCTGCGGAGATCATCGCTCCACCGAGTACTCTTGCTATTTAATGGACCTAAAAACGTGGATGCTGGAGATACCCAGGTTGATAACAATCCATTGTACAAGAATAACATCCTTACAAACCACGTTAAAACATTTTAGTGGCACCGGTGACACTTTTTTTTTTATAAACCCTGTGCAAACAAATGCTCGGATTTACATTTCGTATGCGCTCCGAGCAGCTGAAAACAAATAACAGATGCTATGAAAGCCGGAGGAACAACATGCAAAATAATAAAAGTAAATAAAAATGCAAAACCCCCGACAGATCTCTTAATTCGAAGAATTAAAGGGTCGACAATGATATGTAACCATTACTTTTTACCTTTTAGGAGATGCGTCGGGGTTTTGGCAAACTTAATTACCAAAATTGTTATTAATTAAGGTTTCATTCTATTTTAAAATATATTCAACTCATTTACAGTTCCTAGCTTGCCTTGGGCCTACTAGTACTAGACTAGTAGGCCCAAGGCAAGCTCGCAAGTCTTCGGATAAAAAAAATAACAATGCGACTGAGTATTTCTGAGATTCTATGTATCCAGTTGCAACAGTTTGTAAAATCCAGAAGTTCTTGTGCTGGCCATCATCAAACTCTCACTTATTTGGATTTAAAAACGTCAAACGACCTTATTAATTAGATATCAAATAAGGTTTCATAAAAAAACGTCAAATGATACACACGTGTAAATGTGTAAAATGTCGTCGCCAACGATACAGGCTCAGCCTAGTGTGGGGACGTGGCCACCACTACCTAATGTTATCTAAATATTATTGTTAAATTATGTTTTAAATTGAAACTAAGATTAATTATTATTAATCCATATGCATGTAACATAATTCATTTGGTACACACACAACACACACACACACACTCACACACACACTCACACACACACTCACACACACACACACGCACACGCACACGCGCACGCGCACGCGCACACGCACACGCACACGCACACGCACACGCACACGCACACGCACACACACACACACACACACACACACAGAGAGAGCGAGAGATACAGGGATACAGATACAGAAGCAGGCGTCAAACTTATAACACCCCTTATTTTTCAATGTCGGGGGTTTTAAAAGCGCTAGAGTAGGTCGTCAGCGGTGAAATGCCAGAATGTTTGCATGGAAATGAATGCGTAGTGTTTTGTCGATATGTGCACTATCTCCCAAAGCGTAGTTTCAACAAGAACTCTATTTGTGTTCCCGTTTCTTGTTTATTTAGCTTCTATTGTCTTTTTCTGCTGGGCAAACACCCCCGTTCTACTTTTTAGCTCTTCCAGCTTTGCCATGCTGCTGCTGGCGAGATGGTTAACGACTGGAAAATCCTGAGGTTCACTAGCGCTACCATTGAAAAAATCAACTTTTACAGATATTTTTTAAAAAGCGGCTTACAAATCATTCAATCATATGCATTGTAATTTTAAAGACTCTCTCAAGTACCTAAGAGCGAGGACCTGGGACTAGATAGCATATAAAACGGTCGTCTTTAGCGGAAAAGCAATTTAAAAATAATTAGATAAGATACAAGTTACATTAATAGGTCGGTACATCGTTATTATTATGTCTCATAGTTGATGTAGAATGTTATTCACAGTAGACCTTCCTTCCGAGTTTAACTAATACAAGAAAACAAAATTTGGGTATCTTGACGCAAACCGCGATGCGCGCATTAAAAAGATACGTTTAAACTAAGGAACAAAAGAACCACAAAACTTATGAACTTACCTAATTGTACGGTGATGCATTGCATTACCACAAAATTTTTATTACCTTTCCAGTTTCCAGTTCAAAAAGAACTTCTGGTCCATAAAAAAACTGATAAAAGTTCTAACTACAGCTTGCCCTGAAGTGTGACCAAGTCAACATGTACATCCCGCATATCCTAGCCTACAGCGCTCATACCTGACTCTATTAAAGCCTGAACGATTCAAATCGTCTTTCATATTACAAACAAATTGCTATCAACGTTTGCGTCAGGATTCCAACAGAATTTGGTGCCCATAATTAGTCTTCCGGTTTTTTACTGTAAATCAGAAATACAAACTCAAGGTTTGACTTGTTGAACGCTATAAGATAAATCATGTTTTCCAACTGGCAATGGAGCGTAGGTTTGCGGATATGAAGAGAACATACCGTGTCCGACGCTGCACTCAAAAACTAAAACTGCAGATGTTGATGTGGCAGTCGCCGGATTCAAGTGGATCTGCATTGACTGTGTAATCCCGATGTGAAAAACTTATTTGACTTTTTCTTACAGAGAAAAAAGCTCTTCGTATGCACAAAATCACCTTTTATTGTTATTTTTCCATAAATTTTCATTTCAATTTATAACAGACTGTTACTAATCAGTATTTTTTTTGCATTTTCCTCGAAAGTGTAGAGAAAATACTTTGCTATTAAAATTTTATAAGAATCTATCGAGTTTTTTGCAAAAATTTACTAATTAGTAACAGTTTGTTATAAATAACTTTTAATAAATACTAATTTTAATTAAAATAAATCTCAATCATATCTTACTTAATTTACTAAAGTGCAAATCTTTAATCAATTAAGAAATCAACAAAGTGAAAATGTCAGCATGTGGACATTTCCGACGTTAAGCTCACTATTAGGCAATGACGCTATAATGCTTAAGCATTTTCCACAGCCGAGGCCACTGTTTGTCCAGTACTATTATAAAAAGTAAACAAAATAATTCTACAACCGTGACATATATGCAATGAAACTTCATATTATATAGGGCAATTTCTAAATTACAGTTTTTGTTTGGCAATGTAAAAGAAAGAAAGGATCACTCAAATAAAATTAAAGTGCAAGACGCCACCTCCCCACGAAACTGAAGTGTAAATAAAATAAATCATAAATTTTCTGAAAATTAATTGGCCAAAGAAAATAGTCGTGATCGTTTTGTTAATTGGCAAAAAAGACCCATACGTTATATTGTGCATAGATAAACAAGAAAAATCAAACAAAGACAAAGGTATTAAATAGTAGTTCGCGATCAAGTCACCCATACACATCATTATCATCATCATCATCATCAGCCCTCGACGCCCACTGCAGGACACAGCCCTCCTTCATGGTTTTCCTAACCATAAGACTCAGAAGAAATGTCTGCGATACGAGTTAAGCTCCTTTCCAACCCTTCACCTATCCCCAAGAACTTACAAGAAGTCCGGTCCAACAGAATCCATCGGGAATAACTTTTCACCCTACACATTCAAACCTTCACGCAACATACAATGACAGCATTCATTCTCTCACCAACCCTTTTCTAATGTACAATGCGAAAAGCCAGCGTTCGCGATTGTATTTTTCGGACTGCAAGGCATAGTGGGCAACATAGTCACTAGTACCTACTTTACACAAGTGTTACACGGCGGACAGGTATTTTGGAGGCTTGTCCCCGCCCCAGTCAAAGACGTACACCCGAGAAGCCCTTCGTCGCATCTAATGTCGCATGGAAAAGTATGTAGACACCGTAATCTTCCTACTGTGCCAAAGGAACGGCCGGTTCTAAATACTCCCGTAATGCATAATGGGCAACATAGTCACTCGTACTTTACACAAGTATGTCACGGCGGACAAGGATTTCGGAGGCTTGTCCCCGCCCCGGCCAAGGGCGTACCTCCGGGATTATCAAAGTTCACTATTCTAAATTAGCTACTTACAAATCGCACAATCACACCATTTGGAAACGTACCTAGCCAAATAGTGAATGAGAAGTAGAACAGCTGTAAGGTAGTTCCTGATGATAAATCCATTAGGTTAACGGTGATTCGGTGATGATCCTGTGATGGTGGTAATCCTGTGATATTGAAGGTGATCCTGTGATGTCAAAGATACTCCTGGGATAAATATTTATCTCATTTAGCTCCTTTTGTTCGCATCGAGAAGAAAATAAAACATAAAAGATCTAGGTCACACAGAATCGACGGTGGGAAACACCAGCGCTCCTTCTGTTCTCGCTAGTTCGTGGGAAATCTAGAAATAAAATCATTAGCAGCCTAAATACGTCCCACAGTAGGGATTTGATTTGATTCATCACGCTTTTAAACTGTACCCTCATTCTGATAAGATATTGTTACGACGGTGGATAGGAGGTAAAACTTTGAACGCGTTTTTCCGTGCCTTAAAGGCGTTTTCAGCAGGCTGAAATACCGTTTCAGGCCGTTTCAGAGGGTGCTCTGTCACATACTAGTTTATCAAAATTTCACCCAACTTACCATGGTTTTCAGGCGCCTGAAACATGTTTTCAGTCCGTTTCAGGCCACCCTCTATCCGATGACGCCATAACCTGAAAACCCGTTTTCAGGCATTTTCAGGACCCCTTATGGGCCCTTGAAGTACATTTCAGTATATGACGAAATTTTCAGTAGGAGTGAAAGAGATAGCACTGTTAGAGAGGGATAGCTATAGTCCGAACATTCCGGAAAGGTGTGACAGAGACATCACGATCGAGCGAGACGGCAGAACCTTCCACGACTTGATGGAGTTTTCGAGAACACCTCAAACGGTATATAAGCGGGGACGACGCGTGCCGCGAGTCAGTTTTACTTTGGAAGCGGAAGCGAAACGAAGTACAAGCGAAGGAAGAAGTACCTACTACGAGTATTATCGGAACAGTGCAGTGTGATTAAGTGTTTGTTTAGAGAAAAGTGTTGTGACGTTAAGAAATAGTGCGGAAATAAATCCTACTCTTATTCATCGGTGTATAAAGTGCTTTTCCGATCACGAACCCACCCCTAGAACGTAACAATATGTTAGTAACGTACTCCTCCCGATGATAAAAACCTGTCCTAGTTCTACTTTCTCTGTTGAAAAATAAATTTAAAACATTCTTTAAAAATCGCGTTAAAAAAAGCCTATTATAAAATAGACGAGTACCTATATGAACGATGTAAGCCCTTGGTAGTAAACCAATTCCACTGCGATTTCATTGTTATTTAATTATTAATATAATAATTTATTTAGTTTTAAAAAGGTGTACTGACGACGTGATTGCACATTAATAACTATAGCACACATTTTATAGCTGACAAGAACTCAATCTGCAGGTTTGCTAAAGGTCATTCGAATGGTGGCGTGGTGGCTGGGTCACCTATCTCCCTCTAAAATGGTTGAGACTGGTGATGGCTGACCCCTGCGTTATGCTCGTGAACGGGTGCTGTTCGTGTGTCTGGCCGCAGCATTAATGTTTTTCCTACTTTTGTAAGAAGTGTTATTTTGGCTTTTAAAGTTATTGGTGGCTATCACGGAATCATATCATATAGGCTTTGAAGTATTTAAGATGATTTGAGAAAAGATGGTCAGAGTGGTTTTTTTTTTTCCCGCTGCCTTTTTCTCCACTACAAGCGGCTAACATAGCAACATAGTACATTGACATTCAGCAAACAGAACGTAAATTCTTTACGTTGAAATAAATTATTGATTTCTGATTTCTGAAAACCTATGATAAGGCTTAGCTAGAATGGAATCCGCCGGAACAACACAGAACCGACGGTGGAAACGACCGGCGCTCCTTCTGCTCTCGCTAGTTAGTGGGAAATCTAGAAATAAAATGCTGGAATAAAATTTAATATACAACATATACACGTGCACAAATAAATAAAAAGTACATAGATAACTGTAATTAAATGACACACGCGACGCGGAAATTTAGAAAATTCGTTGGTTTAGTTTAGGAGACGCCAACTCTTTATCTCGCGGAAAACGGACCGATGCACTTTTCCCTTCTCTACTTTGCGAATTCTCTGCTGCATAATCAGCCTATATGCGTCCCACTGTAGGGCACAGGCCTTCTCTCAAGGAGAGAGTATGGGCTTAATCACCACGTGCGCCCACCGCGGATTGGCGATTTCAAGCGCTGAGGTATGTGAATAGATCAGACACTCAGGTTTCCTCAGTATGTTTTCCTTCACCGTTAGCGTGTGGTATTGCTACTATAACTTCACAATGTACATAACTTAGAAAACCAAGTCATAGGTACATGCCCGCACTTGGGATCGAACCTGGGTCTCTCGCTTCCGAGTCCGATGTTCTACCCACTAGGCTACCAACCCATTCTCTGCTGGCTAGCTTATTATTATACTCGTGAAGTCTTCACTGAGGACTTGTCCCAAAGAACACTGTGGACGTGGGAGGTCTAGACTGCTAGATCTAGTCAGAGGTTTGCGCGCACGGACTAATGTTCAGGTGAACTACGTCTCTCTCTGAAGTCTGCGACTGAACACCCGATGCTATCTCCCGGATTTACCAGCACTCCTCGGTCCAAAGCTAAGATCCGCCCCCAAAAATACATTGATCAAGTAAAATACTTACAAAAAATCCTACAAAAAATCATTTTTTTTTATGACCTGAAGTGGATGGAGCCAAAACTGGCACAAAAACGTCAAAAACTTGAAAACCCATTTAGATAACCGATCTTTTTAGACGGTTACCGGCGTAGTCCCTCCGGTCCTCTTTGGTGTTATAGATTGCAGACTTTAATTTATTTATGTAGCCTATATACCTCCTAGTGCAGGGCACAGGTCTCCTCTCAGAGAGAGAGTATGGCCTTGAAATAGCACGCGTGGCCACCGTGGATTGGCAATTTCAAGCGCTGAGGTATGTGAACACCTCGGACACTCAGGTTTCCTCACGATGTTTTACTTCACAGTTAGCGTGTGATATTGCTACAACTTGTTCATTAAAGTAGAATAATTTAATCTTAGCTCTTTTATTTTAATACATTTTATTAATTCTGTAGAGCTTTTTAATTCAAAACATGTACATAGCTTCCGGCCAAACAGCTCAAACAATGAATAGCTCTCAAATTAGAGCGGCAGCAGAGAATATTTTTTGTGGGAATGAAAGATGAAGTTTATACAAGGCGATTATAATCAAATCGAAGGCTTGATCAAGCAATTTATCTTGGTGGATTGAATTGCCAATCCAAGCTGACTGACCTGTTTTCGGTTTCTGGGACCCGAAAGGTTAAAGACAAGAGGATTGTATTCATAGAAATCGACACTTGTATACCAACTCTAAGATTGTTTTCCAGTTTAACCGACTTTAACTGACATTCCGACTAACTTTGAAGGAAAACACCGCGAGGAGGTTTATCTGAGAAGTATTAATAGTGAAAGAAAGTGAAAGTGAACTACATTTATTTCCAAAACACACTTTGTACATAAATATGGACATAAGCTTACATAATTAAAACTTTTTTCTTTTATAAAAAAAATTACAACATAAAGGTGCTGTTTTCTGATGTGTACAACAAGGAATATTCTAGTGAACATACCTCACGCGCGGTTATTATTAATACTTTTATTGCTTTTAAGCTAATGTATAATACATTTTCTACCAGTCGACCGCTAGAGGTGGAAGATAGATTGGTAGGTCTTCAAAGAAAAAGAAGGAGAAGGGGAAAAAGTAGAAATGCAATTTAAAATATATTTATACATATAGGGTAAAATTGAATAAACCTACATATTAATATAACGCTATACATAATAAAATAAGTACATAAGTTATGGCGCGTAGATATCCGCGGTGGGCACACATGGTACGAGATGGAGCTATCGCCCACGACGACTTTTATACGCGCTTCCGAATCGCG
Source organism: Yponomeuta evonymella (assembly GCA_963969515.1). Taxonomy (NCBI): domain Eukaryota; kingdom Metazoa; phylum Arthropoda; class Insecta; order Lepidoptera; family Yponomeutidae; genus Yponomeuta; species Yponomeuta evonymella. Next base: position 9,847,396 of record OZ018357.1, read on the forward strand.
TTTTGTGATATTTTTGAGATGCGATTCAAACGCGCTGCAAAATAGCATAATTATTTTTTAAAGTTGCCGTGGGCGATGGCTATAAGTTTGAAAAGTATTTCAAAATTTACATGCAATGAGTACATATTTGAATAATTAATTGATTTAATTGAAAAAAAGTACCGTAAAAAATGAGTATCGTAAAAAAATATTTCATGTTTTGTTACTTTTGTAAACTATGTTTTGTTACTTTCGTAAACTATAGAATAGCTGATGATGCGAAGCCCGCAGGTGCCTCGTACACGCTCTGACTTATCCTTTCTCACTAAGTATTTCACCTATAGAATACGCCGTAAATTAATAACTGGCTTGGTCCTCTGCCGTAGCAACAATGGCTGGCAAAAACAATAGCGAGGTATTAATTAGTTAGCGCCTACCAATCCACAGTGTTACAGTCTTATACGGGTTTACTAGTCATAGTAAACGTACGATTGTGGTCGCACGGCAAAAATCGTCTAGTCTGCGAATGATTAATTAATTACATTTTAAATTATTTACGGCAATCATTAAATTTTATCATGTAGGTAGCATCTGATGCATTTATATGGGCTAAGATTATTTGAGAAAAGTGTACTATCTTTTCGCTGACTTTTTTCCCACTACCCATCTGTGTGTCTCGCGCCTAAGCCCTCCGCAACTAGTCTCCTTAAATCCCACCTACTTAAAGCTGTGTCTTTAATCTGTGGTGTGCACCGCATGAGTGAATAAAATGTACTTCAAGGGCCCATAAGGAGTCCTGAAAATGCCTGAAAACGGGTTGTCTATCTGAAAAAGTGGCGTCATCGGATAGAGGGTGGCCTGAAACGGACTGAAAACATATTCCAGGCACCTGAAAACCATGGTAACTTGGGTGAAGTTTTGATAAACTAGTATGTGACAGAGCACCCTCTGAAACGGTCCTAAACGGTATTTCAGCCTGCTGAAAACGCCTCCAAGGCACGAAAAAACGCGTTTAAAGTTTTACCTCCTATCCACCGTAGTAACAATACATTAGATTAGATTAGATTAATACATTAGAAGGCCTACAAATCTAAGTTTTAGTGTGGGTTAGCTGATAGATTTTTTGCGAGGTCGAAGTATCCTCACAGTAAAAGTTGTTCGTATTGACAAATGGAGCCCTACATTTTCAAATGTATATGGGGATTTTATTACACCCTGTACAATTTGTAGAGTCGGAACGGAGGCGATCTCTTATCACAATGAAACTCTTAAAACAATCATTTATTTCACTCGTATTTCAGTTGAAGGAAAATAAAACAATAGTTGGTTGACGGTGAAATGGGATGAAATAAGAGGCAAAAGAACGGCATCAAGTCATTCAAACCTGACATGGGCTTTTCTAAGTTTTTTTTTTTTTTGAGAAAGCAAGTAGTTTTTAATGCATTTTTAATTTGTGTTGTCAAAATTAAGAAATGTTATTGAATTAGTAGACTCTTCTTTCGGGTTCCGTATGCCAAAGATGCCACCGGGACTTTATTACTATGCGTATTCTGTTTGTCTGACCTGACTGTCTTGTCTGTCTTATCTTTAGATTAGACTAGTGTAAGAAGGATGCCATCGAGACTCTATTGAAAAATTGTAGACTGTACAAATAAATTATTTATTTATTTCTTATTTATTTATTACTATGCGTATTCTAAAACTCTAACCTGTCTTGTCTGTCTTGTCTGCCTGTCTGCATTACCTTTAGATAAAATTTGATACGAACGCTTTATTAAAGGGCTTTCAAGAGATAGCTGTAGACATTGTCACCGCATGTAGTGATCTACAAATATCAAAAACAGAAATATTAAAAAAGCAAAAAACCGGCCAAGTGGGTGTCGGGCCACGCGCAGTGTAGAGTTCCCTAGAAAGAGGGGGTTTTATCTGCTTTACAGAACTAACAGCTTCATCAACGTAATTTTCTATGGATTTTGTACGAAGTTTTACTTTTAAATGTTATACTCGTTAACTAGTAAAGCCTAGTTAGCCGTGATAGTTTTCCTTTTAGATTCATTATAATAATATGTGCATTATTCTGAATTTTTTCACGTTTCTGCATTCAACCCTGCGGGTGAGTTGTCACTTTGTGAATTTTGGAGTAGTAGATTCACCCAGTGTGATAACCGAGTGTAGGTGAGTTGCCAACGGCAAAATTTTGGGGTGGTTATGAGTAGCCCGCATTAATGTTTACAAATTAATTGAATACAAGCTGACTAAAAATTACTGTCTGGATTGATAACAAACATTTCAGAAATCCTACCAAGTAGTCGATTCAGGTTAGCAGTTGGCAACTCACCTACACTCGGTTAGCACACTGGGTGAATCTACCACTCCAAAATTCACAAGGTGACAACTCACCCGCAGGGTGAGTTTAGTTGAGGGGGAGTTGACGCCTAAGCCGGAAAAAATAGTCTTAGACTAGGTGTCATTTAAAGATTAATCTTAAAAATGTTACTGAACAAAGAAAATACTGAGATTTTTGAAGTGAGACTGTTACGTGTAAAGTGTATGTGAAAGTGTCAATATCACACTCAAAGATGGGTATCTTCCTCTTAATTTTTTTTAAGTTCCTCCTCCTTGCGCAATCACATTGTACAGCAGAACTAGATAAGTATAATAGCAACCTTACAAACTTTACAAAGGTTGCTATAGCAACCTTTACACGCATATAAATGTTATATTAAGTTAATTCATATGGAGAGGATGAAGAAAGAAAGATTGTCGAAAGAATTATATCGAGCGAATGTGGGTGTAAGGCCCGGAAGGGACATCTTGTAGGGTATGTTTTAGCAAAGGGCAAGATAAAAAGTACCCAACGCCGGCGTGCGTACATCAACGACTGATGTTGATGACGCGGAAAAGATCTGCTATGATCGTGGCAAGTAGCAGACCCTGGTCTCCGCCGACCCCCCGGCATACAGGCGTGAATTTATTTATGTATGTTTCCATCAACTTAATTCGGTAATCACCTTGAATTTTAGTCGGAGGAGTCCGACCAGTGGGCTGATTCTCGCCCATGCGAATTGAAAGCGTTCACGCAAAATATTCGAAGAATTAACATTTGTCGCATAAAAATCAGTTTCACTCAGTCATACGCATTATTTGCAAATGAAGTGAGGATCGGCTCCCAGGTTCGCCCTTTTTCGCAAAGCTTAAGTGATTCCGGAATTAAGTTAATAATGTGTACCTGGTGCTTACGACAGTTGTAGTCCAAACACATATTATTATTAAGGTTGTTACAGCATCTATACAATTACGGTCTTATTTCGACAAACTCGTTTCCTTAACACACTTCAAAAACGCCTATTAAAATAGTCTGTGGTGTAGATTTTACAAGGAAAAGATGTAGCCACAGATTAAATAAACAGAGAATTAGATTGGTTTTTGGGGAATCATGTTTTTTATAAATAAGGTCGTTACACTTTAGGGGCAATTCCGCAACGAAAATCACACAAATTTAATGTCCTTTATGGGGCACTGTATAAGGTTCTACAACAAAATTCCTCAAGATATATTAGAGTTACCTCCAACGCGATTTAAAAAATGTGTTAAGCACATTCTGTGCAAAAAGGCTTACTATAACATCAAGGATTATTTAGAAGACAAAGATGTTTGGCATTAAACAGTAAATTAATATTATTTAAAGGACGATTGTGACTAGTGTTCAACACATTCATGACTAATATTTTAAGTTGAAAACTCTGTTAATTAAGTTAAAACGTGTTTTGAAAAGAATAAATGTGGAGTTTCTTTGTTAGCTTCTTCTCCACATAATCCATTAATTGTGAAACTAACAACTTTGACGTTCATTAAGTAAACATTCTGTTTTTACAATGAATAAAAATATTTGAATTGAATTGAATTGAATTGAATTGTATGATCAGCTAACTATACCTCACGAAGTCACGTGTCACGAAGTAAGCCATAATGTCAAATCTCTGTTCTCTTTTTGTCTGAGTTTGAGCGAGGTCTCCACCTCAAAATGCCTGAAGCCCGGAGGCGGCTGTCAATCGACCTATCGTTCCTACGTCATGGGTTACAACGACGAAACCAATCTAAGGCTTTATTTAGCTTCAAAAGATGTGTCTAAACATATTAGAGAGTTGTCAGTACCAAGCCTGGGGTGTTTCTTACGGTCAGCAAAAAAATGAGTAAATTTTTGCGAGATTCGTGCCATTTGTTATCCCATAAACATAACATGTACCTACTTAACATTTTCTTAGCGGCTGAGTTTCGCTTAAAAATACTTTTGACAATGTGGCCACTATGCCCTTCAGACGGCATATTTTGAAGACATTAGGTATGTCAGTGCTAAATTGGTCACATAAAATATGACCCAGCCTAAAGTACTGCGGTGCCGCCGCAAATGCTTCCGAAAGTCTTAATAGTTACCAAAATTTAATTGTGGTATTTCTATCCATGAGGAATGCATTTAATTGGGTATTTGACAAAATATCAAATGAGTTACTTTTAAAACGAAATTTTGTATGAAAATACTTGCTTATGACATCACATTTTAGAGCACTCTTTTTATGTTTAATCTATTTAAAAATTGTAATAACTAGTAATTGACTAAAAGAGGTACATTTTCCGAGATATTTTGTAGTTTTTATTTTAATCGAGCATATGAAATAATTTATTTTTGATAGTGTCAAATACCGTCAAACCCGAGTACGGATTGTCATCTATATATTTCAATATTATAGACATTTAATTAATATAAATAAATGTTAATGTTAGCGGTGCCCGCGGTACCGCGTCTGATTACCATGCCGGAGGTTGTAGGTTCGGTTCCCACTGGGGTCTAGGCCTTGTCTGGTTACCATAGCATACCTAGGGTATCGTAGTTTCCCATTAGGATAAGTAATTGTGTTGTGTGGAAGTTAGACGTTAAATGGCACTGGGGTTAGTCCCAAAACTTCCGGTTATGGCACATCAGAAAGTATAGGTATCGACGACTGGTTCGCAGCCTATTAAATATTTTCAGCCTAGATCAGAGTTTCTCAAAATGTGGGGTACAGACCCTTAGAGGTATATATACAACATTTATCGTAGGGTATTCGCAACAAAATTAAGGTTAGGGCGGAAGGCTAGCCGGCACGAATGTTCACGTTTTATCATTAATAGAACAAATTTTGGACCACGATTTTCACGGGCCGGCCATGTCTTGCAAAGAGTCTGCCATTTTATGAAGGCTACGTAAAAAAACAATAGGTATATTAAACATCAAAATAGGAGTATATTGTTTAGGTACTAGAGTTTTTTTGTAATTAAATTTTTACTTATTATAAGTTTTTTTTTTCCTATTCATATATGATTTGGCCTTAAAAGGCGTTCTTAATCTACTTTGAAACTGTATACGGCCAAAAATTGGCAAAATTTTATGAAATCCTGGCCCAAATCTAGTCCAAACAGCTCTTCTATCTCTCTCAACCTATCGCTAGTTCGTGGACAGGAAACATTTCTCTTCAAGGAGTTTTATTCGCGCTTGAACAATGGCTCAGGGACTCGATGTTTGTCAAAACCATTCGTTGCTTTTAACTATATCAGTTCTTGTCGGAAATTTCGTACTTTCTTTTAGTTTTACTTCAGTTAGCTAGAGGAAAAAAAGAAGGCTGTAGGGTGGAAGGAAGTAAATAAGCAAAGGCCGAATAAAGGGCCATCTATAAATTACGTCATAACGTTATGTTAAGGAAAAGGGAGGGGGTCGATAAAGTGAAACAAAGGGAAGCGGGACGAGTCGTAAGTTTCATGACGTCACATGTATAAAATCTAACCCAAAACGTGGACTCTGAAAAAAAAGTTATAATTCTATAGAGTCGGAAATATTATAAGTTCTTTTTTAAAGTTTTAATCTTTTTAAAGTAAGTCTGTAATTGGCTACAATTTTTCAATTTTATAGCTGAACTGGGCGATCACTTTGGCTATTACGGACAATGAAATAGTATTTTCTTCATTAAAGTTTAAGACCAGGATAAGTCATTGTGTTGTGTGCAAGTTATTTGTTTTCAACCGACTTTAAAAAAGTATATATAAATATATAAAACAGTCACAAGTCCAACAACTTTTTTCTAATTTTTTTTCGAATGCTCGACTTTTCGATTTGTGACAGTACTTTAGCGGGGAGGGGATGCATTATAAAGTGGCATTACATATATATTTGACGGGGATAATACGGAAAAAAAATCAAGCGTAAAGTTGACTCTGTCTTTTCATCATGGCATAGATACGAGTAGTATTAATCAATACCCGTTGAGTTTATTATTTAGTTAGTTAACCTGGAAATTCCTTCACCGTATAGAGACAAACTAAGCTAGTATTAACTATTATTATTGTTATAAACATAAACATTTACATACAGGCACATACATTGCTTCTGGCCCACTCTGGCTCATACTCTGTGTCGTGGGAACCAGAAACAACGACATCACATACATGTAAACATCCAAGACATGGGGTTTTTTTGTCTCCAGTCGGGATTCGAACCCGGGACCTCTCGCATGGTATGCAGATGCACTACCGCTGCGCCAAGAGGTCGTCAAATTCTTAAATTCTTCTTATTAAATTCTTTATTGCATAGAAGACAATTTTCATGCAAGGCGTACTTAATGCTTAATTACATTATCTTCCAGTCAACCTTGGGTTTGTGGATAGTATGGCTTGGGCAATACACGACGTATACTATAAGTACATACAAAAAAGGGTTGGTGGGGGTCATAATTACATGGTTAACACATAGATACATATTATATAGGGCATCCCAAAGTTATGGGGCATGAAGGGAAAGTACCTTAAATATCGTAGATTATAGAGGGTATTTTGCTGAAAGAAGACTTTATTTTATTTTTAAAAGTTAGTAATTCTGCATTCAAAGATTTCCTGAAAATTACTTGCTTCGTCTGGGAATCGAACCGACTTAAATGTAAAAAAAACACCCCTACTTTTATGATGCCTCTTCTTAAGATTTTCTAAATGAATGTTTTCCTACTTGGATTGGTACGAATCGACCGATTCGATGGCCGGCCAGATCCCCGGACCTTACACCATTAGATTTCTTTTGGGGATACGTGAAAGATATGCTATACAAAAAGCGATACAAGAACGTGGGCGAGTTACAAACAGAATTGTGCCATATCATATCGAGTATTCACCATAAAAAGATAAGAAATTCAACTGGCAGCGGACTCAATAAAAGATTGAAGATTTGCGTAAGACAAGAGGGATCACATTTTGAGCATTTAATTAATTAATTTACAAAAAAATACCCACTTAATTGACTACGGCAGTTTCATGTAGGTTTTAATTTGATTAAAATTATTAATTTCACACTGTTCCTTTCTTTTAAAATACTATGTTACTTAAGAGTTGTTAGTTTTTGGCCATTCTTTCGGTTGGCATCATAAAAGTAGGAGTGTTTTTTTACATATAAGTCCGTTCGATTCCCAGACGCGGCAAGTAATTTTTAAAAAATCTTTGAATGCAGAATTACTAACTTTTAAAAATAACATAAAGTCTTCTTTCAGCAAAATACCCTGTCTACGATATTTAAGGTACTTTCCCTTCATGGCCCATAACTTTGGGAAGCCCTGTATATACCTAACAAACACGTAAAATTAACTTACTAAAAATTATAATTAATAGTCCATCGTCATATTATTAGGCGGAAAGGGTATTTAAGATACGATATTATGATTTGAAGATAAATAAAATGATTATATACTTTGGTTTTAAAAACCTTCAGTGAAACTATTTTCACACGAATTACACGTTTTTACACGAAACACGATACGTTTTCAGCGGTATTGGGCAAGCTTGCCCAGCTCCAGCGTCTAAGTGCTCTCACTTCACGTCCGATTACCACGCTGGAAGTCATGGGTTCGATTCCCACTGGGAGCCACCGTACATTTGTACAAATCGCCTTAGTCTGGATGTATTTCCATGCTTATAATGTGCTTGCCTGGTAACCATGGCATAAGGCATCCTAGTTTGGGACCAGGACAGGTGATTATGTTGTGTTGAAATTATTATTACTATTTACGTGCGTACAGTCTACTTAGTGAACGTTACGGGAGTGTTGGCAACAAAAATTTATAACACTGTAATTACAGAAAGGGACTGAACGACTATTTGTTTCTCGCTCCTACAATATTGCCGTCCATTTTTGTGAGTAAGAGGCCAATAGTCCTTTTTGCATGATATGGCTCAAAAACTTGCAGTCTTATTTATAAACTAGGGGGCGAGCCCCCTGCGCGCTTACTTGCGCCAATCCCCAGAGCCGCTCCGAGCTTCGCTCTCCGTGGAGCTCGGCCTAGGGCCTCGCTAGTTATTTACGCTTAGAACCTATGCGTGGGAACATGTATGGACTTGACCTTCGGCCTCAGCCTGGACAGAGCTCGGCCTTCGGCCTCGCCACGGCGATGTTCCTCGTGCCTGCTTCGTGGAGCTCGGCTTTCGGCCTCGCAAGTTTGTCCCATCTGGCTTCTGCGTTGTTACTTGTACGCCGGCATATGTATGGTCTCGGCCTTCGGCCTCACTGCGATGATTCCGAATATGATTATTGATGAACGATTACTAAGATTATGCATTGTTGAATGGTTTTGTTTACTTCATTTCAATTTCGCGTAAATGTAATCTAAAATAATGAAAGTTTACTAACGGTTACTATTTTCTTGTTCAAATATATACCTACGTAGGTACCTTAGATAGGTAATTTCCTTTTTTATGTACAACAAAGTGTTAGTTCTCTATCTATCTGTCTACTTTTGTGAATAAGTTCTTATCATATAATTTTATAAAAATACTAAGCCTGATAACAAATAAAGTGGCCAAATCAAATTGGTACTACTATAGTAAATGCAGAATTATAAAATTTAATTGTGGCGCCTCTAAATCAGGTACCTACCTATTCTGTTTTCATGGACAGGCCTTAGCTCATTTTTATTAACAGAATGTTAATTTACAAAATGATCCTCGATTGCAGGAACAAACGACTATCTCAAAGTTCCTTTGACATGTCAAGAGTGATTTTGTTTGACAGTCTAATCTGAACTAATCAGACATTTATGCGCGACTTTAGGCTATGGAGGGTTTACAGCAGAATCAAAATGGAGATTTTACTTTATAAACCGTAATTTAGTTAACAACATAAGTCTTACAAAAATACTTGCGACCAAGGACTGCCCTGAAGTGGACACCAACAGCTCTCATAGACTTTCATTAATCATCCCATTATTATTCAGCCGTCATTAAATCTGACCCTCGTCACAAGTTTCCTGTCTAAGCAGCCTTGTTGCCATCACGTTAGGGATTAATTTCCTGACTCGCATGCCGATGTAAATTGTACACATTAGCTCAGGAAAATGTAAGAGATTTATTCGCGTTTAAAAGCACCTGGGCTTGTTTTATAATTTAGAAGCTTCAATTAACTTTTAACATGGTCCGGCTCCCGCGGGGTTGCTTTTTTATGCCCGCTCCATGCTCTTAGTGAGAAAGTTCTTCCGTTATTTGGTAGATTAAGGGCATTTCAGAATTCCACAACAGGTAAGCTCGTAACATCTTATACTTCACTTAAATTCAAACTCAAACTAAAAAAAATAATTTTCTACAAAAACAAAATGTTTACTGAATGACCGTCAAAGATGTTCGTTTTAGAATTAAGAGATAATAATAATGATAATCAATTCCACACAACACAATCACTTATTCTGGTCCCAAACTAGGATACCCTATGGCATAGGGCCTATGCTATGAGATTATGTGGCAAAGAAGCTACCAAAGAAACTACACATTAACTTAATTGAAATAACTTCCACACAACACAATCACTTGACCTGGTCCCAAACTAGGATACCCTGTGCTATGGTAACCAGGCAAGGCCATCACAAACATGGAAATACACCCAGACTGAGGCCATTTGTACAATTTTACGGTGGCCCCCAGTGGGAATCGAACCCACGAACTCTGTTTTGATAGTTAAGCGTCTTAACGGCAAGACCAACGAGGCAGTCAAGACCAACGAGGCCGTCAGGACCACCGAAGCAGTCAAATTAACAGAGTTTTAAAATTAAAGTTACACTACACTTGATTGTATCTAGTCCCGTTAACATTATTTTAATACCAGACATCTTTGCCTTCTAAATAATGCTTATAGTTATAACTTTATCAAGTAGAAAGAGAACAAGTATACGTGAAAATGACAGTTGAAAATTTTTAAATAAAAAATAAAAACCGACTTCAAGACACTACAGCACTAAAAAGTTATAAATAATTTTAAAGAATACATTTATTATTATTATTATTAATACGTTTAATTCACATAAATAAAAAATACAATGGCAATTTGGTGAACTTAATGCTATAAGCATTTTCTACCAGTTAACCACAAGTGGTGCAAGAAATTAATTATTTAAATTAAAAGTATTTACAAATGCAGGTATTTAAAAAAAAACCTATTTAGATGCCAGAGGCACGGTTAGCCAAAGGTCGCGGGTTCAAGTCCCGGTACGGGTGGAATTTTTAGCCTCTAAATAGGTTTTTAGTTATTTATTCTCAAGATATATGAAACTTACCTTCGCAGCTCCGGTGCGGCGCATTCTACTCGTAAAAGCCTACTATAATCATCAAGACTTATTTAGAAGCCAAAGATGTTTGGTAGACAGTAGATTAATGCCAATGGGTATTTAAAGCACGATTGTGTTCAGTGTTCAACACAATAATGAGTAATATTTTTTCAGTAGAAAACTGCTAATTTATTAACTTACAATTCTTTTTAAATAATAAAAGTGCATTCTTTGTTATCTTCTTTAAAGCTCACAACTTTTTTGAAATTTCTTGAAAACTCTGTTAATTTAATAACTTACAACTTTTTTGAAAATAATTGTGGATTCTTTGTTAGCTTCTTTCCCACATAATCTATTAAGTTTAAAACTAACAACTTTGACGTTCGTTAAGTAAACATTTTGTTATTAAAATTAATAAAAATATTTGATTTTAATTGAATTGAATATAGCTTTAGAAAATAAATTTCCTTTTTTCGTGAATTTCCTTGTTTAGTGGCAAAGCCAAAAAGCGTGAGGCGCTTTGAATTAATTAAGTTATTAAGAGCAGATCCACAAAATTAATTGAATAATACCAAAAAGCGCCCCATGTTGGGCGCCAGTCGTGCGGCTTAACGGCCTTAGCAGTAAGACAGAGTCTTTCAAGAAGACGCAATTTAAGTTATTGTTCTCATAATAAAAAAAATGATAAGTACACCCTGTCCAAAATGATGTCTGGTACTGAAATAACGGTAACGGGGATGATGGTTTTTTTTTTACTTCATGTGTTCAACACATGTATGTGTAGTTGAAAACTCTGTTAATTACAATTAATTACACTGTGCAATTTTAACTCTAAGTAACCTCTGAACTTACTGTCATCATCATCATCATCAGCCTATGCTTGTCCACTGTTGGACATAGGCCTCTCCTATTGCACGCCACTGAGCACGGTCCTCGGCTACTCTCATCCAGCTCTTGCCAGCCGCGACGTCCTACACTACGTTTACCGATCCGCGGTGTCCACTCAAGAACTCGTCTACCCCATCGGTTATCAGTTCTTTCGGATGATATGGCCGACCCACTGCCACTTCAGTATGCTAAGTCGGTGGGCTATGTCGGTGACTTTGGTTCTCTGTCGGATCACCTCGTTTCGAATTCGATCTTTCAGAGAAACCCCGAGCACAGCCCTTTCCATAGCACGCTGAGCTACTTTAAATTTGCGGACCAGCCCCACCGTGAGTGTCCACGTTTCGGCACCATATGACAAGACGGGTAGGACGCACTGATTGAAGACTTTCGTCTTGAGACTCTGTGGGATTGGTGATGTGAAGACTCGACGTAGTTTCCCATACGCTGCCCAGCCCAGCTGAGGTGAGCTGAACAGCTGAGCCAGCTAACTTACTGTAATTTATGGCAATAAACATTGAATTGAATTGAACTAATATAAAAGTTTTTTGAAATAAATATAAAATAAAAAGGTTTTATTTGTTCCATGCAAAAACATTATTTCCAATTTACGAGAGTTTAACATTTGTATTTGAATGTAAACATTTTAATTTATTATACTAAACAGCATTTTCATGAATGAAAAGAATAAGTGGAGTTAATTTGTTAGCTTCTTCTCCACATATTCTATTAATTCTAAAACTAACAGCTTCTACGTTCATTAATTAAACATGTACTCAAAAATTTAATGGTAGGTATATATTTATAATTAAGGGCCAATTTTTCAATAGTCAGATAAAACTTAACTGGAGAATAAATTGCATGCTATCACTGTCTAAATCATACGACAAGACAGTGACAACATCAGTTTTATTCTCCAGTTAAGTTTTATCTGACTATTGAAAAATCCGGCCTTAATGGTATATAATTAAATATATTTTTTTATTCATTCATTATAAAAACAAACAGTCTTGTTTACAAAAACACGATTCCTCTAAAGCACTCCTAAGACGCAGTTTATTTAATCTGTGGTTATGACTTTTCCTTGTAAAATCTCCTCCACAGAAGGTAATCGTGTTTTTAAAAATAAGACCGTTTTTTTATAATGATTGAATGAAAAAATTTTTAAAAGTTGTTTTTATTGTAGTATAACCAACATGGCTTATTCTAACTACACACGTTGTAGAATATGAGCACGTATTGAATGGAAATATTAAGTAAAGAAACATACCATCACGCCCCAGCCATGGTTAGAGTAAACAGAGACACTTTTACCGGACTTTGGAAGCCAACATAATTTTCTTCTACTCAGTAGGAAATACCATACATGAAGTGTCCAAATAAGGCTCTACGCTGAAAAATTATTTCGGATGAAGGTATCATTACATTTAGATCGCCTTACCTTTCTTAGTAACTTCTTTACAATCAAATTCACTACTATCAATCATACCAAATGAGATTATTTTTGCGATGTTATTCATAAAAACACGATTCCTCTAAAACACTCCTCAAATGCGGTTAAAATAGTTTATGGTGAAGTCTTTCCCTTTGTCACAGCCAGTGGCCACACAGAAGTGACGTGGGACAGAGGCGCAGAAAAGATGCGTCGTTAATTCAATTCACTTTCATACAAAATGTACTAAAGCGACGGGACGTAATCCATACAGATGAGACGGGGCGAGGGCGCGATTTCTATGCAACGCGTCGCGTCTTTTGGGCGCCCTCGTCCCATGTCCCTTCTGTGTGGCCCCCTGGCACAGACTATTGAATGGAGTGTTTTAGCGAATCATGTTTTCATAAGCAAAACTGTTAGTCAGTCAGTAAATCAAATACTTACCTATTATTATAGAGTTGAATCGCACTATTGTTTTAAAGTTGAAAGCTCTATTATTTTAGAGGGGAAGTACCTACCCATTCCGATTTAAGCGGAGACAGAACTTTTATCGATAACAAAAACAACGATTGGGGTAACCCTGTCTGTCACTGACTCTACTTATGTACCGATGTTTAGAAACACTGTGAATTGAAGTTACAATTATCAAAATTCCAGACCCGTGTTATGTAAATGTAGATCATCTTAAAAACACGCCAAGTGCGAGTCGGCCTCAGGCACTAACGGTCCCTTAACCAGAACCAGAACAGAAAAAAAGAGTTTATTGACGTCTACAGGACTAACAAAATTATGAAGGTCAATAAGTTCGCTTGTTTACGCCGACTACACCAATTCTTAGGTTTTTACGGTTCCGTAGTCGACAAGGAACCCTTATAGTTTCACTATGTCCGTCCGTCTGTCTGTCTATCCGCGGTTTATTGATAAGTACTAGAGAGCTGAAACTTGGCACAGATATACATATTTATTACGCCGACCAAACGGTGCAATAAAAATCTTGAAAAAATTTTTTTTGTTTACCCCCTCTAGACCTAAATTAAGGATGCAATATTTTTTCTCGCCTACACCATAGTGTGGAGGATCGTTTAAAAATATTGTAGATGTGGGAAGATCATTTTTTATCGAAGTAGGGCACCCCCTCCCCCCCACAAGGGGGGCTAAACGGTATTGTAGAAACTTGAAAAAACTCATGGCAGTAGCACATATAATGAACTTAAAACGAAAACTATCACAGCTAAGTAGGCTTTACAAGTTAACGAGTAATAGGCAACCAACCGTAATCCTGAACCGATAGTAAATACATTATCATTTTTTTTCATTTTCAACTTACAAGAGGAAAATTACGTACAAATTGCATTGAAAATTGTTTCGATAAAGTTGTTGATTCTATAAAGCAAGTAAAAAATCCTTCTCTCTACGGAACCCTACATTGCGCGAGGCCCGACACGCACTTGATCAGTAATAGTAGTATCTCTTTTATACCCTTTGGACACGAATTCCAAAAAACAACTTAAAATGTTCACATTGAAACTTTGAATACCCATTGCTTAAAAACCTGAAGACATTTCCTGACATCTCTTCCGCCGGTGCAAACAAATGTATCATGCAAGATGGTCAACTGACTCCGAATCTCGCTCGATATTAAGGCGTCAAAAGCCTTTAGACAAAGTTGTGACAGCGATAATTTACATCGTCCAACGAACTAATAACTTTCAACACTCTGCCAACAAGGCCCCCAAATATTCGTCCTGGAAAATTTATAATTCTGGCCTCTTTTGTCTTATCCAACCGCCGATAGTCAATACGTCGACGACAATAAATTGGGGCCATATTTCTCGCCGATCGGTAATGAAACCAATTATGTGGCCCTTCCGAGGCGACATGTTAAATGGGGCTCCATTCCCGTCCCAACCCATCGCCTTCGTCTGCAAACTGTTTTCGACCTTAATGTCCGGGGTCTTCGGCAGTGACCTGATGGATTCTGTTCCTATCGTCCACTCGTTTTTTGTTTAAAACAACAACAAACAACATAAACTCACATCTGTATGCAGGATAGGCAGACGCCAGGTTCTGCCAATTTCCAAGATCCTGACAGATCTCTTTGGCTTCATCAACATTCGTTAGACGTTGCATGCACGCACGCCGGTTTGTGGTACTTATTTTTAATAACATTTTTATTGACATAAAACACGCACTAAAAAGATGAGTTCGATGGTTTTCTCAACCGATCTTGACCAAATTTAAATGGGACCATCCACATCAATGACATCAGACAACGTGGTAACGAATTATCACTGCCTCCTTTGTCTAGCGGTATTACGTCTGATTACCATGTCAGAGGTTGTGGGTTCGATTTCCACTAGTGGCCGCCGTACTTTTGCACAATTAGCCTTAGTTTGGGTGTATTTCCATGTTTGTCATATCTATGCCTAGTTACTACAGCTCAGGTTGTGGTAGTTTGGGACCAGGACAAGTGATTGTGTTGTGTGGAAGTTATTATTATTATGATGGCTGAACGTGTACATAGGTACATAAAAAATATACGGTCGAATTCAAAACCACCTTTTTTAAGTCGGTTAAGAAGCGCCAAGCTTTCTCTTGCAACAAATGACATCATCATCAGCCCTTTGACACCCACTGCAGCACATAGGCCTCCCTCTAGGTTTTTCAAGCTTCCCGGTCTTGTGCCGCCCGCATCCAGCGACTCCCTGCCAAAGTAACCAGCCTGGATGGGGGGCCTCCCCACGCTGCGTTGTCCGCTCCGTGGTCGCCAGGTCAGAACTTTTCCGCCCTAACGGCCATCAGTTCTCCACTGCTCCATTCTGCCACTTCAACTGAGCAATTCTTCGAACTATATTAGCAACTCGGGTTCTTCTGCGCATCTCCTCATTCCTGATTCGATCATGCAGTGAAAATCCTATCATAGCTCTCTCCATTGCTCGTTGGGTGACCTTGAGCCTTCTTATGAGGCCCGTACGGATTAAATAATGGCATAAGTATTGTGTTTTCATAACTACGCTTGGGTCTCTAGAAAATCCTCTCTCTGAAGACTCTCTTTTGCTAAGTTCGTTTAAGTATTTGTTTATATTATAGTCTGGTTCTATATTGGGATTAACTTAGATGTACCTACATCAGCCGATATTTATTTATTAAATATTGTAATACATATATAAATACGCAATAGTGTGATTAGAGAACGTTGTGGAGTGAAAGAGGATGTAGTGACTAGAATTGAGAAAGGAATGTTGCGTTGGTTTGGACATGTGGAGAGAATGAAGGAGAGATTGGACATGTGGAGAGATTGACAAAACAAATATATCGAGCGAATGTGGATGGAAGGGCTGGTAAGGGACGACCCAGATGGACATACTTCGACCAAATAGGGGATGTATTAGCAAAGGGCAAGATAAAAAGTACCCGAAACCGGCGTGCGTGCATGCAACGACTAATGAATGTTGAGGAAGCGAAAGTGATCTGTCAGGGTCGTAGCAGATGGCAGTCCCTGGTCACTGCCTACCCCTCTGGGATACAGGCGTGAGTTTATGTTATGTCATTTTACATATATAAATACCTATCGGACTTAAGAATTAATACAAACCTCAAATTAAAGGAGGGTTCAAAAAAAGAATTTATTTAAGAAAAGCGTGTACCGTGCTGAACATCTGAACTGAACATCTAAGATAATCGTATGTGAATGTAATAGGTATTTCATGGTGGTAGCGCAGCAGCAGAGTGTCAGCCTCACATTCGGGAGGTCGTGGGTTCGAATCTCAGCATCTACCAATGACTTTGTTTTCTAATTTGCATACATTTGTGAAGTTGTATTAGCAGTACCACTCGCTAATGTGAAGGAAAACATCGCGAGGAAACTCTAGTGTCTGAAGTATTTTATATACCTGAGCGCTTGCTACGTACAATGGCCCAACTTTGAGGCTAAGGATCCAAATGTTGTCTGGAAGAGATCACTTTTTTGTAGTAATAAGGCCGGTACGTCTGTACTCTTAGGTTTAGAAATATTATGTTCTCGATCTATCTAAGTGCGGAAATCTCAGAAATAACTAGAACTGTAGGTATTTCACCAACGTCTTGGTGAAACTACGCAGTGTCACGACGGCAAACTGACATTTTTATCGACGTGGCAACACCCACCATTTGAACATGAAAATGTTCATGAAATATCGTGGCTGAAAGCGGAAAAGCCCAATAATGCGGCATCATTATACCATGGCTCCGGATAATCTCACCTTTAAGATTCGGTTTTGAGACCTACTTTTAAGGATAACGCCCGGCGCTCCGGAAGCGATTAAGGGTTTTTTCCTAGGCACAGAGGGATAGGGAGACGTAAATCAACTAGAATTTTTTAATGACTCGCGATGCTCATACATATGTATACACAATAACATAGGTACAATATTCACAGAAAAAAAATATTTTAGTAGTTAAAATTGGGATTGGACCTCTTAAATGTATAATTATGTCATGCATTAATTACTTTCATGACCGGTTTTTGTGACAAATTTGGATCCTCCTACATCCAATTGAGGTTCCTGCAATTTGAAAAATTTCTAAAACACGAAACCTTTTTGGTGGTTCTGTACGTGGTTCGTTAATCGCAGTGGTAGCCTAGTGGGTAGAACATTGGACTCTGAAATGGGAGACCCAGGGTCGATTCCCAGTGCGGGCATGTACCTATGACTTTTCTTTCTAAGTTATGTACATTTGTGAAGTTACAGTAGCAATACCACTCGCTAACGGTGAAGGTAAAAATCGTGAGGAAACCTGGGTGTCTGAGCTATTCACATACCTCAGCGCTTGAAATCACCAATCCGCGGTGGGCACGCATGGTGATTAAGCCCATACTCTCTCTCTGAGAGAAGTGCCCTACAGTGGGACGTATATAGGATGCTTATGTACATGGTTCAATAAATTTCGTCCATATGCCTTTTATTAATTCAATTAAGCGGCCCACGCACTGAATATTACGAAATGCAATAACGACAAAAGCGTTTTGTTTTTTTCCCTCGCTTTCTCGTACACAAACAATCGATAAATCAACTGTTAACAGGTGTCAGTTAGTTTTTAAGGGTACCGTAGTTGACAAGGAACCCTCCATATCCGCCGTCTGTCTGTCCGTGGCTGAGCACAGAGCCGATAAGTACTAAAGAGCTGAAATTTGGCATACAAACCCCCCCTCAAAGGAAAACTTCGTACAAAATCCATTGAAAATTACTTTGATGAAGTTGTTAGCTCTTTAAAGCAGATAAAAAATCCCTCTTTCTCCGTAGAAAGAGTTCCGTAACTACACTGTGCATGGCCCGACACCCACTTGGCCGGTTTTTGTATGCACCTTGACCTGACAGCTGGTAATCTAACAGTAGATTAACAGCTTCATAAGTGTTCGAGAAACACGGTTATAGACTTATTATTAAATTTTTCTGTCGAGTAAAAGCTCACTAGGGGCTAGTTTCTACCTAATAAAGTTCTACAACTTATACTTCCTTAAGTGTATAAAAAGCGAAAACACCAAGACTTATTTTAGTCTACTTTTTACCCTTATCTTGCGCCTAGACAGTTTTTTATCTTCCATCGACATGGCCAACTTAACGAGGCGGAAAATCAAAGTAATGAATCCAGAATCCCGATAATAGAAGGAATCACAGTCCTCCATCTTGATAAGAGATTATTACGAAGCCATAAAACCGTAGTTTTGCCAGCGATTTACGGTTTATTTACAAAGTTATGATATTTCAGACACTTTTGAAGATCGTGAGCACTAAAGGGGTCGGCGGCTTTACTGTCGCACTAACTACCGCAAAACTAACCGTTAGATATTATTGATTGAATCTATTCAACTCCATTTGGGTGGTTTCCCTCGGGCTGTTTGCTGGGACCATTTCTGTCATCGGCTAGCCATCTAACTTGTTAGTAGCAGAATTTCATATTAGGCGTTTCCTGTTGCTATACAAAATTAGCACCCAAACAATTATATCAATAAATGTGTGTAGACAGTTTACAAAAAAATATAGCTAGAGATAGAGAATACTTTATTGTGGCGGCCTCATCACTAAAAGTGATCTCTTCCAGAGAGAGAACCTTTGGATGGACTAGACTAATACAAAAAAATAGAAAAAAACCAATAAATGTTTGATGAGTGGAATCATTGCGATGTAAAAACCTAACTGCAAAGTGGGTTACTCGGGGCTGCAAGTGATGTAAATTGCTTCGGTAAGATGTCGCTGCCTGTACGTAATACAGAGAAGTTTGTAAAGAGGCTCGAAATTTCACTGATGCCTGCACTTGCCCATTAGCTCAGTTGGGAGTGCGCTGGCACGGTTACCCAGAGGTCGCGGGATCACGTCCCGGCATGGGCGGAACTTTTAGCCTCTAAATAGGTTTTTAAATATGTTTGTTTGTTACGCCTTACTGAAAAAATATAAATATCTAGGTTCTAACATCAATTCCAAACTTATCAAAAGTAGAGCATGAAAGTAGGTACCAATCTACATTCAATAAAGTGTATAACCCAATTATGTTTGCAAATTGGCAGACCTCTGCGCCGTTTATTTACTAGAGACCCGAAAAAGACGAAACTCCACTTCGTGAATGGCTAAAGGAAAATACTTTGCAAAGATTTTCTCTTTGACGTAGCATCATGAGTGGCATCCAGCTATAAGCCGCCGGATTCAAGTACCGTCAACTGAGCGATAACGGTATATCTATACCGTTCTTTCTTACTCGATGTGAGAGAGACCAAGCTAGCGTTTTCTGACCTTTCAGGCAATAGGCGAAAATTATGCTAAAAATACGTAACGAAGTTAATTTATCGCATCAAACGGTATGGTGGCGGACGTCTACTGATTTAAACTGATGTTATCGGTGTTCGATTATGCTGATTACAATGATAAAATTACATACTTTGTACACATATAAACTCACACGTGTATCCTGGAGGGATACAATTATGACAATTCGATGCACATTAGGTAGCAGTCTTCCTACTTATTCATCTGTGGCTTAGCAATGTACATCGAACTATTATAGTAAGTATACTGTGAATACGGTATTTGACACGATCAACAATAAATTATTTTATATGCTCGATTACAACAAAAATTACAAAATATCTCAGATAATGTAGGTCTTTTAGTCAATTACTAGTTATTACAATAAAAAGAGTGCTGTGAAATGTGACGTCATAAGCCAGTTTTTTCATACAAAATTCCGTTTTAAAAGTAACTCATTTGATATTTTGTCAAATACCCAATTGAATCGTGTGATTTTAAAACGACACATATCCTTTCATTACAACTTTGCAGGAAATAGAAAAAACTGTTTTATTCAAATACTAATATCTACAACAGCAATATTTTAGCATATTATATTGATTTCTGTATGAATAAACTACAATTTTTTTTTCTAATGTAAATCAACAGGTAGGTGTAAATAATTTAATAAAAAAAAATGTACAAGTGTTATTTTAAAAACACATGTGACTTGTGTTGTTTTAAAATCACACGATTCAATTGTAGTTATATGAAACATGCCCTTGGGTTAGCCACTTACCGCGATCCTTGCTTTGACGAGCTTTCGTTCGCTTTAACAGAAAAAGAAAATTAATAAAATTATTGTTCAGTTAATGTTAAATACTCGTCTATTATTGTTAAAAATAGATACTTCAGCGTCTAAATGGGCTCGTCACTTATCTAATGTAGGTACGAGTATGAGATGCGGCTAGTCGCTATATTAATATCTTTTTATCACACCTGCTCTGAAAATACATACTAATTATACCAATTAGAGGGAAGAAACGCCTTTATCCCGCCCTTCAAATCCTTTCATCCCAAGGTATGGAAGTTTGTATGAAAATGCTTCCGACCCAAGGGTGGGAAGTATGTATGAAATTCCATTACATACCCGGTTTTTTTTTTTAATTTGTCAGCAGTCATACTGCAAAGAGACTTTAACTGTCTACTAATTAAATTTCAAGTAAATTGTTACTGGCCACATACAGTTTTTTTTTTACCAGTTACCAACCTCCTTGGTGCATACAGAAAATTAAAAACGAAATTATTTTTGTATATAAAACGCGCGGAATCACGGAAGAAGTGATATCGAGTCTTAAGATAGGAGTATATATATTTTATAGTTCTGACCGAAGGTTGCAAGTTGGATTCCTTCCGCACTAGGCGACCTCGTGGCGCAGCGGTAGTGCATCTGCATACCATGCGAGAGGTCCCAGGTTCGAATCCGGCTGCGGACAGAAAAAAAAACTCCAGGTCTTGGATGTTTACATGTTTGTGATGTCGTTGTTTCTGGTTCCCACGACACAGGGTATCCTAGTGTGGGGCCAGAAGCAATGTATGTGCCTGTATGTAAATGTTTATGTTATGTTTATGTTTACTAACGATTTCTTCCGTACATTCAGATCAAGTCAAGGTGGTTTTAAAAGATCTTTCATATTAAGCCAGTTTTATAGGATCTTTTGACAGAATATTGACAGCCTCGTTGGTCTAGGTAGCGGTTAACACTTAACAGTCTGACTACCAGCAGAGTACCTACACAAATTTCTATAAATGGCCTCGGTCTGGGAGTATTCCCATGTGATGTACTTACCTGTGTATCCTACTAGTTATTATTATTATTTTTTATTATTATTTGGCCCCTTATTTGTTTCGATGGGTTTACTAATGTATTGCCAAAAATCGTTTCCCAAAGTATTACTTCCCAAACTATTTTCCGCAAATTATCACTTGGCAAAAAAACATTTCTCAAAACAACTTAAAGCAAATAAACAGTTAGCAAAAGTTATTATAGCAAGTTATTGTTTACCAAATAAATACTTGGTCAAAATTCATTTTACTTTTTTATTTTTTTTTTATTATATGAATTTGTCTGTGGGGGGTCACAGTTCTAACCTAACCTAACCCACTTTTCTGGTAACAGTAGGTGTCTGTGGGGGTCGCAGTTCTAACCTAACCTAACCCACTTTTCTGGTAAAACGTTTGTCTTAATAAAACTTGACGCAGTAAAATTATGCGAAATGATAATTTGACCAAATGAATAAAATGCGAAATGAAAACTTGCTAAAGTTTCATTTGGGAAATGAAACTGATGCCATAAGTTTATTGGGAAGTAAAATTTGGCGAAAAATACTTTGGCTAAACGGCGGTATCCCGTTTCGATGGCTATACGATAGTTGAGGAAAAGAAGGCATTTTTTAATCACTATCGGCTCTTTTTCACGAAAACACGAATAAACTTATTGTATTATGGAGAGAGAGAGACATTTACGTTATGAGTTGGAAAAGAATTCGCTAATAATAAACTCGCTAATACCTAATGAAGAAGTGCGAAGTGCGAATTGGATTGGCCCACCTAGGGTTCCGTACAAATTTGTAGGTACATATTATACATATAACATTCTTTTTGTTGCACTAAACCGCGCTGAGTTATGAAAACCATGAGGGAGGCCTATGTCCTGCAGTGGGCGTCAAGGAGCTGATGATTATGATGATGATGATATCTTTATTCGTGATCACCAGATTTGCGGTTTATTCACAAAAACGGCGCTGGTCCCAAGGAAGGAAAAAATACTGTTTTTGTTTATATAAGCTTATCGAATAGAATCTAGAAGATTTAGGTAAAAATTCAAGATTAACTTGATTTGTGAAAAAAAACTTGATTTAGGTGAAGTGGATAATGTTCCTAATTTATACGGGAAATTTTTAGGTCAGTCTGATTATTAATAGTTCGAAAACAAAAGGCTGCGACACAAAAAAGTAACGTTTAACGTACAGTCGACAGCACATCAACCTTTACACGTACTTAGGTACGTTACCGGCGACTTTGCAACAAAAATGTAAAGTTTGACCAGTCGACTATACTATACTGTACAGACTGCATTTGATTCCTGCTTAAATTGCCAAAACATTCCAGCCCATTTCCTCAGTCAGCGATTCAGTGCGAAGAAATCGTAAATTAATTTGTGAATTAGGTACCCACGTCCAAGAACAAAACTTTTAATTATTAAAGACTGCAACTCCCGAAAGAACTAGGTCACTGGACGAGAAATGAGCTTTATATTTGTATTTGCTATGAAAATAATGGGATGTATTTAAATACACACACATACATAAATGCATACATACATATGTACATACATACATATATTAACTCAAAACGTGTCCCGGAGGAGTAGACCAGGATATATTTAAATGTACTTAACAATAGAAGTGATGAATGTACTGCATCCAGTGGGAATCGAACAAACGACCTCTGTTTTATTAGTTAAGCAATTAGCAGCATTAGTTTTATGTATGCACCTTTTACAGAATAAACAATTATTATTATTATTTGACTAATGACGCATTCAAAGAAGTCGTTGACGTTGTGTCATGTCATGACTAGTTTTTTTTAACCCATTAAAAAGAAAGAAAGACATTTATTGGGACAAATTAACACATCACAAGAAAAAAGGCATAACAAGTAACACAAACAAGTACAAAGGAAAAACAAGTCACATTAGGTACATTAGTTTTACCTGTAAGGTCGTTAAGTACGCGTTTAAACCATTCCATAGCAAAAAATATATTTTTCAATATTTGGGTCTAGTAAAGTAACTATTTAATTGTACATTGATTGGTGTAACCTTTACTGGTGCGGGAATAAAGTAAGAAAATACTATAAATCATCATAGGCTTATGATCAAAATAATATCTATAATATTATAGATATCCATTGTGAGTTTCACTGGACGTGTACTGATCGAGTAAAATTCCTAAGTTACATAGGACCCTCATGTAGATTCAATCGCTGTCTGTACTGTGTAGTAATTTCCGTTTTTGTGTGCAATGAAGTGTTCTCTATCTATCTCCAATTTTACCAAGATTCGAGGTTTTGTGTCATAAGTGTGTAGTGTGTTATCGGTTCAGTAACACAACGCCTTAGCACCGCTTCAGTTACCGTCACACGCACACATATACCAATCTCAGTTCACGGCAAAATAGTTTCACGGAGCTTTAATGGACTTCCACTTCTTTTATGAGCGCTGCGTCGCGAATGCTGAAGAAAATTAACTTTTGTGGGTTAATTCTAGGGTGCTACCCTTGTTTCCGCGATATCTTTATTATTTCACTGTCGAGCATCTTTCTGGAATGACTCTAGGATTTCAGTATGGCTGCAGTTGAAAGCACCTACTTAATTCTGCAAAATAGTTTATTTTGTAATGCTATTTAATATGATTTTGGCTAGAATAAAATGATGCTACTTATCTATTTAGTGAATTTTAGTAAGTAAAGCATCAATCTTTGTCATCATCAGCGGTTTCTTATTATTATTTTTTTAATCGCTAAAGACAGAACGACACTAAAAAGATGACAGAAGTATTTATTTAGCAAAATTCTCAATTTAAAAACCGGCGGTTACGGTCAAATGCCACTATCGCCCCCTGTTTCTCGCACACTAACAAGCTGTTAATCTACTGTTAACAGCTGTCAGTGGTTTTTTTGTTTGTATGCACTTTGGTCAATTGACAGCTGTTAACAGTAGATTAACTGCGTGTTAGTGTACGAGAAACTGGTGGTTCGTCCAGTTTTAAAGAAAGAAATTCCGACTAACGCCGAAGAAAAATATTGTGGAGAAACATGAGTTTCTGATGTGTGGATCTTTATGTTTGAAATCGTCAGTTCGTGGTAGACTTAACCTAGGGCATGTTCTCTGCAAACCGCCGTATACGTTATAGGTTGCTGCAGCTTATACTTAAGTTCGCCTTGTCTCGATCTGAAATTAAAAGCGTATTTTGAACCGTGGGGAACTGTCAACTATCACAGTTAGAAATTCTTCACTTCATACTCAACGTAAAGCATGCCAAACTATCGAATTCTCTATAGATTCAAATATGCTACATTAGACTGTATTTATCGACTGGACTTACTCCATTCTGCCACCCAAACATACTTATTAATTATTTGTACGCACAATCATAATTATAGTTTTAATGCGGTATCGCGCCCGGCGCGACACCATCGCAAGATCGTGTTATTCTCTAACAGTCAAAACTGAAGAATTTGACAGGATTTGGTGCGTATTTTAAAGACGGTTTTGTGTTTTTATGACAAAAACGATGATTTGATAAAAAATCTTTGTGATCGCTCGCCATCTTGCACACGCAGTTTTGTTAGTTTTCCGTAAAGGTTAAGCTAAGCAAAGGCCTTCAAACGTAGAGTCCGCACCACCACTGAAGTCCACTGAGCTAAGACATTTTCGTCCTTATGTCAATACAGACAAGGTCTTCTCCGTGGGATGAGTTATGGCGCCGCGCGCGCTACCGCCTCATTCGGCCTAAACTTTTTTTTAAAGGTCAGTAATCAATCAGTAATTAGGCTTAGTGAATGGGCCACTGCCGGCATACGAAAAAGTAGGGACACACTTTATGTCAGCTTTTTGAATCCTGCCTTCTAAATGCGATCTCATAAGTTAGATAATACGAATAATACCATTTATTTCGTAGTGTTTTAATTTTAAGAGAAGTGTTTCAGGGTCTGCGCAATTCTGTCAACCCTCTCACTCTCAATAATAATGGATGTTCCAAATAGTATTAGTGGCATATTAAGATGTGCTACAGATAGTAAATAAGATGGAGAACCTGTGATCTAAACGCAATAGTTCACAAGTTTTATTTAGTAGTCGTTATAGTAGCTGTAGCGTTTCCATTTCCTTTCAGAAGGTGAAACCAATTCAGCCATATAAAATTGCTTATGAAGTAGTTTGCTATCCATTTGACGTCAACCTATTATTGAATTTGTATCTTGCGCTTCAAAGTAGTTCTTATTAGGTATAATTAAAATTATTTGTAAGTGCATCCAGATAAACAGCAAAATCTTTTCTCAAGTAGGTACGTAGGTATTTCAAATGGAGTAGGTGGCAGCCTCTTGCTCTAGACGTAATTGTGTTCAAAATTACGCCACAATTTAATGCAATATTTCAGGAATAACATTTTACCAGACGTTTAGTCAATTTAGACCATACTTTCATTTATTCACAAATAATACAAAAGTAAACACAATACAAACAAAAAAATAGTAATCCAATACAATAATATTATAAATGTGAAGATATATGGATGTTTGTTACTGAATCACGCAGTAACTTAAAAGTAGATAGTTTGAGTGCCGGAGAAGGACCTAGGATACTTTTCATCTCGGAAATGACTCATTCCATGCGGACGAATTCGCGGGCAAAACCTAATATTCAATAAATTCTAACGCAAGCAGGCCTATTTCGCGTCGAGAGAAGGTACGGGCGCTAAACTCTACCGGGGTAAATTATGGAACATTTTACTCCAATTTAATATAGCTGATAGGAAAACTGCACTTTTTGCATATCATGGATGTGTGGCTCCCATAATACGTTATGGCTTGATCTTATGGGGTAACTCTACGGAGTCGAACAGGGCATTTATAATACAGAAAAGATGTATTCGTGCCATCGCGGCCGCTAAACCACTAGACTCTTGCAAACCGCTTTTTAAGAAATACAACATACTTACCTTGCATGTATATCTTTGAGGCAGCTTGTTTTGTAACGAAACATAAAAACTTATTCACAACAAAAAAACAGGCATTAAGCTTTAGAACGCGATATGAAGATAAACTGATATTACCAGCATGTAAAACAACTTTGCACAGCAGAAATTGCGGCTCTATGCTTGTAAGAGTGTATAACAAAATACCTGTTGAATTTCTAAATTTAAGATGGTCCATGTTCAAGAGAGAAATGTATAATTGGCTGTGCCAAAAGTGCTACTATTCTATAAATGAATTTATGACAGATAAGTTTAAGTAAAGTGCCATTTTATTTTTGACATTCCAGCTATTTTTAAATAATTTAATTTTTTATTTTTAATCTATTTGACTTAATTTTATTAATAAAATGCAACTGACATTTCAATTACTGTATTTGACCTGGACATTGTATTATATTAACATTTGTAGATTTAGCACCTGACATAAAAACTTATTTGACATTTGTAATTCATTAATTTCATTATGGTATTTTGACATTTCAATAACAATAAACTACAATTAAATATTTGCATGTTAGAACATATCTAACAGAATGTGAGCTCATATATAATATCATGCCATCCTTATGTACCACGTTCTAAGCAAATAAAATTATTTTTATTTTTAAGCTATCGAATTTCCCAAACTTAATGTTCATTATATTTTATTGCTTTCTCTTGTTATTGATTCGTAATAATAGTTCAATTTTACTACATCCAGGCAATCACTGCTTCTTGTTTTATTATACCTACCAAAGTACCAATAGCAAACAACGAGCATAAATTCTATTTGGGTCAGTAGAAGATTGCTACAGGAAATAACAAAGGATTTACTTAGTTTTGCTCGTTGATTCATTGCCAAATTGGCCAATCGATAGTTGAATTTTAAGAGCTCCATCAATTACGACTGGACTTTTAGGTCAAGTTCCGACTCACGGAAGGAATTCATACTAACGGGGGGAATCGCTGTGAATGCCTTTTAAACTTTATCCAATAGATCCACCGCTGCACAAAGGCCTCCCTCAACGTCATTTCTGTTTGTACTTCCTTCCTCTACATTTTCTACAACTACACATAGTCCTATTTCTGAGCTCAAGGAGAATTAGGTTTTTTTTAGTTACCTAACACAGAGTTTAAAAAACCTAAATTTTAAAATTTTAAGCCCCGGTTATGCGACTTTTTTTTGCCCTACTATTGTAGTCTTTAAGTATTTAAGAATTATTTCAGTATTTGAGATTTCTTCACGCAGCAGGCCTGTTACAATGTGGATAGTCCTTTAATAGACCGCCTAAACTGCCCTTCTTGAATGAAAGCCTGCAACGGGGCGTTATCGCCCACTTTGAGAAACAATTGAAGAAAATTAGATTAAAATTGAAGATAAATTGAATTAGAATTTATCGTCAATTTTAATTTATCTTTAGAGAGCTATTTATCTAATCTAAACCAATCTTTCTCAAAGTGGGCGATATCGCCCCGTCCAAAATCAGTGAAAAACACAGACTTCGACCGATGTTTTAAATACCTACATTGAAGCCACAAAGACTTGCCGCGTTATGCGAATCAAAGACAGTGTTTTGCGTGACATTTATACCTCGAGGAAGGCGAAAATGGACAAATTGCGCCATCCCGTTCTCATCCGCTAGGTGAGCGCAGTATGGGGACGATTTATTTTCACTACGAAAGCCTTTCTCAGGGCGTGCATACTAAGCGAACAGCAGCGTTAAGATGACAGCCTCGACTTACAGTATTGAATAAGAATAAGAAGAATAAGAATAAGCTTTATTTGACAACATTGCAAAAAATTACATACAGTAGGCACACAAGCCAATATCCTTACAAAGAATTACAAACAATATGTGCATAATTAAATTAGCAAACCATAGGACACATTTGGTGAAATACCTGTACTTCATCTTGCATCTCTTCTTAGCTTACGTTTAGCCGTTTCGATTGTAACCTTACGAATCAGGCCCCAGCGTCCCAGGCGTAGAGTCGTCGATTGTACCCCTGAGTCCTGTTTCATAAAGTTACAATTAGTATTAAACCTACAATTTATATTTTCAGTCATTTTCGCCCAACCGACCAATCGGGACGTTAGGATGGGCGAAAATGTGTGTTAGTAACGAACTTATAAATTGTCAGTAAGTAATTTTCGCCCATCCTAGCCTCCAAATTGTAGTTTATGAAGCAGTGGCGTTAGGGATTGCAATCCAGCGGCGTTTTCAATCCAGCGGAATTTTTGCTGGATTGACCTGAATCCAGCTGGATCCAGCGCGGATCCAGCAAAACGTGGAACGAAAATAAAAAGACGACATTTTTAAGACTTTTTTTATTAATTTGTACTTCTTACGATAATCTTTGAAATCTTCCACTCATTTGGTGATATCTTATATTAATTTGCTTTGGTTTTTTAATAATTTGAGATCAAAATAATCAACATAAAATTAAATAACAAACATATAACCTTATATTCATATAACATTTAAGATAATGTTTCTAAGTAAGCACTATCTTATTAATTACGCTTATGTTTAATGATAGGACGGCTAATCAGTAGCAATCAGTCTCACAAATTCTTTTAAAATTAACTTAATTAACATTCTTTTAAAAAAGGACCGTAACAATAACACTATTTTAATTTTCAATAGTATTTTTGTATCAAACAAAAAAAGCTTTGAAATAATCTTCTCTCCGCTCGTTAATCCTTAATAATTAAGCAGGTTAAAGTCTGACGATAAGAGACTAGTTCTTTTTTTGAATTCTCTGAAAGTAAGACCTTAGAAAACAGTGTACTTTTTGTAAATGCCCTTTTAACCCTGTAGTGGAGCGGTTGCTAATAAGCAATGTTTTTAGGCATAGCGAGCACTTGGCACTTCGACTATCCAACTTTACGAAAAAGTCCCACAAACTTTTTTTACCGTCGCTAGAATTCTTGGTCGACATTTTAAACTGTCCGAAAAACAGCGTTAAATCTGTAATGAAGAAAAGATCGGTGAAGTATAAGATAAGTATAAGTATGCCTAAAGATAAATAAATACAACTATCGCGATGCAATAACTTAACAAAACCAATAAGGTAATATTTTATTTAAACTGTCGCGATTACTATTACACGTTTTGTAGATATTTCGGGTTTCAAATTGCGTTCAAACTTCCTTTTGTTTATTTCCGATATTTTGGCGCTATTGCAAGCACCGCACCGTGGTTACGGGAGGACTAATAGTTTGAACGCGTTTTTGAACTGGAAAAACCTATAAAAACCTATCTTTATACACATGGCACAGCTTTTTTCCAATCAAAATTGCGCATTTTAGCAATCTTGTTTAATAGCAACAATACTCACACACATACACACACACACAAAGTTCTAAATAACTAAATAGTCCACTGTAGAATATGTACCTACTTCCTGCAATTAAAGGTAGGTAATAAAATAAGATCGGTTTAAATAAGAAAACAAAAACAAAAAGATTTCGCGATGTGTTGACGAACCTCACCAAACGTGTCTTCCTTTTCCTTCTTCGAGAAAGTAAGAGACATGAATCAAATCAACATTAATACTAAAATTAAAAATAAACATTTTACTTTACTTACCATTCAGTCTCTCAAACAACAACCAACACGCACTTCATATGCACTTTAGTGACACAAAGACACTTTCTATCGAGACGAGAGCAGTTATTCAACTCAACTCATCAACTGTCTTTGATTTATAAAATAAACAAACATAAGCGGTACAGTTGGTAAGGGGGAAAGGGGGCGGGCGGCGTTGCCTTTCATGCGGCACGTCCTATGGTGACAGAACGGCAACGTTGCCGCGCCGATTCGAAAATGGCGGCAACTCAAAACTAAACAATAGAAATTGATACGTTTGCGGATCCGCATCGCTGGATCAAGATGTATGCTGGATCCAGCATGTTTAAAAAGGCGCTGGATCCAGCTGGATTGCTGTATGCTGGATCCAGCAATTGCAATCCCTAAGTGGCGTGCCATGTTACTAGGACATTTACACATAACAAGGTTTATTTTTATCCAAATACATACGTAAAAAAATGTCCCTGCGTTTTGAACCCTTAAAAGGCATTCATTCAAAATTATCTATCTTCATTTCTCTTTCTCGGAAACGGTACTTCTCTAGTGGGACGTAAAAATCCAGATTACCTATATGACTCGTAATCAGTCAGCAACAGCGACATGGGCCAGGATGTTCCCACCGTAGACCCTATGTTAATATCGGGCCTTTGATGTCAAGCCACGGTTTCCGTAATATCACGGTAATTGACGCGCCTGAAAGCGGTCTGACGGTGGTCTTGCGGAACTGCCTACAAATTGTGTACACGGCGTAACGTCATTCCCTCATCTTCCGAAATCGGGTAGTTTCATTGTATTGTTTACACTCGACAATACGAACTAGGTACTTACTTCCTATTCGTGCGGATCGGTCTTTTAAAACTTTTCGCAGGTACTTAGGTACACGATTAGGGGAATGTTGCTGTCATTGAACCACTGAATTATTTAAAACCTGGATACATTTGATAGTGTCTATTACATTCCAAGGCTATATCCCCGCTTCCCTTGCACCCGATGCGGTACGAAATCTCAACCAAGGTCACGATAACCCTAAAATAATCATTCGCGTCGAATTGAGAACCTCCTCCTTTTTTTGAAGTCGGTTAAAAAGACTCCTAATCTGCGCAACCTTAAAAGGGGAAAGAGTTTATATTTGTTATTTTACGAAATAGGTACCGAGATGTCAATATGTTAATAGCATTTTTTTATTCAAACATTATTAAACCACGTTCGAAATTATTCACACGTGTGAAACGAAGGTCGAATTAGTCACACACTTATTCACAAAAATACAAGAAATTAGTGAACAATATAAATTTATAATTATAGCGTCAGTATAATATAACGATATTTACTGACCTTATTTATACCTTTAAAATGAAGTATCATTTGTAACTATGTCAATATTTAGCACAATGCCCATTACCTGTCCTTATACTCACATAATTTCTTTTAGTTTTGTAACTTTATACATACAGATTCATACATTTCCTACAACTTTTTCATACATCATTTTCGTGTAGCTATTGTCGTTTTCGAGAAAACGTATGGATGAATCAGTGAGTGAGTATACCGCATTGTAGCTTTATATAGGTATATATAAAGATATAGGTTGGCACTTAGCTCAATTTTTATTTTTTACCCTTAACCATTGAATTTTAAGTAGGTCCCTACATAAAACTCAATGCCTTAACTAACCCCTATGTTTGCAGTTGCGAAAGTCCTAAAAAAATTAACAGCAACTGTACTCTTAAGCCATTCTGTATAATATGTAAGCAAGTATCATCCGACTGAAAAGCAAAGCCACCCAACACCCGCGACATTCCTCCACGGCACACAATAATTGTACGGAAATTAATTTCCACATAACAAATTAAAGGCGGCTTCGGCACCGCTAGGTGGCAATTTAATAAAAGTGGGCCGCCCGCCCCACATTAAAGGTGCTCATTCGTTAAATTAAATTCCGCTCTTGGAAAAAATAAATTCTTCAAAAAGAAAGCTTGTTGCTACCGTAGCTCGTAGTCTTAGCCAGATAAAATGTGCGCACAGTCAAGGCCCTCAAGGGTGGTCACCCGACACATTTTCGTATTCAAATTCGACCGTACCGTAAACAACATGGGTAGTACCACGGTTGCATAGGTACCTAAAAGTGCGCGTCACGCCTTTTGTGGCGCTGAAATGTCACAATTTCACAAATTAATGCACTGGAAAGTTGCGAATTTTGACAATACGACGCGGGACTCGCTTCTTCGTACTGCCTATACAACTAAGGATGTTATCAGTCTCGTGGAGTAATGCGAGTAAATCAACGTGTATAAGGCGGTAGTAGGTACTGTTGATTGTACAAAAAAAATTGTCTGGTTTTCATCATCATCATCATCAGCCATTTGACGCACACTGCAGCCTACTGCAGGACATAGGCCTCCTTCGTGGTTTTTATAACCATAAGGGGTTTTGCCATAATCGCCACGCTTGGCATGCGGGTTGGCGATCGCAGTATGCGGTTGGAATCTCAGGAAGACGCTGCTGCCCGTCTCCTGGTAATTGATTTTCTTAATCGCCTTCTACGACATTCACGGAAGGAATTGGATTTTCACACTTGTGACTTTTTTTTCATAATAAAAATTAAAGAAATCGCGGCAATGCAAGAAAGAAGGTCTACAAATAAACCAGCCAATCTCCACTGGGAGTTTTATTGGATTGCAGAGTTGTATCCTGTGTTCTTTCTATGGCAAATAAATCGCAGCCGGCACATAGCCGTCCCAGGGTCTAATACATGTCGATATTGTGCCGCTGAAATATTTCATTTAGCTTATTTGCCGAAGAAGAAAATTGCGTCCTATTTTTAGTTTCTACTTTAGTCATAGTAGGGGTTTATTATTTCTACTATGTAGCTACCTACCAATCAAATGCATACGATTGTACAAAATTGCGGCCTTGTTTATAAAAACTCGATTCTTCTAAAGCACTCCTCAGAGGCAGTTTATTTTATCTGTGGTTACGTCTTTTCCTCGTAAAATCTCCACCACAGACTACTTATATTAATCGGCGTTTATCGAGTGTTTTTATAAATAAGACCGTTGAAGTTTATTTTAGAATTCAAACACAATTCAAGTCACAATTGTGATTGTTAGTTAGTTAGATTGTGATCCGTTAAAATTGTAGGTAATCTGTGCTTTTTCTTATTCTAAGACTCTATCAGAGACAGAAAATGCCCGGATAGATAAGTTAAACCGGCTATTGTATAATTTATGACCTTTGGCCATCGAGACCAAGTAGGTATTGCATTTTGATACGAATAAAAGCGACAGATTGCCAAATTGTTGGCATTCAATATTTATGACCCTATTATTGATAAGACAATAAAACAGGGGCCAGTCGTCGATACAAACTGTAGAAAAATCTCTACTTGCAAACCTCTGTATTTTGAAGCTGTAAAGAAACCTAGCATAAGTAGGTTCAGCTTGACTGCTGATTTAAACTGTCAGCGCAGACAACAGAAAAGCCCCCCTTAAACAATACCTTAACTCACCAAAATTTACAGGGTGGCTGGGTATTCTACAAAAAATTGCTTAAAGTCAGATCACAGTGGTCAAATTGTACACTTTGAAGCAGATTTAAAAAAATCAGAACAAGATATACTTTACAGGCCCATGACAAAAAACCATCAATGCTAATGCCCACTATGGAGATTTCTTTAAGGTCGTTTCACATAGTTTTGAAAAAGTTTTTAAATTGAAAAAGTTATCATCAAAAGGAAATAAAACAGGATTTAGCGAATGGGCCACTGCCGGCATCCGGAAAAGTAGGGACACACTTTATTTACCTGCTATATGAGAAAAAGACCATATGACTCTAGTTTTTTTACAGTATGTTAAAGTATATTCAAAATTATTTAGGCCGTCTGCCACAAAGCTAAATGCGAGCATATAAAAGCCAAATTTTTAAAGCTTCCAATAAACCTAAAACCATTTGGATAATAAATAAGGAAATAAATAAGGAAACCGGTAAATCCAAATCAGGAGACCGCCAATTTTCACTTAAGATAGATGATAAATTAATAACTTCAAATGAACACATGGCCGCGGCTGTGGCGGAACAATTCTTTACAAAGGTTCCAATTCTAACGACGGCTCCTTTAGATTCTTCTCCTGATCTTGCATGGTATGGCATGGCCGTACGTTCCCCAAATTTTGATTCAAAGATTAACGCCGTGTTTGAACAAATGGAAAGTGACATACTACTTGAGTCGACAACCACGGAAGTACATAAGAAAAATGTTTCGTGCCTGCAAAAGGTGTGGAGGCGGCCAATGTGAACTAATTTTCTGATTTAAATAAATCATCGTCATCATCATCAGGCATTTGACGCCCACTGCAGGACACAGGCCTCCTCCGTGATTTAAATAAAATAAATAGAAAAACAACTTATCATAAAAAGGTGTTTTCGTCATCTTGACCTTAGCGAACAAGTATCACTTATTCTGACCACCTAATTAATGATATCTCATGTCATGTAGCATATCATTGGAAAATGTAAAAAAAAACTTTTTAAAAGAATGTTAAATTTAAAAAAGCTTTTTTTCCATAAATTTAGTACCTAATTATCTCCTTTCAAACCACTTAAACAGATTTACGACTTTAAAAGGTCAGACCATTTTTTACGGAAACTGTGTTAAGTAAGGTTTTATTTAAAGTAAGGACACATTGCAGAATACAGCACAAGTTAATTCGTCGTATTATAACCACAAACAAAGAAGTTAGATCGATTTATCCGCCAAAAAATCCTGTCGGTCCATGTAATAAACATAGGTACTGTTTAATAGGTACCACACTCTTTACCTTGTCTGCCCCTATATTTCGAAATTTTGGTGATATTGGCCGGCCAGAATCTGGCAACCATAGAGTAACTTACATATGCTGGCAACCCTATGTTATGTTTCGTTTTTATTATTTTTAATATTTATACGTTTTGTATTGTTTCGTTTGTTCGTTCCATAGAGTAACTTATTTCCAATGTTGCCAGAATAAGTGATACTTTTGTAACCTTTTAGGTGATTTTTACCCAAGTAAGGTTCCTTCTAGGTTACACGACTCAAAAGGTTACTTACTTTAGGTAATTTTTTGTCATTTGTAGGATTTTTTTACATGAAAAAATCTAAAACGGGACAGAACACTAATTTATTTTGCAATTTCGGCAGGTCTTGGCATCATTTTCGTTTCGTTCATTCATATAGAGAGCGAAACTCCCAGAAATAGGTAGGTACGTCTTTCTCTCTCACACTACTGCATACCTACCTAACAAAAATCAAATCACCTCGCTTACTCAGTCGATCTATCATTCTCTCGTTCAGTTCGTCCGTTGATGGTTTGTTTCTGATTTATATTGTGCTTGACACTTTTCAATTAGGTACTTTAAGATCTGCAATACTGTGGTTTGAAAAGAAAAGCTTGAAAACAAGATAAGTACAAAAAAAATTATGTTCTGAAAACGTTTTAGCGCCTTTTAAGGGTTCCGTAGTCTGACAAGGAACCCTTATAGTTTCGCCATGTCCATCCGTCTGTCTGTCCGTCCGCGGCCTAGCGCAAAGACCGGTGGTACTAGAAAGCTGTAATTTGGTATGTGTTACATTTTTATCACGCCGTCCCTCCTAATCCTTGCTAAACGGGTGATTTTAGAAACGTAAAAAACTTCAGAATGGTAGCACATATAATAAACTTAAAAGGTAAAGTATCACGGCTAAGTAGGCTTTACTCGTTAACGAGTAATAGGCAACCAAGTTATAAAAGTAAAATTTCGTACAAAATCCATTGGAAATGACTTCGATAAAGTGGTTATTTCTGTAAAACAGATAAAAGCCCTCTTTCTATGGAACCCTACATTGCGCGTGGCCGGACACGAACTTGGCTGGTTTTTATTGGTAAGGTGACTTTTTACACCAAAAGGTTACCTTTTTCGTCTCTTTCAGGTAACTTTTGTCAAGACCCGGCTGGCAACCAGTGTTGCCGCCTTAGTGGATTAGTGGATGGATCCACTAAAACGGTTTCGACCCGTGCTTTAGTGGTGAAATATCGCTTTTAGTGGCTAGAGGATTTTTCTAGTGGGTTTAGTAAAATTCACTTTTAATTACTGAATGCACTCACTCAATCGCTAAACCACGTTTTAAAATATTTAGCGATATTCATATAATAAAAATCAGAAGTTTTATATTGTATCAGTTCTATATCTATATTAATCAGAATTCTATATCTTAACTGCTATATCACACTAATATTAAAAAGTTTGGATGTTTACATGTTTGGATTGATATCTGTTACTTCTTCACGCCAAAACTACTGAACGGTTCGGGCTGAAAATTTGCATACAGTTCTAAGCCTGGAACAAAACACAGGCTACTTTTTATCACATAGATCAGTTTCCATGGGATAGAAATGAATAACCTTAAACAATGCGTGTGAAGCCACAGGCAGAAACTAGTTAAGAATACGCTGTGGTTTGAGATTGGATTGGAAGAAAAATGTTGTAATGAATACCTATACAATTCCAATTACAGTCATAAAAAACATCGGGAACCCACGATGATGTTGCATACCAAAGTGTATCATCTGAAGAAGACGAATTTTATTAAAATAGCTGTTTGTTATTAACAAAATTACAATTCAGCATTAGAAACAAATTAAAACTAGTATTTAAAATTGAAACAATTGAGCTAACTGCAGACTATTATAAACAATCTATAGGTAGCTCAACTGATCCATATCAGTACCATTTTATTATTGAATCATTTGATGTCCATGTTGATTTACAAATTATTGTTAATATTTTGTTAAAGGTTATTTACTAAAATAAATACCTACTGTTTTCGTTCGTAAAAACTATAATTTGTTTAGTCGAAATGTTAGCGATTTTTACATCAGGAACGTTTTTTGTTAGTGGTTTTCTGGTGGTTTTAGAGGTTGCATCTGGTGGAGAGCTAGTTTAACTGTTGGCAACACTGCTGGCAACACTGTTTATTTCGTATCCGTTCGTGGGTACGTTTATCGTAGCAAATAACTGAAGTTGAAGTAGGTATTGTAATACATAAAGGGATATTGAGCTGTCTGCAGCAGCTGCAGATTTTCTGATAAAATAGTAAGTAACCGGCCAGACAGATGGAGGGCAAGAAGATCTCTTTCGGTTTTAAGAAGACTAAGAAAGTTGAAAAACCTGCAGTCGAAGAGAAAAAAGACTTCATAGAATGCGTGGAAGAACAATCTATAAAAGTTGTGGGGTAAGCTATTAATTTTACGCAATTTTACTAAGTTTCTTGTAAATATAACCTTAAATTTTAATTTCCTGTTATGGAACATTGGAACAGAATGGGTCTTTCTTGCTGAACTCATTGCTAAGCGTAGGTCTCTGCACGCCACTCGCTTCGAGTTTTTTAAATTTAGTATCTGGTTATGCGCCAGACTAATTGAAGTTAAGAACTATGTTGAAATGATCAGTATTATAGATAATGTAATACCCCCTAGAAGCTAACATGACCTTAACTGACGTTCGTGGTTGACCATGTTAGCTTTTGATAGGTTTGTGAGCAGAATTAGGCCCGCTTGGGCCAAAATTACGCCTGAATGGGTCTGGAAACATGGACATAGACCATTCGACAGACCAAGGTAAAGATAAGGGGACAATCAATACATTCCTTCTGGAATTTTGCGAGGTGTCTAGGCCAGGGAGAGTTGGCATGCAAGAGTGGAGGCGGAATATATAAATTCTCAACAGGCCCTATGTATTTCATCCATGTAAGTGAATTGAACCAATTGAATTTATTTCAGTGGAGATACCGTAGAAGAGGCAGCACCATTAGTCATAGCGATGAAGCCGAACACTCTAGTAACAGCAGAGAGACTGAAACAAATTGCTGAAGAGGTAGAGCGTGCAGCTCTGATGCAGGACGGGAAGGAAGAGCCACATAGCCCTGCAGTGAAGGAAGAACCTTGTGACGAAACAATAGAGCAAATGGCTGTGAGAGAGTTACTGCAAGAGGCGAAAAAAGAGGTCAAGGTGGAGGGCCCAGGTCTAGTGTTAGTTGTCCCAGCTCAACCTAAGCTGGAAGGACAGAAGGAGGTGAGAAACTAGCCACATTCACATGTGTGGCAAGTCTTCATGCAATGGGCCCCCATGCTGATCAAGCCTATACTCTCTCTTTGAGAGAAGGCCTGTTACACTGAGGAACTATTAGTATGCATATGACAAGTAGAGAACAATAAGTCCATTATGAGTATCATAAGCAGCTTATATATGTCCACTGTCGGGCACAGGCCTTCTCTCAGAGAGAGAGTATGGGTTTAATCATCACCCATGCCCACAGAGGATTGGCGATTTCAAGCGCTGAGGTATGCGAATAGCTCAGACACTCAGTCACTCATTATGAGTATAATTTTGAGTATTTCGATACCAGCAATTTTGTATACTAATCCCTGGTGTTAATATGTTCTCTTATTTATTTACTAGATGACCCTGTAAACTTCGTATCACCTATCAATCTTTTTTTTTTCTTCTTACCATTTGTATCACCTATCAATCTTTTTTTTTCTTCTCACCATTTAAACCTTCCCTGGACTTCCACAAATATAAAAAAAGAAAAATCGCCAAACCGACCCAGTCGTTCTCGAGTTTTAGTGAGAGTAACGAACAGCAATTAATTTTTATATATAAGATTTTGTTTTAAAGAAGACTAACAGCACAATATAACAGAACAACAGTAACATAGGAAACAGAACATTACACTGCAGTAGTTCTTGTAATATGTCAGTCGATTCTTTTCTTAAATGCACTGACAGTATTCTTGTCAGTGCATTTAAGAAAATAATATTTGAATGAGGAAAATCTGATAAGTTTTAATCTTGCTAGTAAACTGGGTAAAGATCATTAATCTATATATAGAAATCATGTGTTGCAGTGTTTGTTATCCAATTCCTCTGAATCGGCTTCACCAATTTTTGTGATTTTTTTTGTATATTTGGTAGGTCAGGACAATAGGTTGTAGGCTAATTAATACAGCAAAACAACATTGCCGGGTCAGCTAATGATATTATGCATTTTAATGTTCCAGTCAACCATTGAAGATTATGAATCGGTTCCCATACAAGAATTTGGCTTGGCAATGCTGCGTGGAATGGGGTGGGCACCTGGCAAGGAAAAGTTTGTATTTTTAGTCTCTTATATTTTTACAACATTACGTAAATGAAATCCACATAACACAATCACTTGTCCATCCTGTGATATGGTAAACATACAAAGATCATGGAAAAACAACCAGATTAGGCCATTTGTATAAATCAAAGTACAGTATCCCTCAGTGGGAATCGAACCCACAACCTCCTTGTTCTGGGCAATGAAGGCAACTGCTGTAACAAACAGCAGCATTGTTTTTACAATGCTATTGTTTGTTTTTACCTAAAATATAGTTTCATACTAAAATAATTTTATTATTCACTTATCCTGTCATTTAAAGTAACACCAGACATACAGACCAGACATAGTTTGATTAGTGAACGTTGTAGACTGAAAGAGCATGTAGTGACTAGAATTGAGAGAGGAATGTTGCGTTGGTTTGGACATGTAGAGTGGATGAAGGAAGAAATATTGACGAAACAAATTTATCGAGCGAATGTGGGGCGAACGGCCGGTAAGGGACGTAAGGACGTACTTCGACCAAATGGGGATGTATTAGCAAAGGGCAAGAGTACACGAAACCGGCGTGCGTGCACCGCACTAATAAATGTTGAAGCGAAAGTGATTTGTCAGGATCGTGGCAATTGGCAGTCCCTGGTCTCTGCCTACCCCTCTGGGATACAGGCATGCTTTTATGTACATATGTATTCTTACCTATATTTTCTAGTATGTACTTCTACTACTGAGTGAACAAGGATAATTTGGCTGATTCGCTGCTTTGTCTGGATAACTGGTTATTTCCAAATCAGCTGAATTGTCGTTTTTTCGCCTCAGAACATTTTTTTTCAAA
Source organism: Yponomeuta evonymella (assembly GCA_963969515.1). NCBI lineage: Eukaryota > Metazoa > Arthropoda > Insecta > Lepidoptera > Yponomeutidae > Yponomeuta > Yponomeuta evonymella. The sequence goes on from OZ018357.1 coordinate 9,887,428, forward strand.
TTTTCAGGAGCAAAGTGAAAGAGCCACAGCTGAGACCCAAAGGTCTTGGTCTTGGAGCCGATACAGTCTTGAAACAGAACCAGAAGAAAGCTGTTGACAAAGATGGGAAAGAGCTTCTTATTATGAAAAACGCCTTTGTCAAGGTCACCACTGGAAAGTTTAAGGGTTGCTATGGGAAGGTAAGCTTACCTTAAGCTTAAGCAGATAGACAGAACAAGACATGTTATTGTATGCAAAACATCGTAATTGCAGAGAATTTTTTTTGCTTATGGCATTAAGTCCGCCGCATTGTACATAGCGCATTGTATTGATTTTTTTTAATTAAAACAAAGTAGTAAAAGTATCAATAAATAAATAATAAATATTTCTGAACTGGAGTGTAAACAGTGGCCTTATGACTAAAAGTAATCTCAGTCAAAAAACAATATCTCTATTCCTATTTTATAATTTCTTAGTTTTATAATGAAATAAACAATTTAATTTTACTAATTTCCGCACCATCGATAACGTTAGTTGGAAAATCGCGATTCGAAACAAAAATTCTATTGATAAGTAATTTTATTTTGTTAAATTTTCTTCAAGTTACTTTGGGAATTTGTGTATAATTTTTTCATAGCCCAGAACTTGTGGTCTAACACAGGATTTCTCAAACATATGACTCCACGTACCCCCTGTTAAAGTTTCTAGATGACCGCGAACCCTTAATCCCCCACAAGCGCAAGGAACAAAAATAAAACAAATAAACACTGAGCAAATCAGTGTTGCCAACTCAGTTTTAGAATAGTTGACAGACTATAAAGTAGAAATTAGAAGGTTTGAAAAGAAAACTCGGTTGATCTACCTAAACTATAAATATAGTTCAGCAGATTTGTAAGAAAAGTCCGTATGAAAATATCACATTACATTACATTAATCTTGTCGCGAAACCCCTATAGTCGAATAGCGAACCCGTGGGGGTTCGCGTACCCCACTTTGAGAAACCCTGGTCTAACAGATAGCGTGTGAAGTGCTATTAAATTATTATCGTGAGAGTAAGTAACGCAAAAAGCTGTACATATAGGAATGTAGAGTTTATCTCGATACGTAGGTGTTTTTAAAAAAAAAGGAAAACTTACGTATAGCTCGGTCGCCCAGACACTAACAGTTATAATAATCGACCTATTGGCACCATTCCAGGTTGTGAGCTTGGACGATGACAATGGACGAGTCGTGGTGGACCTGGCATTGAAGAAACAAACTGTCAGCCTGAGCGAGTTCATGATGACAGCCGTCACCAAATCTGAGTTTGACATGCAGTCCAGGGTTATAAGTAAGTTTATTTATTTATTTATGCTTTTATTGGACTTAAAATAAATGTACAGCATAGCAGACTTAATGCTATGAGCATTAAATAAGTTTAGACAGATAACTCTGTTATATTGAAGACAATACTTGATGTTGCATGCTAGGGATGAATGATAGATGACGAATAAACGTTAAACCGCCTAACAGATAGATAGAGAACACTTTATTGTACATATAAAAATGGAAATTTCACAGATATTTCTTAACCTAAGAGTACAGATGGCGGCCTTATTGCTAAAAGTGATCTCTAATGTAAATAACCCTTGTAAATATCACTCACACTTATATCACCACCATCGCCCATGTTTAGATTTTTTTATTACCTTATTTTTAAATTCATTCATCTTCCACCTTCCTTCATCGATCTTACTTATGACTTCAACTTTAAATTTTAATACTACTTTTACTTTTGACTTTGTAGTTTAACTTCCAACAAATATTTTTCATTAAAAAAAAATTTTTTTTAACTTACAGTTAAAATGTTTTCTTTACCAGATGCCCCCAGGTAGTGTAACGGTGCAAACCTTCTTACACTATTTCTGTTATTTTCTTCATTCTGTCTTATCATTTTTAAACTCAAAATTTAAAATTAGATAGATAGATAAAACCATTTACTTGCATTTCCACACACACATAGATACAGAACATATGCACACAAAAAGAGTAACAGAAATAAGCAAACACAAATCAACAGACAATACGAATTAGAATAATAATATTATGACAATAGAGCATTTTGTGCATTACATCACCCATGTCTACATTTTGTTTTGCATTTTCTCATTACCACAGATTAGAAAGAAAAAAAAGACAAGCTCATTACTACTTCACCTTTTGACGAAACACCACTGATGACAAAATTACTTGTGAATTATCTTTGTTCCTGTTTTTGATAATGTATTTTGTCGACGTTCTCTGCAGTAAAATAAAACCACAATTCTTTGAAGTCCTACACATTTTTATTAAATCTTCATCAAGAACCCTAGAATGGCGCCCAACGTGGGGCGCTTACTGCGTGGACTTACTAGAGCTGAGCGCTTTTTTATTATTGCCATGAGCAATAAATAAGATTAGATAGACAACTCTTGCTAGAGCTGAGCGCTTTTTTCTCTTTTCTTTCTCTTTTTTAGTTAACTTTTTGTTTCATCAAAAATATCTTCAGTAGTATTTTTTATGACTCACGCTGGTCATAGACAGTTATTATTAATATTATTATTAAAATTATTGATTGCACCAGGTAAATATTGTACAATAGGCGGTACTTTTGCAAGTTCCGTGGTCTCTGAGTCTACCGAGACCACGGAACTTGCAAAAGTACCGAAACATCGGAAAATTGTAAAATGAAAAATAAACGAGTGAATACCCGTGCAAATTCAGTACTTTGTTATTGTGCATTCACACGACATATTCTGCGTCTTTTTCGCTAGAGCAATGTTACTCTTTTGGAAAATGTAGCTCCACAATAAATAACTGATGCACCGTTACTAGTTCAAGTACTAAGCAATATTAGAGCTGTACCGAGTTATTTCTCGGCTGCGTTAGTTCCTGAAACATCCCAATTATATTTTGTATTTTACAACAACTTTTGTTCTGTGAGTTTTCTTAGGTTTACATATTTTTTATATCAGAGCTCATATTATAATTTTATAAAAACTCGCGCTTTTCGTGCTGTACCAATAACTCAACATTCAGAAAATCATTATCCTACATAAAATAATGTCCATTCTATGTAACACATAGCTTTGAGCATTACCAATCAACAAGTATGTAAAAGTTAGTTGTAGTTTTGGTTCTTTTCTTTTTTGAAAATTTATGAAAAATATTTCAAAAGTCATAGAACAAAAGTTGTTGTAATTTTAAAGACAAACTAGCCGTGTTTAAGCGATACAATTGCACATTCTAGAAATACACCTGTAAAAGAACTATATCGGGATGATGCTATCGACTTAGATATACTACGCAAAATTTATTTGTATAATACGGTATTTGACACGATCAACAATAAATTATTTCATATGCTCGATTGAAACAAAAATTACAAAATATCTCAGAAAATATATCTCTTTTAGTCAATTACTAGTTATTACATTTTTTAAACAGATTAAACACAATAAGAGTGCTCTGAAATGTGACGTCATAAACCAGTATTTTCATACAAAATCCCGTTTTAAAAGTAACTCATTTGATATTTTGTCAAATACCCAATTTCTAATATGTATACAATTTTTGGGTGCGGTGGTGCGGTGGCAGCGGTGGTAGCCTAGTGGGTAGAACATCGGACTCGGAAGCGAGAGACTCAGGTTCGATCCCCAGTGCGGGCATGTATTTGTGACTTGGTTTTCTAAGTTATGTACATTTGTGAAGTTATCGTAGCAATACCACTCGCTAACGGTGAAGGAAAACATCGCGAGGACACCTAAGTGTCTGAGCTATTCACATACCTCAGCGCTTGAAATCGCCAATCCGCGGTGGACACGCGTGGTGATTAAGCCCATACTCTCTCCCTGAGAGAAGGCCTGTGCCCTACAGTGGGACGTATATAGGCTGCTTATGTATACAATTATTGTTCAATCGCATTGTGTTATCGATTTTCGCACTTATTTTGAGTTTGTTGCTGTCCAAGTGTTATCGAACAACCTGTCATGCAAACAGCTGTCTGTCTCTATCCGCAGATGCCGACGATTCTGTTGAATCCTCTGAGGGCATTGACTTCTGCATGCATGAGCTCCTACTCACAGAGTCACCTGTAAGGTATTAAATGACTCTTGGACAGTATGTTTTCTCTTCCCTTAATAACTCGTAACTTTTTCCACAAATTTAAATCTTTTCATGATTTGATTTAGAGAAAAAAAAAATAACCACGCTAAATCTAAAACTCGCCATGGCAAAGTCCGTAGGAAAGCTACTTTTTACGATTTAATCTATCATCTTCACGGAAACCCATGGCTTTGCTATCTTATTTTCACATAGCTAGTCTTTCTTATAGATTCAGTTGCTTTGAGAGGATAGCATAGATGCTGGGCAATCTACACATTCTAAAAATAGTTCCCAAGCACTTGCGCCTAAATTCTTAACACTGTATGAATCACGTCCCAGCATACGTCAATTATTCGTCTTCTCTATCGTTTCAGATGCAGACAAGTACGAAGAGTACAAGAGGAAAGAGCAAACGGGAAATAAATCTTCGAAACAGGACTCGAGTGAAAGAGAAAGCACATCGCGGATTGACGATGTCCGCAATAGAGACCGAGGGAGGGAAGAAAAGAGAGGAAGAGAAAGAGATGAGTGGTCAAACAGAGAAAGAGAATCTGATAGAAATAAAAATAGAGAATCTGAGAGAAACAGAGACAGGGAGTCTGAGAAAGTTAGAGAGCCTGATAAATACAGAGAAAGAGATTCTGAGAAAGACAGAGATGGAAAATCTGAGAGAAACAGAGATTCTGAGAAAGACAGAAATAGAGAACCTGAGAGATATAGGGACAGAGAGTCTGAGAAAGACAGAAATAGAGAATTTCAGAGAAACAGAGACAGAGATAGAGAATCTGAGATGGACAGAGAGTATGAGAAAGACAAAAATAGAGATAGAGAATTGGAGAAAGACAGAGATAGAGAACACGAAAGAAATATAGAAAAAGAAAGAGAACCTGGCAGTTCAAACGGTAGAAATAGAGAAAGGGATGACCACAGACGAGATTCTTCCAGCAGTGAAGACAGATCAAAGCACAGAAAGAGAGATGATAAAAAGAGGTACAGCAGCCAAGAGTCACTAAGTTCCGAATCGGAAGAAGATCGAGCGAAGAAGCACAAGAAATCCAAGAAGAGGAAAAGCAGCACCGACTCTGATAGTTCTGATGACAGAAAACATAAGAAAAGTAAAAAGCACAAGCGTAATGAGTCCCCAAAGGGGAAGAGAGATATAGATAAGAAAAGGAAGGGAAAAAAGAAGAAGCGTGACAGGGATCGCTCTCCTAACTATAAGAAACATAGGAAGTAAGTTCAACTTGAATACTTATTATACTAGTATGTACAACAATAAATCAGCTTTTACAATTCAATTGTTTTCCAATATTGCATGAACGACCTCTACATTCTACCGAAAGCTTTTTCAAAAAGATATTTTATATCGATAATGCCAGTATTAACTTAATTCCGGATTTTTAATAATGTGTGGTGCCATTGAATTTATGGTAGTGCTTACGAAAGCTTTAGTTCGATAATGCCAGTACTTAGCAGAGGCCAAGCTGGATGAAGGTAAGTTAAATTTGTTCAAGGGAGGGTCTTGGAAGTTAATTTGCATTGAAAAAACGTGACTCCGGCATATACATTTGTGAATTTGTAGTAGCAATTTTACTTACTTATCGTGCAGGAAGACATCGTGAATAAACCTGAGTGCCTGAGGTTTTCACATATCTCAGCGCTCGAAATTGCCAATCTGCGGTGGGCACGCGTTAATTGCCACATAGAGTATTACGCCTGAGACACATAGACAGAGCGTGGGGCATGTTTGAAAATAAATGACGTCTTGAAAAATGTATCAAACCTCAAACCCAAAGTTGTCAACACCCAAGTGTTGCCAACATGTAAAAAACTAATAATCCCATTTTACTTAAAGTAAAAATTGTTTGTGCTACGTTAGTGTTTTTTTTTAATAATTTTATTTTATCAGTAATCAAATATATTAATAATAGGGGTTAAAGTATGAAATTGCCGTTTTATTGCAATAGGTTCTTTGAATTGACATAGAATCTTCATGGTTTGAGGTTTTCGAATGAAACTTTTTTCAAATGGTTTCTATGATGTTCTTTTTTTTAAAAATTGTGAAACATTTGAATATCGACTTTCAATTGTTTTTGTTATTCAATTTAGACAAGAAAGATGGATACTGCGAAAATTCGAGTGATTTTTGAATACGAGTTCCGACGCGGAACTAACGCGGCAGAAACAGCCCGCAATATCAATGCTGCGTTTGGAAAGGGGTCTACTAATGAACGCATCGTGCGATTTTGGTTTAAACGCTTTCGTGATGGAAATTTCGACTTAAAGAACGAGCCACGAGGAAGACCGCCCACACAGGTGAATAACGATGAATTAAGAGAGATAGTGGAAGCCGACCCTAGTCAAACTACCCAGGAATTAGCGGCATGGTTTAACGTTACTTTACCCACAATATTGACTCACTTGCGTCAAATCAATAAAATAAAAAAATACGAAAAATGGGTGCCTCATAATCACTCGAATTTTCGCAGTATCCATCTTTCTTGTCTAAATTGAATAACAAAAACAATTGAAAGTCGATATTCAAATGTTTCATATTTTTTAAAAAAAGAACATCATAGAAACCATTTGAAAAAAGTTTCATTCGAAAACCTCAAACCATGAAGATTCTATGTCAATTCAAAGAACCTATTGCAATAAAACGGCAATTTGATACTTTAACCCCTAATATTTTAGATGCAATGAGGTTTTCGGTCACAGGATTCTACTTTTTTACGGTAAAAAATTGTACTGAGTTTAACTATATATTTTATAGTGGTAACACTGCCTAATTTTTTTTTATCGAATTAAAAAACGGACTAGTTCTACATATAAAGTGTACTAAAGGGGGAAACGAAGCCTACACAGAAGAGACAGGGCGAGGGGTGCGATATACAACTCGCGTCCTTTCCGCGTCCTCGCACCACGTCCCTTCTGTGTGGCCTCCTGGCCCCCTGGCGCCCTTGGCGATAGTCTATGCCCGACGTATACCACGTATACACACCATCTTTGTAATGAGCCGTTTTCAGTACAAATTCACAAAGCAATTCATAGATGGCGCTTACAAGCGTGGCCATAGAAGAACCGGAATACGGCTGTCAAAATTAATCTGCGCTAAGCAAAATTTGACAGACGTGTCCCTGTTCTTGTATGTGCACGCCTATAAGCGCCATCTATGAAGTGCTTTGTGAATTTGTGCTGAAAACGGCTCATTCCCGATACACTACTCCTTTAGTAAGCTGTCAGTAGAACGCTCCTACGAGTAGATGGCGTATTTGAATTCAAAGGATATTTTTAGCAAGGCATCAGATTACCCTATGCAATGAAAATCTATAGCAAAGCAAAGCAGATGTATTTTTTTTGTTATTCCGTGTTAAAAATAAAGCAACGCCATCTACTGAAATTCAACAGCGTTTTTTAACGCGCCTCGAGCTCTGACTTTGTCATGTTAATATTTTTGTTTGTTAGCTAATAGGTGGCGGATCATGTTGCCCTGAACTACTGACGAAGACATATTATTCATAGACAAGTTGAGTAGGTATTGTAATCTATTGTTAGGACATAGACGTGAAATTTCACGTCGGTACGGTATTTCATGTACCAAGTACTTACTCAAAGTTTTCCAGTTTTTAATTTCCCATTTCTTTTCGAAACCTTATGTCTCTCAGGAGACGGGCAGCAGCGTCTTCCTGAGATTTCAACCGCATACTGCCATCGCCGACCCGCCTGCCAAGCGTGGCATTTATGGCAAAACCCCTTATGGTTATGAAAACCACGAAGGCAGCCTATGTCCTGCAGTGGGCGTCAAATTGCTGATGATGATGTCTCTGTGCTGGGACACTGACTGGTGGACTATGCTGTCTTTAAATGATAAATTGGTATAGCTGAGAACTATACCTACTTGGTTGGAACGCTAAAATAACATATCTCTATAGTTCACTTGGTATATTTAATTCCTTAATAATAATGTCGCCAATACGCGTTGGGCACGCGGGGTGACTATTGGCTAAAGCCCATATTCTCTCTCGTAGGACATAATATTACTTATGATAAAGAAATAATAAACTAATCCTCCAAAAATTAAAGGATTAATATAACACAACGGTAATGTGAAGGCATAATAAACGGAGATTGCATAACTTTGTTACAGCAATATTTTTAAATTTAATGATCCCATTTTTTATTTCCATAGTTAGTATCATTGTTACAACAAAGTCGAAAATCCAACAGTAGCCTAAAGGTATATTGCCTTTGTTTAAATCCCTGTTGACTTTGCCCCTTTCTCTATAGGGAGAAATATGGTAATCGCATCAAACGCTGGTGAGATCCTTTAATTTACTTGTCTCAATTTTCATACATAAATTCACTGTCGGCGAAGGCAGGCTTACAAGCTTTGATCGAGGCCCTTGATTAGGCTATCTTTGATTAATTCACAACCTTGTGTTTGCCCTGTTCATGAATATTTTTAATAATAAATTATGAATATAAAATTCATGAATAATAAATACCGAGTTAGCATTTTCAGTACTAATGACCCGCGATGCTCATACATAATACATATGCAGTTATAAATTAAACGTGTCTAATCGTGATTATTTGGTGGGGTTGAATACCTATCCATGTCATGAACATGGGTACCTACCTACCTATTCAATGTCGGAAAATTAGTTAATTTTGTCCGTATCTTATTCGTAACTACCTGCGGTTCGGTGTTCCAATTGGTGTTAATTTGAATGGTGCAGTTGGCGGTTAGAGCCTTTTTCGCTGAATTAAAAAATTCCGTAGGTAAGTCAAGGTCAAGCAGGCAAGCGTCTTTTTTAAAAAAATTATGTCTACAATTTTAAGTTAATCTTATCCAGGATTGTACCAGCTAATGCCAATAAAGCCATGTGGAAAATGTTTCTATTGGGCCAATATCTCTGGGGAAAATCTTTCATCTCCTACTCGTTCTGGTAAACCTTTAGTAGTCGCATTTTAAACTATGACCCCTGGGATCAAAACCCACATGTCCAACTTCGCGGTTTAACTCAAAAATAGTTCCACTGTAGTCGGTTAAGTTAATAGCCAGTTCCAAACTACCAACTCACCGGAGCGTTAAGTTCCTCCGGGATAGTGCAGCAATTAAGTTAAATGTCAAGTGTTTAGGCTCGGCCTCTGTTTATTGTGTGTTTGTGGCGCCATCTTATGGTCCTAATTAAAAAAAATGTGTGCCAAGAAATGTCACAGACACGGAAAAATTCAGGTCCATATCAGTCCTCATTATTGTTATTGTTAAAACTTGAAGCCCATTTTTAGGGTTTCTAGTTTCGTCATGTCCGTCCGTCTGTCTGTCCGCGGCGTAGCTCACAGACGATTAGTACGAAAAAGCTGAAATTTGGCATAGACATACATATTAATCACGCCTACAAAACGGTAGAATAAAATCTTAATATTTTTTTGTAGGGTTCTAGTGTATGCCACCCTGTACCTAAATTAGGGATTAAATTTTTTTTCTCGTCTGCACCATAGTGTTGGGTGTCGTTGGATTGGTCGTTTAAAAATATTGTGGCTGTAGAAAGATAATTTTTTGATTTGCGGTTCCGTTTGCGAAATATTAAGGGTTAAAGCGCAAATTTCTGTCCGAGTATGGCGTCCCTCCACCTCTCCTGGCTAAACGGTTGGTTGTAGAAACGTGAAAAAATTCGGGGTAGTAGCACATGGAATTTGACAGTCAGACGATTGGAATCTCTCAGGATTTGGTGTGCGTAATTAGGCCCCTGAGCCCTATTTCATAGATCTAGAACGCATGGTTTACTATGACAATTCGATGTAACTTACTCGAGACTTGGCAATGTACATTACACACTTAGTAATAGGTTGAAACGGATAATGGGGAACAAACGGATAATGGGGAACTTGCGTCCAACTCAGATTGGGAGTGACATTATTTTTTATAATAGGAAACATAGCAAAACGAAAAAATTAATAAAAATAAAACCATAACAATATTTTTCTTAGGATTTTTCAGATCCCAAAAAATGCAAAAAAAACTCCAATATTAATAGTACATTACATAACTAGGGCCGTAAAATAAAGAAAGACCGATATCACAGAAGTTTAAGGCCCGAGCCGCAGGCGAGGGTCATAAATATGCGGTAGAGGGCTTTCTATTTTACAGTCCGTGTTGTGTACACAATTTTATGTCGTCACTTGGCCTCAAAGTAGGTTTTCCCGTATGCGTAGCTTTTTCTTTTTAATTGTATTATGTTTTATTGCCTGGCAGTGTTTATATAAAGTAGAGTATGCATTTTGGGGATAAAGCAGTGTATTTGTCTCGGGCGTTTTTGAACCCCTCGGCCTCGGAGTTCTAGCTTTAACTCCCTCGCTTCGCTCGGGAGTTAACTCTGTAACTTCCTCGCTTCGCTCGTGAGTTAACCCTAGGATCCCTCGTCCTTGGGGTTCAAAATATCGCCCGAGACATAATACACTGCTTTATCCCCTTAATGCATAATCTACTATTTAGATTCAGTTTTTACTCTAAACGTTTTCTTACAAGGTATTTTAAAAACAGTATTTTACGTGATAACTAAGTATTCATAAACGCTTCATACTTTATAAATCGTTAGTTTAAGTTGTGACGTCATAGTTTGAGTCCGCTCTGTATGGCGCGTTTTTGTACCACGTGACTAGAATGGTTTTTCGCCAGCTTATATCATGAAAATTATTAGGTAGTCGTAGAGAAAAAAATAACCATGATTATTTATCTTTTTATGGGATTATTTATCTTTTAAATTGAATTTTAATTCTCACCAATGATTAAAATAAAATGAGACTAAAACATTTTCTTGTGAAAGTTCTGCATTAGTCTTAGCCTGCATTTGTAAATAGCACGAAATACAATCAATTTGCCAGAACGTTTACTCGCGATTAGTAGGTAGCTGAACTTGGCCTTGCCTAATCTATATAATAATCTCTAAAATAACCCGATGATATTGCCATCGATTGGTGCACATAATGCTCTTGAATATTTCGTACACTTTGGATAGGTTTTTACATATAAAATCGGAGGTCGTACATAAATAATTTTCAATCTTAAAAAGTTGACTATTCGGAAGGGAAAATCAAAAGGGTGCCTACGGGACTCAATGAATATTGATTCATAATAATATATGTGTACGATGGCTGTCTGTCCGTTTGAACTTTAAGGCTGTCTTACACGGAGCATGCTGTCTGCTGTCTCGCTCGCACAAATCAATAATTTTGGCGATTGTCATAAAATGATTATACTTTTGATAAATATGGTCTGAGGTTTTGCAAACATTCACGGCATAATTTCATATCCAGTACTAAGTTTTTGATTGAGAAACTTTGATTCCATAACTAATAATTTTGGAAACAACTTTTCTTTGTTAAAAAATACGTATTTTTTTTATGTAGCCATTTCGGTGTCCCACTGCTGGGCAAAGGCCTCCCCTTGGATTCTGCACTCCTCCTTGTTCTCAAAAAAATACGTATAGGAAAACAAAAATATATTTAAAAAATATCAGTAATTTAATTATGCATCAAACCCTCAGACCACATTTATGAAAAGTTTACTTACTCAGAGGAGATGACTGCTCAAGACAGGGAGGAGTGGAAGATCATGCAGGAGGCCTTCGCCCAGCAGTGGGTGGCAGTGGGACAAACATTGCTAGCTAACTATTCTGTTTGTTTTATTTTTCTGTGATGTGTCTCGTTGTTATAATACATGTCTTTCTTTCTTTCTTTCTAACCAACTACTTACTCATATTATAACAATATTAAAATCCGGCCAAGTGCGAGTCGGACTTGTCCGAAGCCATTATCTATACAACATTAGACACAAAGATCGAGAACAAACGGCAAAAAATGACGTTTGTTGTATGAGAGCCCCCCTTAAATACTGATTTTATTTTAATTTCATTATTTATTTTTTAAGCGAATATACGACTAAATAGCGTCTTCAAGCGTCTACGTGTTGCCGTTATTGATAGCGAGCAAAAAACGGCAAAAAAAATACATTTGTTGTATGGGAGGCCCCTTAAATATTTATTTTATTCTGTTTTTAGTATTTGTTGTTATAGTTACAACAGAAATACATAACATAACATAAGCAGCCTATATGCATCCCACTATAGGACACAGGCCTTCTCTCAGTGGGCTTAATCATCACGCGCGCCCACCGCGGATTGGCGATTTCAAGCGCTGAGGTATGTAAATAGCTCAGACACTCAGGTTTCCTCACGATGTTTTCCGAAATACATCATCTGTGAAAATTTCAACTGCCTAGCTATCATGGTTCATGAGATACAGCCTAGTGACAGAGAGACAGACGGACAGTGTAGTCTTAGTAATAGGGTTCCGTTTGGCACCCTTCGGGTACGGAACCCTAAAAATGTTAAATTGTGTGAGCGACACATCATGCTCCACGTATGTGTTATTACGACGGATTCTCCAAGAAATAATAAAAATAAAAAATATATATATTAATCCCCATATAGGTACATAGGTACCAGATTTTATGCTTTTTCGTAAAGTGTTTCGTATAGTACAAGTGTCAGTCAAACATGGTGTGATTATAGTGCAGTCCCGCCAAAAACTAAAGCAATACTATAAACCAACCAAACATGAATGACAATCCCGCTAACTAATTGAACTGAATAAACGCAAAAACATATTTGCTAAATAACCAAGACAAATATATTGTGTCGTGATACGGAATAATCAGTGCGGCAGTACAACTCGCACTTGATCGGTTTTTTTTACTAATGCCTCTTTCAAGAAGAAAGAGGGAATCTGTGTGTCTTGAGGCTTTTGTATCGCCGTCGTAAAGGAGATAAGCTTTATGGACATACCCATGGGAAAGGATACAAGATGGATACAAGCGATACAACACGTGTAAAGGCTTACGTGCTGTCCTGGTCCAAAACTAGGGTACCGTCTGCTAAGGTAACCAAGCAAAGACATCACAAACATAGAATTACACATTACAATACACGAGGTCATTTGTACAAATCAATTTTGGCGGCCTCCATGGGAATCGAACCCACGGCCTCTGTTACGTTAGTCAAGCTTGTTAAGCGCTGGACCAACGAGGCAGTCAAAAAACTTTTAATGCCTGCGCGGTGTGACGAGTCAATAAATGGAAATAAAACTTGTGTAATACATGTTATAGTACTATAACATCTATTACAAGTAGTACTATTGTATAATACTTGTTGTAATACTTGTATTAAACTTGTAATAGTTCTCCAAATTCATTTAAAAGTTATGCTTTTTGTAAATTACATAAAAATTAAACTTGAATCATTTAAAAACTCAGACTGACTTGCACCACTTCTTAAATGTCACTTGAGTCGCCATTTAAATCGACTTTTGTATGAAGAATTTTAGTTAAATCCTGCCACATTTAAAAAAGTCGCCTTAGTGCCCAATAAAAAAAAATACATATAAGTTAAGTTAAGTGACTTTCAAAAGTTCTACCCTTGTTAGATACAAGGGCTGATGTAAACAATATTTAATTGAGAGGGCCCCAAAGTTGGGGAGGGCCTATATTGTTAAGTTTTTGAGGCAGGTTGAGAGGAGTTGTCTAACCAAATTAAGAATTTTAAAAACCTATTTTAGAGGCTAAAAATTCCACCCATGCAGGGACTTGAACCCGCGACCTCTGAGCGCTGGCACGATTAACCAGAGGTTGCGGGTTGAAGTCCCGGCATGGGTGGCATTTTTAGCCTCTAAATGTTTTCTAAAGGTTTTTTAAAGTTGTCCTCATCACCTTTGGGTGTAAATCTTTGGTATGATTGTGCCTGCCACTTTTTTGAAAACATCCTTTGCAAGAGATTTAATTAAAGCCAACCTGCTTACTTATTAGGTTTTTAATTTTCGTTGGCTTAACATGTAATCTTTTCGAGACAATATGTAGTTATACGTAGATCCAGATACTCAATATACTGTCAAAATCAGTCCGGTGCTACATTGTGATACTATTGATGACATTTAATATTTTACTTCCTTAGCCCATAATTATTTTATTTATAGACGGATCAGTCATAAATGAGAGAGACATAAAACGTGCCCGATCCATGGCAACGATTAAGTGACAAAAAGTTGAAAGAAACATTTCAAAGGTTTGTGAGAAAGGTGGCACCTGCGCCTTCTACAAAACAAGTTCGCCAGAAAAACGTATCTGTACGTTACTAGCTGACGCGGCAAACGTTGTTTTGCCACATTAATTAGCCTACGACCTATTCTCAGACCAAACAAATATACACAAATAAAATTCATACAAATCGATGAAGTCGTTTCGGAGGAGTTTTATAACAAAGACTAACACGAGATTTTTATATATTAGATTAATTTGACGAGTCCAATCGTAATTGTTTGTTGTATAACTATTCATAACCATCCCGAGTCATTAAAATCGATCACATCACATCACAGTATATTATAAAAGTTAAGTCAGAATTCTATCAAACGAAGCCGCAGGCATAGCTAGTTGGTTGTCTATATGAAAAACAGGCCAAGTGCTTGTAAAATGTAAGATTTGCGCACCGAGGGGGTCTGTCGATAATATACAGGTTATTTTAAATTCGTGAAGCATGTCTGTTAGAGTTAGTAATTTACGAGAACTGTTCTTCTACGACATTTGAATTTTATTTTCTATTGAAAAAAAAGATCATTCAAAAAATCAATTTTCTGCTTTGTAGTGGCGCTGTATGAATGAATAAAAATAGATAATGCTTAAATAGTAATAGATAATGATAATGCTTGAAATTGGTCGAGTTCGTGAAGCCCGACGCGAAAATTTTGTTAAATTCTACTTTCGAGAAATATAAATCAGCGGAAAACTCACAGATCTTTTTCAATACATTCTAATGTTGTTTCAGGAATTGTGCATTTTAAAAATAACTCTGTAAATCTGACTTAGCAAAAATGTGGTTTTTCTTCCTTCACTTTGGGACCCTTAGATGTCCAACTTGGCCGGTTTTTATTACTATACTTGTTATACTATACGCACCAAGTTTGAGACTTGCATGTATTACCGATTATTACGATAGAGCAAAAATTACATAACTGGCAAAGTGCGTGTCGGGTCACGCGCATTGTAGGGTTCCGTCGTTGGTCGTCAAAATACACGAATTTCGAAGGAGGGGTTTTAGATTGATGCTAGGATTTATTTTACTTATATTATTGCATGCTTTACACAAGTAATTAATTCGTTAAAGTAAACATGAGAAATGTGAACAGGGTGTAAAGCCCTTAATGTCGAGTTACCTGCAGTTACTCTGCAGTATTCTGTATTACTACGCATCCCCGCAACATTATGGAAGTGTGGAAAGTAGGGTGCTTTCAGCTTCTTACCAAATTAATAAAGCATCGAAGGTCAATGGCCAAATAGATTATATTTACGGTTCACAAAAGCCAAAAGAAATGAAATAAACATAAAACCAAAATATTGAATTAAACTATTGATCCAACAAGTCATGTCACAGAGTAGGTAATCCGAGAGATAGAAACTAAACAGCTCTAAGTATTCTGTGGCGTCTAGATATATACTAATAATAATGTTTGAGCATAGCGTGTCTGTTTGTACCTACATTCTAATATTTTATTATATTTACACAAATACGCACGCCACATCACCCCCCTCCAGAGACCGTCCTACGGGCGATAATAGTCGGGAAATCTTACCCTACGCCCCGAACGCGTAGTTTTAATGACTTCGTCATCTTTAAGGGGTTCCGAAACCAGACCGCTGTCTGGTGGCCTAGCGATAGTGTTTTTAGGTGCAGTTTGAGTTGGTGTTGGGTCAGAAAGTATATAGGCCGGCTTAATGCGGTCTATGGATACCGTAACCTCGTTACCTTTCACCCTTATCCTAAAAACTTTCTCGCCACGCTTAATGACCTCATGAGGTCCAGTGTAAGCTGGCTTGAAACTGCCGCCAACCGTACTGTCGCGCAAGAAAACATGCGAGCAAGTGGCAAGATTTTCAAACACGAAAGTATTTCTATTATTTATATGGCGGGATGCTGGTTTGGGTCGTAAATTCCTAACAAAAGTATGTAGTTTGGATAAGTAGGAAGTATGGTCCATTATATCGACTGGTTTTGGGTCTAAAAATTGCTCTGACAGGCGAAGTGGTTCACCATAAAGGAGCTCTGCCGAGGATGTACCCAAGTCTTCTTTGTAAGCACAGCGTACTCCTAACAAAACTAGAGGAAGAGACTCGACCCAACTTTCGCTAGCGTGACATGTGATGGCGCTTTTTAGGTGTCGATGAAATCTTTCGACCAGGCCGTTACATGCGGGATGATAGGCGGTAGTCCGCCGATGATGAAATCCTACGAGCTGAGAAAGATGCTTAAATAGTGCTGACTCAAACTGAGCGCCCCTGTCAGTAACTATGTCCTCCGGACAGCCGTACCTAGCTATCCAGCTGCTTACTAACGCCTTAGCAACAGTTTCCGCTGTGATATTCGGCAATGGTATTGCCTCAGGCCATCGTGTGAAACGATCGATGGCTGTGAGACAATATCTCATACCTTGGGAGATCGGAAGTGGTCCTATCAAGTCTATATGGATAAATCTAAATCTAGCTGGCGGTAACTGGTAAGTAGATAGCGGGGAAGACACATGACGGGTTATTTTTGACCGTTGACATTGGAGGCAACTGCGGACATGCTCTCGGCAAAATTTACTAACACCAGGCCATACATAGCGGGAAGAAACAAGCTTTGCTGTGGCATTTGTCCCAGAGTGGCTAAAAGAGTGCATGTTATCAACAACTTTGCTACGTAGCTCTCTGGGGATAAAGGGTCTTAGTGTGTTGCCTTGAATGTCACAGTAAATGTCAATATTGCAACCGGGTAGTTTCATCGCCTTCAAATTCAGCGAAGTGGTGCCGTTGATCAGCTGTTGCAGCTCAGTATCGCGCTTTTGCGACTCAGCTATCTGCTCCAGGGTGACCGGCTGCGAAACTTCTTCGACTCGCGACAACGTATCGGCCACCACGTTATCCTTGCCAGGTAAGTGACGGATATCCGTGGTGAACTGCGATATTAAGTCGAAGTGTCGAAATTGCCTCGGAGAGCATTTTTCCTTATTGGTTTGGAAACCGAAAGTGAGAGGCTTGTGATCTGTATAGATCGTAAAATCGCGGGCCTCGATCATATGCCGGAAGTACTTGATGCTCTCGTAGATGGCTAGAAGTTCGCGGTCGTACGGGGAGTACTTCTGCTTAGCTGGGCTTAGCTTCTTTGAAAAGAACGCTAATGGTTCCCAGTCAGCACCTTTGCGTTGCTGCAAAACGCCGCCTAGGGCTTTGTCGGATGCGTCTGTAACCAGGGCAAGTTTCGCGTCGCAATCAGGATGCGCCAACAATGCAGCTTGACTTAAGCTTTCCTTGCAGCGGTTAAATGCATCCAAGGTATCGCCTGAAAGATTTACGGGGTGTGAACCTTTTACCGATCCGGTAAGCAAGGCGTGAAGTGGCGCTTGGCATGTGGCAGCATTGGGAATAAATCTACGGTAGAAATTGACCATCCCCAAAAATCTCCGGAGCTCTTTGACCGTTTTAGGTGCTGGAAATTGGTTGATGGCATCCACTTTAGATGCAAGTGGTTTAGTGCCATCAGCCGTTATCCTGTAGCCTAAGAACGTAACCTCAGAGACCCCGAAAATGCATTTGGAGACGTTAAGAACCATGCCAAAGTCACGTAGCCTGCTGAAGATCTGGTGCAGGTGTTCTTTATGGGTCTCCAGGTCTCTGGAGAACACCAAGAAATCGTCTAAGTAAGCGTATACAAAATCCAGCCCTCGTAGCATCTCATCGACGAACCGCTGAAACGTTTGGCCGGCGTTACGAAGTCCGAACGTCATAAACGGAAATTCGTATAATCCGAAGGGCGTCGTTATTGCGGTTTTGTCGATATCGTCTGGGTTTAACGGGATCTGGTTGTAAGCTTTTACAAGGTCTATTGTGGAGAACACACTGCAACCAGAGAGGCTGTGTGCAAAATCGTGGATATGGCGGATGGGGTACCTGTCTGGTACAGTACGTGCGTTAAGCATGCGGTAATCTCCACAAGGTCTCCATCCGTTATCCTTCTTGGGTACGAGGTGAAGCGGCGACGCCCATGCTGACTTTGACGGACGGCAAGTACCATTTTGAAGCATGGCTTCGAATTCCGAACGAGCGATCTTCAACTTGTCCGGTGCGAGCCTACGGGGTGCAGAAGAAACTGGATGACCGGGTGTGGTTTTAATATAATGCACGGTGCTATGTTTGACATTTCGGTGGATGCCAGGGGGTCGTGTAATCTCTGGATAGTCATTGACTAGCATGTTGTGATACACAGAATCCCCTGTGGCAATCTTAACAGAAAAAATATTATTTACATTTTTGGCAAGTGAAGCCGCGGCGGAAAGGCTAGTCTGTTTATCTATTAGACATTTATTTCGAATGTCGACCGCGAGATCGTAGAAAGATAAGAAATCCACGCCTATTATCGCCTTTGTGACGTCTGCGACAATAAATTGCCAGGTGAAGTCGCGCCGTAAACCTATATCCAACACTAAATTGTAATAACCGTATGTACTAATAACACTACCGTTAGCCGCATACAAATCATAGTTAGTTTTTGGTCTTATTTGTTTTAAAACTGATTTAGGTACTACACACAAATCGCTACCAGTGTCTATTAAAAACTGTACTTTAGATCGTCTGTCGGTTACAAATAGGCGACCGGGACTTGGGCAATCGCTGCTGGCCGCCATTACTGATTGCCCTGACCGTTTCCCTTGAAGTCACAGGGTTTGACGCACTTCTTTGCCTTCTCGCCGTGTCTTGAATGGTACCAGCATAGCGGGTATCGGCGGTAGTTTGAGTCCGACCGGGTAGATGGGGATCGCCCTCTGTTGCGTGTAAATGAGTTGGACCTTTGCCGTGACTGTGGTCGAGACCGGGCCATTTGTTCCAGTTTGTCCGCTAACATAGCTACCTGCCTTGTCAGCTCCGCAATTTGGTTGGATTCTGTGGTGGGGCTGTGGCTGGGTCCTGCCTGGGCTGCTGCTACTTGAAAGCTCGGCGACACGACGTCGTGAATTCGATCCGCCAGCTCTGCGACTTCCTCCAGGTTAGACTTCGTCTGCGCGGCGATGATCGACTGAGTACTGCGGGGTAGCCTGCTAGTCCAGATGGTCCGCACGAACTCCTCCGGGACGCCTGGGCCTGCTAACTGGTTGAGATGACGCAAGAACTGGGAGGGCTTCCTGTCGCCGAGTTCTTCATGCGTGAGAAGCTGCTTAACCTTCTTCTCGCGTGATGCCGACAGCCGCTTAATCAGCTCCCTTTTGAGGCGCTCGTACTTGTCTACGGCGGGTGGAGCGGTGATTATATCTTCGACTTCAGCTGCGTAAATTGGATCAAGCTGGGACAACGTCAGGTGGTACTTTGTTGTGTCCCTTGTAATATCAGCTAGGCTGAACTGGCTCTCTAGCTGCGCGAACCATAGCGCAGGTTTCTCAGGGTAGAAAGGAGGCACCTTTACTGAGACTTTGTGTAGCTCTGTACCAGAGTTACCTGTGACTTGCGACGGTAGTTGTGGTTGTGGTGGGCCGTACATTGGTTGGTTGCTGCTGCTATCGTGAAATTTATCTTTGTTCGTGGCCATCGCGCGTATTCTTGGGAGTCACCAATATGGAAGTGTGGAAAGTAGGGTGCTTTCAGCTTCTTACCAAATTAATAAAGCATCGAAGGTCAATGGCCAAATAGATTATATTTACGGTTCACAAAAGCCAAAAGAAATGAAATAAACATAAAACCAAAATATTGAATTAAACTATTGATCCAACAAGTCATGTCACAGAGTAGGTAATCCGAGAGATAGAAACTAAACAGCTCTAAGTATTCTGTGGCGTCTAGATATATACTAATAATAATGTTTGAGCATAGCGTGTCTGTTTGTACCTACATTCTAATATTTTATTATATTTACACAAATACGCACGCCACAACATTATTATGGAGGCAATGTACCCATAACACGCGTGAATATCAAATGGAACTGTAGCACAAAGGTTGGGACGAGCCGCTGCTGCCATAAATCATTTTACTTACAGTTTGTTCTGGGATTTTGCTTCCACACGCCAACGGTTTTTATTGCTGGAAATGACTGCTTAATTTCTGCGAAAAGTTGAAGTCGTGTTGCCGCTCAGTGGGACACAAGAAACAAATTAAGGAAATGCTTCGGTTTGGTACTCAATTGCTTGAAATTTCCTCTACACGTATTTAAGGCTTTTTTAGGGTTCCGTAGTCCAACAAGGAATCCTTATAGTTTCGCCATGTCCGTCGGTGTGTATGTCTGTCTGTCTGTCTGTCCGTCCTTCCATCCGTCCGTCCGTCCGTCCGTCAGCGGCCTAGCGCAAAGACCGGTGGTACTAGAAAGCTGTAATTTGGTATGTGTATACATAAATATCACGCCGACAAAGTAAAAGAATAAAATGTTAGAAAAAAATTAAAACTGTCACGGCTAAGTGGGCTGTACAAGTTAACGAGTTATGGTCGACTAACTTACTAAAGGAAAAGTGAAAACTTGTCATTGGCTCTCTGTGTCTACTTCATTTGTTATGTGTGTTTTTCATAGCTGTAAGTTTTCCTATTATAATAAAATAAATAAAATAAAACTCCGTACAATTTCAATTGAAAGTTACTTTAACGAAGTTGTTACTTGTGTAAAGCAGGTAGTTAAAATCAGTAATAAAATCCTAATATCAACCTAAAACTTACGAATTATATGACCTTAGGATGGCCTAAGGTCGTATATTTTGACGAACAACTACGGTACTCTACAATGCGCGTATCCCGACACGGATAAATCCCAACACGCATTTGGACTTTGGTTTTTGAGGAAGGAGTTATCCGGTTTTTTTTTGTGAAGTATAGCACTTGCTATAAAGTGCTGTAATGTCATGGTTCTACCGTACGTACTGTAATGTTCTAACTCAGCTAAGTGGGGACATCATTTTACCATTTGACCTAGGGCTCGATAGATTGACCTATTTACAGTTGGCTAGCCCGAGCTGACCTCTTGAATTTGCCGTGGGCAGTTGCAATTTTCCAACATAGAGCTGTGTTCACATTCACAGGAAGTCTGTTAAAATGGAAAAAAGCGTTTTAGCGTTGGGACGTCAATACAACACAATAAGTTGAACCAATATTGGAAATAACTTCAGTATTTTTTGTAGGTCTGACTCTTACAACATTTATTTTGTTAGAACCAATTTGACTGCTGTAATTAACCAATAACATGTATTTATCATAATCGTACCTATTAAAGCTATAAATTGTGGCGAATGTTCTGATATAAAGGTAATTTAAACGCAATTGTTTAATTTACAAAATATTTTTTTTTATTTTGAAGACAGTTTTTGGGTAAATCACACTAGGAGCAAAGGGTATAGGCAGGATATCACAAACATTTAGGTCAATATATGCATTCACATTTAGAATTAATGTTTTTATCGATATGACTACACAGATTTGGGTTTTCTTAGTATTAAAAATAAACATTAAGTATACTATACAAGCTACTGTGTTGCATCCAAACATAGGTAATTGGCGGAAATTTCGTACCTACTCCTTTGTGATAAACGGTCTACTTACTCAGTACCTAAACACGGTTTTAGCAATTCCTCCTATCGTACACGATTCTTAATGTGACCATAATTACCTACTACTGCACGTTGATTAGTCGTTAGAACTTTTACAGCTCGCTCTCGTGCAAATTATGCAGTTATAAGAAGTATACTTACAGTTGTCGAGATTTAATAGGCCCGTTTGGACAGCTGTCATTATGATGCAATTAGGGACGGGAACCAAATAAATCGGTACCCTATGCTATTATCATGATAAATCGATTCCAAATTATATCACCTCTGGTTTCTTAATTATTTATGATACACAAGATGATATGATACACAAAAAACCTTAGTTTTGTAACAATGATGAAACTAATCGCTTGACAATTATAATCGTTATTGACTTTCGCCAGATGAAGAGAAAAAATTATCTGTTGAGCTATCGTCGCCTGAATAATAAAAAATCATAATATTATGTATCAATTAAGTTATCAATATTGACGTCTCTGTCATATTCTTTTTGTATGACTTCCCTTCATTTTTAGGGTTCCGTTCCCGAAGGGTGCCAAACGCGACCCTATTACTAAGACTTCACTGTCCGTCTGTCTGTCTGTCTGTCACCAGGCTGTAAATCATGAACCGTGATAGCTATGCAGTGGAAATGTTTACAGATGATGGATTTCTGTTGCCGCTATAACAGCAAATACCGCAACAGAATAAAAAATATATTTGAGGGGGGCTCCCATACAACAAACGTGTTTTTTGCCGTTTTTCCCATCTTTGTGTCTAGATAATGGTACGGAACCCATCGTGCGTAAGTCCGACTCGCACTTGGGCGGTTTTTGTACTACATTTTCCCCGTGTTCTTTCGTGATCGTGGCGGAAATACACCCATCCAAAATTACACGGAATACAAAGAAGCGCACAGTTTTGTTCGCGCTTGTCGAGGTGGGACACCATCGTCAAAAAGTCTTGCCAGTAAAAAAATGTCTAT
This sequence comes from Yponomeuta evonymella, assembly GCA_963969515.1. Taxonomy (NCBI): domain Eukaryota; kingdom Metazoa; phylum Arthropoda; class Insecta; order Lepidoptera; family Yponomeutidae; genus Yponomeuta; species Yponomeuta evonymella. The sequence goes on from OZ018357.1 coordinate 9,910,157, forward strand.
AATTGATTTTATTTTTATTTACTTATAAAAAATAAAGTTTCATTTTTATATTGTTATTTTCTAATCGAACACAGCCGATAAAAATCTGCGATTAAAAAGTTACACCACTACGGATTAAAAGATAAAGAACCGAGAAAGTAACTAGGTTTCTGATGTTTTGTAATAATTCAAAATACCAGTTAACTTTGGAAATCGCGTAAGAATATAAGTACTACTTTTTTAAGTTGTTGATTTTATTATAACTTACATTCTATCGTCATAGCTAGGTGTCAAAACGGAGCTATTAGATCTCGATTACTTTAGCTTACTGAATCACCAAAACCCAACCTTAAGGCTGCTTTTACTTCTGGCATCGCGCTCGCTCGCACATTGTAACATTTTTAATGTTTGTAAAATAATGATTGTACTATTGACATATGTGGTCTAAGGGGATGCTAGAAAGTAAAGTCAGGGACAATTTATATAAGTATATTTTTGTTATTCTACATAGTGTAGGATAAAGGAAATTGGCCACCACTTAAAATGTGAACTTCCTATACCATGTTTCTGTTTCGAAAACTGAAAATTAAAACTCGTCTAAAATATCTAGTAAAGCGTCAGATATTTGTCAAAAGTATACCTACTAATTATTTTTACAAGCCTTAAGGTTCTTGTTACGTCGGGCATGCTGTCTCGCTCGCACAATATAACGTTTTTAGTGATTGTAATAAAATTAGTATACTTTTGATAAATATGATCTGAGGGTTTGATAGATAACAGAATTACGTATATTCGAGACAAATCTTTCTTATCCTGTACCTAATTTTCGATTGAGAAAATTTGATTCCAAAATTAATACCTAATTTTGAAAACAATTTTTCTGTATTAAAAACAACTTAAAACAAAAATGTAATTAAAATGTCCGTAATTTAATTATCTATCAAGCCCTCAGAGCACATATATCAAAAGTATACAAATTTTATTACAATCACTAAAACGTTACATTGTGTGAACGAGACATCATGCCCGACGTAACAACAGCCATAAATATGTTACAATGTGTGAGCGAGGGAGATGCCAAAGGGAAGAGCAGCCTTAAGTGAAACATCAAACAATTGTTTTTACCTACCTATTTACTTTTTACTACCGACCTGTCCCGGAAGAAACGACCGGGAAGCTTGGAAAACCATGAGGGAGGCATACTATATTGCTACTATAATGAAACACTCTGAAGGTTCCCATTCCCCATTTTTTTTAATTCATACCTACTTCTGAAGTTATTGATTCAGAAGACAATTGCTACTGGTCTAGTGAATTGTTTGCGGAGATGTAAATAGACGAAAATTCAAAGTATAAAACAGTACTCTTACAAATTGAGCGTGATTCGTTTTGTGTGCATTTCCTGAAGACATCGTTATTGAGAGTAACTTATCGTAAAACCCAAGAACAGCTTTTATCTTACTTTTTCAGTGTTTAATTTATTATATTATAATCTATAGAATATTCCCTACTAAAACCCGTTACAGACACCAATTTAACTTTTTTATAGTTTGTTTCATGAATTTTTTTTTTTATATACCTAAGTAACCTTACTTGGCTATATCAGTTTAGGAAAATATAGTGTAGGTAATCAGTTACATTTATAGAAAAAGTAAATTATATCAGGTATGTATGAAACATTAAGGCATAGACACGTGTATACAGTAAGTATAATTATTAATTAATCACCTCTCCGAGGTACGAAGTGGAAGTGGAAAATTAACAAAGCTTTGGTAGGTATATCTACATTCACAAATTCTTTACAAAGGATACTTTAGAGTTTAGAATATAATTTAGGTACACGTGGTCGAGAATACACTTTATAGGTCCTTGTGGACGTTTAGTTACATGACATTTTTGTTTTATTATTAGGCTTTATTAACAACCTGTTTCTTAGAAAAAAAGTCTACTCTGCTTTGATATTATACTTGTATATTATGTATATGAATCACAATAAACATGGCTACATTTTGCAAAAGCTTGCAGTTTGTTATTGTAACGTTTTGTCAATACTGCAAAATGTAATCATGTTTGCAAAAGGTGTGCAATTTGTATACCCTTACATGCTATAAGCGTCTTAAAACATCAATCACATAACACCATGTAACACCATATTTTGGATAAAATATTATATTTTTCATTAAGGGAAGACACTGCTTCGAATCGGAATAATCACAGTAACTAAGTAGCTATTTTAGAAAAGTGTATGTAAACATGTTCAAACTAAAACATTCATGAACAAGTAAGTGTATTCAGGTTCGGAATAATATTCATAAAACATACCCAGTTTCACTCAGTATGTACACATATTTAGTTATGTTCAAATGTAGACGTATCTTTTACTCAAATAGTGATATCTATTTACATACAACGTGCTTTGGCGCGTATGTTGTAGTGTAGGTACAGGCGACAGCACATCAACCTTTATGCCTATGCGCTGTGCTTAGTTAGTTAAGTTAAGGGCGACTTTGCAACTCAAATGTAAAGGTTGATCTCTTGTCGACTGTACGTCATTGTCGTAAATGTTTATGTAGCGGCATTGGTTTTCAATACACTGTTGCGATAGTTATGTTTTAGCAGTTTTTGTAACCGAATATTAATTCAAATTGGGTTATACAAGTGTATAAAAATCCCTTCTCTACCGGAAAATGTAGCGTTCTACTTTACAACTCCAACTTTTACAATGGGCACAACTTTGGATTTCAGAAAAAAAAGTTACAGCCTCCATTGATTCCAGTTGTAAAAATCTAACAGAGCTGGTAATTTTCATTGCTGCAGGTGGGGATTTTCATAAACTTAACCTTTATTAATTTTTGTAATTTTAGTCTTCGCGGAAATACAAATAGATTTTCCGACCAAATAACATAACATAACATAAACATACAGGCACATACATTGCTACTGGCCCCACAATAGGACACCCTGTGTCGTGGAAACCAGTAACAACGACATCACACACATGTAAACATCCAAGACCTGGGTTTTTTTTTGTTCCCAGCCGGGATTCGAACCCGGGACCTCTCGCATGATATGCCGATGCAAATGTCTTCACTGTAATAATATACCAATTACATTTTATCGACGACCTTTTGACATTAGACTTAACATGTACATGGCGTGGTAATAACCGTCCTTGCCAGTCTGACACCGGCTAACAATGCCGATGTCAGGCTGGCAACAACTTATTACTCAACAACCCACAGGTGAGATTAAAATAGGCATATGAACAGATTTTAATGGCGGCATTGTGAATCCATAGGTAGCACGAGAATAAGCAGCCCCTTTATATTCCACTGCAGGCTAAAGCCTTCTCTCAGAGACAATGCGCGTATCACCAAGCGCTTGCCCACCGCGGATTGGTCATGTCAAGCGCTGAGGTGTGTAAACACCTTAATCAGACCCTCTTTGACCAGCGCAGAGGTTCCCAATCTTTTTTATACTGCGTCTCCCTTTACGTGTTGAATTTTCTTTGCGGCTCTCTTATAAACTCCAATATCTAGCTTTACATTATTTAATACAAGGTAAGAAGAATTTAATTCTCCTTGGTACAAAGAGAACTCCAAAGATAGTGCAGGTGACTTGAGCATTATGGTTTGCTACGCTCCTGGGACAGCGCCCGCGACGACGTTCCGGGGCATCGCGACGCACAGTTAGGAAAGCCCTGGACTATCGAAAGGTACATAGGTAAGTCATATTTCAATGCCGGAATTACCGCAATTGGACAGTTAGATCTATTCAGATGATATAATGAAAGTGGCCTTTATGTTTCGATACCAACAGATTGTAAAAATCAGACCCTTAAGAAGTGCAAAACGTCTTAGATCATTAAAATTAAAAACCTACGAATAAAGAATGAATTCGCTGCAACTCTATTAATCGCGCTAACTCGCTCTGCATATTTAAATGGAGTAGGTAAAGAACAGCGGAATTCAGTTAATGCGGTTTTCACTTCAATAATTTGTTTTGTGCGCTTAGAATTGTGTATCTTTGCAGTCACTTGTTTTTTGCCTTTTATAGTTGATTCGTCTTTATATCACACGCTACAGCAGGCTTTGTATTACTGCGATGAATTGGAATCAATTTGGCCTTCAATATCCGGGCGAGGATTCGGCTTATCGAAGGGCGTCTTTTTTGTCGCAAACATATTGAGCTGTCAATATCCTTTATTGGATGGCAAACATAGGAAGATGAATCGATACAAAATATAACGCAATCTTTTCCCACAACAGCAGAGTTAACCATATTGAATATAGTTTCGTGATTTACCCTTCATTATTGTGTGTAACCTACCAGTGATGACTTATGGCACTGAAACGTGGTCTCTCACTATAGGCCTCATAAGAAAGCTCAAGGTCACGGAACAAACTATGGAAAGGGTTATGCTTGGAATTTTTCTACGATCGAATCATAAATTATGAGATCCGTAGACGAACGAAAGTCGTCGACATAGCCCAGCGGATTAGTAAGTTGCAGTGGGCGGAGCACATAGCACGCAGAACTGATGGCCGATGAGGCCGAAAGCGTAGGACGACCAGCCACAAGATGGACAGATGACCTCATCCAAGTGGCTGGAAGACGCTTGATGCAAGCCGCTTCCAACCGATCTGTTTGGAAATCCATGGAGGAGGCCTATGTCCAGCAGTGGACTTCTTGTGGCTGAATGATGATGATGAGGATGATGATTGCGTTGTAGGTTCAGAAATTCTTAACATTCCACTTCATTTTCTTACTGTGCAAAACATTCTTGGCCTATCTACGTAATCCATTGTTGGGTTTTACATTTAGGCAGACTTTTTTTCACGACTTATATTATTATACCAATATAGTTTTTTTTTCTTTTATGGCAAATCCCCTCATGGTTAGAAAACTATGAGGGAGGTCTATGTCCTGCAGTGGACGTGAAATGGCTGATGATGATAGTTATTTTCATTATTATGCTGCAGATTCAGATGAAAAGCCATCTTCCTGTGTAGGCAGGTAAGTTGGTAAGTAGCATCAATACAGACAACCAATAGTTTCAGGACTTAACTTAGTTCAGCCGAGAGTAACATACTAAAGCAAACCACAGCATAATGGGGAGTTAGTTCCCAACGTAAACTAAATAGCTATCGATAATCCCAATTAAACTTCAGGCTAATTGACCTCGAGACTTGAAACAATTTCTGAAGACTCAACTTCGGAGGTTCTAATTGACACTACACCGATGCAAGATACCTACAAAAGGAATGAAGAAGAATAATTTTACATTCACCGTAGGACACTCACAAATATTGCAGTGAACAGATCTTATGACATGATCCGATGTCGATATTCAAATTATAAACATGCTATTTTGGACTTCGCTTGGGCTCTAATTTCTACTTACTATGCAACCCTATCCGGCTTTGATCCAACCTAATCATATCGTAGGCACCATCAGCCTATTCAGTAAGTACTACTCGTGTGCATCCAAGTTCTTTTAATCAGTTCTTAGAAACCTTACTGATGGAGCCAAGCTCAATTTCTACCATACTAAGATATGTCCAACCTCATAATACTAGTCGTTTTAATCCTGTCACAAGGGGACACCGTTGGGGTGGTGGCCGCTGGCAAGAAATAAAACTGGTGGTGATTTGCGTAGGCCGCCAGAGTGACCGTGCTTGTGTTTGTCAGGCTTTCAGAAGGTTTAGTTTGCGCGCAGTCTACGCCAGAATCGGTTTATGGTGGATACGGACAGGCAGAAGCGAACATCACGGCACACTGAACATAAACTAGTTCCACAGATATAGATCCAATTGGCACATTGGACGTTCGTTCGCAATCATTCTTTCGCTTCGGTCTGTACAGCCGACAGTGGCTCAACCTTTACATTTTGAGCGCAAGTATGTAAAGATCACTGTGCTGTTGACTTAACCCATGAGATGCCCTTCTTATGGCATCGATGGAAAACAATACAGGTTACGCTAAACGGCCAAGCTTTACTTTCTGTCCTTATAAGATACGTTCAACATCATCGTATCCGTCTCACTCATGTACCTATCTTCTTGTAATTCATAGTACAGTAGATACCACATCAACCTTTGCATTTTAGTTGCAAAGTCAACCGCGTAACTGCGTAGAGTGCACGGTTGATGTGCTATTGAATGTACGTTCGAGTAATGCCTGCCCCATACTGGTGCGGTTGCGGCGCGGCCCATAGAAAACGAATCACGTCTGGCTACGAGTAGTATAGGGTGTGACCGCACCACGTGTGGTAGGTCTAATTCAGCGAGTTCAGTTAGCGTTTAGCGAAGGGATTGTTGCGAGCGGTGGTGCGCGCGGCGGCGGCCGCTGTCTGCGTACAGTTGCATAGGGCGTCGAACATCCGGAGGACAAAGCCGCGGGCCCTCCCCAGTCGCCGCTTTATGTTACCTGGAACAAAGAGCATGTCTTAGAGAGATTCTGAAATTATTTCATTTAATAAATGAAGAGATTCGAGTTTGTTTTCTAAGTTACGTACATTTGTGAAGTTTTAGTAGCAATACCACTAGCTAACTGTGGAGGAAAACATCGTAAGGAAGCCTGAGTTTCTGAGGTGTTCACATACCTACCTCAGCGCTTAGAATTGCCAATCCGCGGTAGGTACGCGTGATGATTAAGCCCATACTCTCTCTCTCTGAGAGAAGGCCTGTGCCCTACAGTAGGACATAGGCTGCTTTATATATATAATCTGATACGATCACTTTCAAAATTTCAGTCAAATCTACGGACGGTCACGCTGGCCAGTTGTGTTTACAAGAAGGTATCACTATATAACATTAATGTATTCTTCTTCTGTCAATGTTACTCCTTGGGAATATGCTCGGCCACAGATTTCCAATTCAGGCTGTGTTGGCTCCACATACCTATATTACTATTACAGGAAGGAATATAGGCCGATTCCCATTGCAAGGCACAGGCGTTGTACAGGCGCGAAAACCACTTATTCAGTATTTCAATAACACGTAGTCGAAGGAGGCAGTAGTCGTTAGACTTATCTATAGAGTGACGTCATAAAAATTAATTCTTTGGTGATAAAACTAGCAGTTTCCACTATCTTGTAAACAAACGAGTGACACGCTAACAATGACCGCCATTAAAACGTCCGAAGTAAAAATCAAGGCTGTCTGAAACCTTGTCGATAAGGAAAACAATTCTCACATCGGAGGCACTTTCCGCGCAAATGGTGCCATTGTGTTTCCTAACACTATTGTAAGTCACGCGATGAGGTAGAAGTAATTCGTACAGTCATCAAGGAAACGAATTCGTTGAATGGGCGCTAATATACTCGTAATTAGCCTAGCTTGCCCGTAAAATCCATGAAGATTTTTCGACTTCCAAGTTAAAGAAGAGCACACACTTGTAGTAGTCCGTGTGATTCTCGGTGTAAGAATATGACCACAGTGACTAAGGAAAATCCGATAATACCTAATTATCGCGCTTTCCAAGTTTTCCCAAAGTAAAAGTTAGTCATATTGACGACTGACGAGTGGGTCCCCCCCTTTTCGGATGCATAGGTTGTTACACCCTGTATACCTGTATAAGTAAGTACTTAAACCTTGAGAGGACTCTTTCGGTTGAAAGTTTCGAGTTTCATTTGTCAGACCTACTTTATTAAAGTACAGAAAGGGTTGAACCATTATTTGATAATGAACGGAACATTTAGCCTCAGCAAAAGCGCCTTTGTCAAGTGCTTTGCAATAAAGTGGCCATTCCTTTCTTTCTCAGAACCAGCCGCAGGGATCCACATCTAAGGCTAATCCAATGCGATAAACAAGATGAAAAGCCCATTAGTACTCTATATTGTTATACTCCGTACCCGATAAGAGTTACCTGGGCCTCGATTCTGTTACTGCATTGTAGTATAATGACAGGTACACTGTCGGGTCACGTGACGTGTTTTTTCATACCATTGAAGGTTTGATACGTGTGCCCGCGTAGACTTAAAGCAGCCATGAAATGAAATCACCATGTTCATGCAGTTGTCATCTTACTACAATGCATTAACAGAATCTAGGCCCTGATGTTGTTAAAAGTTTACAAAACCTGTGGTAAACCACTGACTTTCACAAAATATTTTTATACCCTACAAAGATTTGACACGTTTGTGTAGGAGAACTTAAAGCAGCGATGCAATGAAAACATCTGTCATACGCAGTACGTAGTTCTCTTTATCCTATATTGATCCGTGGAAGGGTGATCCCGAGACCGCTCACTAATTGGAGGCCTTTTGTGCTTATTGGGATTCTCGGGAATCCACTGATCCGACCATACAAGACTTCCGAAGAAATAGGAAAGTTCGAGAATAGATACATTCGCGTTTTCCTTTCCCTCGCTAATTTTGCTTATTTGTAAGGTTGCTGGATGGAGTTTATTCAGGGCTGATGATATTACTTGACCTTATTACGTCTCTCTACAAAAGCTACATAATCAATAATTTTACGGATATTTTACAGAAGAAGATAGAAGATATGTTGTTACGTATATTTTGCATTTGTTTTTTCCAGTGTAAATTATTTTATCTCCTTATCTTAGTAAGAACTTTTCAAACCCAAATTGAACACAATACAAAACAATATTGTTTTACTTTAAAAAATCTAGGATGTACTTGATCCTTGGTCCGTACTTCAATAGTACGGAACCAAATTAGACCATAACTTTCGAATCGAACTTTGTCAGTGTTTGACGAGAATCGAGAACACTTGAAACTCTTCATGTATTTTTGTATGATTCCATCTCATAATGATTGAAATTTAGCAAAAATCAAGCGAAGAAATTTCAGTCAACGCACAAATAAAAAATTAACGGCCTTACACGATTCCTCTTTTCAAACTGGATCGCAAGGGGTCACGACGACGTCTCGCTCTGGGGGTCGCGGTTGCCAGCCAGGTGAATATAAAATGCAAGTTTAGTTAGTGTTGTCAGTGGCAAAGGTGCTAAAATCGCTAATTTGGCGGTAGTAGAATAAAACAAATGGTCAGAACCGGTCAGGATTTGGGGGTCTTCAAAATATATTTTTAATTTTTTTCGAGATCACCGAGTTTTAAGGTTTCGGAATGAAAATGCCAATCCAATATAAAATACCAATGTGTCAGTCGATAATCGGCACCATCATGAACATTTCTCTGATTTTAAGGAACTAACGAATTTCCCATGGTCAATTTATTAAATTTTCAAGACAGATCTTTTATTTTTGGGAGTGTTAGTTCGTACGAAAATTCCATTGTCGATTCCATACATTTTTGGGCTTAAACTTAGTAGAGTTTCGGCCGCGCTAACGGGCGACCATAAAACAGGCGCTGAGTTCTTATAGAAATTCCACCGTACCGTAAATTTAGTTAATTCTCTGGCTGGCTTACATTACAAGGCAGCGCTTCTGTTTTTTAAACGCACTGAGCTTTTACAGAACTTAATTAAATTGGCACCATTAGTAAATTTTCGTGCACCTGTAACACAGATCTTTTATAATCGGTGGCGCTGAGCGAGTCACAAAGTGTTTTATACTAAGTACATTGTATAAAAGAAGAAGAAGTATTATACCAACAAGACACATCACAGAGACAAAATAAGCAGGTAAGTAACATAATATGGACAACAACAGAAAGAAAACTAAATACACAACAGACAAACTAAATGAAACAGGAAATGAAATTGAACCATAAATGTATAATTCGAGCGCCCTCGCCCCGTCCTATCCGGGTGCGCTGACTAGTCTTGCGCGACTTTTCTCCGCCCGGTCTTTACTACCGCACCCCCGCCCCATGTCCCTTCTGTGTGTCTCTGGCCTGAAAATGCCTTCGTCAATTTAGCCACCATATATTTTCTGACTATATTTCAACACAGATCATTTGTTTCGGCGTGCGTGCGTGCAAAGACCAATGTATGTTGAGGAAGCGAAAATGATCTGTCAGGATCGTAGCAAGTGGCAGTCCCTAGTCTCTGCCTACCCCTCTGGGATACAGGCGTGAGTATGTATGTATCATTTGTTTTTGAGGTCGCAGAGTTTTATGAAACTAAATGGAAAAGCCACTAGTAAAGTTTTGAATGTTCACGGAATTAAATGAAAATGCCATTGATAATTTAGTAAATTGCTTTGAACATCGAAGCATTTTATGTTGCACTGCCGCCCGCCCCGACTTAAAGTAGGAATGGTACCACTTTTTTTTCATGTATGTTCCGATATTTGGTAAAAAGGTTATGGCGACACTTAGTTATGGGTTATAAGCACCTTTGAAACTACTGACACTTAATGTCGTTGGTCGGAATCATTAACGGAACATCTCCAAATGCAGAATTATTAATAATTTAATATTTTATCCTAATCACTAATGGTACAAGTCAAACGTTAATTGTAACTATTATTAATTATAAAACGACATCGACCAGTAAAGAAACAATGATTTTACTACGAATATAAAATAATTACAGACTTTTATACGTCAAAATATTCAAAACATGTTCCAAATTCGACTGACGATATGGTTTTGCGGGGCGGGGGAGTCGCTAGAATTTTTTACTTGTAAAGGTTGTCTTGTCTTCAAAAAGATTGAAAAACACTGCTCTAAGGGACACCTCAGAGGCAGTTTATTTAATCTGTGGTTACGTCTTTTCCTTATGAAATCTCCAACACAGACTATTTTAATCGGCGTTTATCGAGTGTTTTAAGGAGTCGTGTTTTTCAAAGCGTTAAAAGTTTAGCGTGTAAAGTAAACACTAACTCGGTTCGATTCGAATGTTTCATTGCCATCTTGGAACATGTTCCTTCTAAAAAAGTGACCTACCTAGTGTAAGTAAATGTTTGAAGGTAAGCATTACGTTCACCTAGTTAGGTACTTCCTGGGTAGGTAGAGCATTCAGTATTGAAAGGCTATGCTAAGGTAGATACACTATAGCACGTCTTGTTACAAGAAAGTCTGCGTGCGAATGTTATACATAATTCATAGATTGTTATCTCAGTTATTTGCGCTTTGCGCAGCGTGACAGCGGAGACCTTTCATGTATGCAAATAAAAAGTAGGTAGTTTTTATAGTCTTTATTAAGATTTATGCTAGCTAAATCACACTGTAGCAACCATGAGAAACCTGATATATCTGGTTATAAGAAACCTGTTATAGCGTTGGCTTTAATCTGTAGCTAGTTAATTAACAGAGCGCTTGCTTGCACTTTACCTATGAAAGTCGTCTGTTAGGCTGGAGGGTTGTTCACCAGCGGTTATTAATCTCTGTTGTACATTTTGTTTCTTTTAAATCTTTCGAATGAGAATTATAATTTTTGGTTGTGTTATCGACACTCAACAAACGACTCTCAAGTTTTCCGTTATTTCAATAACACATTATATGAAGCCATGTACACTATTAATCTTAAATTTCTTAATTTATAACCCTGCAGGTGGCGCCACAAGATGGCTGTCAGCCCGCTGCGGCCGAAAGGGTTAAATAAGTACCTACTCTTTATTTTTTTATTTGCATTGTTAATTAAGTATCTACTTATATGTTATATTGTGTATTTTTGTGTAAAGGTTTGCTGGAAGAGAATTCTTCTTGCATTAAGCACGCCCTTGTGATTTTACTTTTGTAATAAGTGCAATAAAGCATTAGAATAATAAACAAGAGTAATAAACAAGTAATTTTAAAACGATTCTTCCCAGGGCTGAAAAGTATTACCTACTTTCAATCCCCTCCTCAGGCAACTTCACCCCTACTTTCCGAGTATGAGTAATGAAAAATAAATAAATGAAACAGCAATGATGTGATATAAATTAAACTACAATTATGATTGATTTGTTTTTGATAAGTTGTCGTACATTTGCCGTTTATCTTAACTATCTTTTCACCCTTAGATTGGTACCATGTCTACTAAAGAGACTGTGTTAATTAAATTTCCAAGATTGCACTGAATAAAATACAGTCGGCTAGAGTCGATGCTACGCCAACAACGGTAGCACTTATCGTGTTCGGTGCAAGTCACAGAATCGAACGAAAGGGGGTATTTCCACATTATCATGGGCGGTACAATCGACAGCATGTCATTGCCTGGCTAAAGGGATCTAGTAGAATTCAAACTTGTCATGTGCCTTTAACAAATAATGTTTAGGAAAACATCGTGAGGAAATCTTGAAATCGCCAATCTGCGGTGGGCACGCGTGGTGATTAAGCCCATACTCTCTCCCTGAGAGAAGGCCTGTGCCCTACAGTGGGACGTATATAGGCTGCTTATGTATGTTATGTATGATGTTTATTGGACTGGCACAAGTATATGTTGCAATGTTATGAATTCTACCAATATCTTACATAGTTTCATTGATAGAGAAATAAATTAATTCAATTCAATTGGATCAAGTAGTACCTCTGCTTTACCCCATTGGGATTCATATCCCATGAACCTAGAGACGATTTATTTACACGATTGAGATATGTGTAAGACACTTTTTGCAAAAACGATCTGGTAATAAAATAATATTAGATTTTTACGGTTCTGTACCCATAGTGTAAGGGACCCTATTACTAAGACTCCGGCCGTCCGTCCGTCCAACCGTCCGTCTGTCACCAGGCTGTATCTCATGAACCGTGATAGTTAGACAGTTGAAATTTTCACAGATGATGTATTTCTGTTGCCGCTATAACAACAAATATAAAAACAGAACAAAATAAATATAAAAGAGGGTCTCCCATACAACAAACGTGATTTTTTTGCCATTGTTTGCATATTAATGACGGCAACAGATAAATGCTTCAAATACTCTAATGTTGTATAGATAATGGTACGGAACCCTTCGTGCGCGAGTCAGATTCGCACTTGGCCGGTTTTTTATCGGTGGTGCTTCGTGAATCTCGTTGTTTGTAGGTAGATTCAGGGAGAAATTGAATCAGCCCATGAGCGCATGTATGCTACCGACAGACGTATTACGCGTATTCCGCTTGCGGAACTTCACTACGTTAAAATGTATTGATTCTCAGTAACATAGAACCAAATACAATGTGGGCTACCACGTGTCAACTCTTATCGTGCACGGTATAAGTGCGAGTATTGACAAAAAGGAATATCTCCTTGTGCCCTTCTAAAAGGACATGTACCTACTTTTGTCAAGGATGTTTATCACGCTAACGTGGCTCGGAAAATGCAGCAGTCCGGAAAATGCAAATTTCCATTCAAAGTAAAACGTAACGTTTTCATTCGAATATAATACATAGTTCATCTGTAATAAGAATTGTCTACAAAGTGGGTGATCATTATGATAAGACCAGCGTCGGCGCCTTGGCCAAGGGTTTTTATTTTAGTAACAGTTTTTGCTTTGCAGTTTGGCGCAATTGTGTACTATTATTAAGGTTTTTTATTTTGATTAAATAAACGTATACCTAAAGAAAACGTTTTTTGTTTACGTTTTTTATATATTTTAAGGTTTTTCACACTAGGACAAGCAGGTTAAATAAAAAAAAATCGAAAATATTTACTCGGGAAGAGTGGGCTACCTAGGGAAGAGCGGGCGCCCCTGATAGCGTAGTCAACAAAGGAACCCTTATAGTTTCGCCACGTCCGCCCGTCTCTCTGTCTGTCTCTCTGTCCGTCTGTCCTTCTGTCTGTCCGTCTGTCTGTCCGTCTGTCTGTCCGTCTGTCTGTCCGTCTGTCTGTCCGCGGCCTAGCTCAGAGACGATTAGTACGAGAAAGATGAAATTTGGCATAGACATACATACTCGTAATATAACAATCACGCCGACAAACGGTAGAAAAAATCTTAAAAATTTTTTTTTTTAGGTTACTCCCACACCATAGAATGAGAAATCGTTGTCTTGGTCGTTTTAAAATATTGTGGCTTTAGAAAGAGTCCTTTTGCGAAATATTAAGCTTTGAAGCGCAAATTTTTGTCCGAGCGGGACGTCCCTCCTTCTCCTGGCTAAACGGTTGATTGTAGAAACGTAAAAAGTAGAACGGTAGTAGAACATGTAATGAACTTAAAATTAAAACTATCACGGCTAAGTAGGCTTTACAAGTTAGCGAGTAATAGGCGACCAACTTATAAAAGGAAGGTTAGCTGGAAGAAAATACTACCTAGTATTAAGCTCGCCTTTGTAAAAAATAGTTTTTCAATTCAATTCAATTCAATTCAATTCAAATATTTTTATTCATTGTAAAAACAGAATGTTTACTTAATGAACGTCAAAGTTGTTAGTTTCACAATTAATGGATTATGTGGAGAAGAAGCTAACAAAGAAACTCCACATTTATTCTTTTCAAAACACGTTTTAACTTAATTAACAGAGTTTTCAACTTAAAATATTAGTCATGAATGTGTTGAACACTAGTCACAATCGTCCTTTAAATAATATTAATCTACTGTTTAATGCCAAACATCTTTGTCTTCTAAATAATCCTTGATGTTATAGTAAGCCTTTTTGCACAGAATGTGCTTAACACATTTTTTAAATCGCGTTGGAGGTAACTCTAATATATCTTGAGGAATTTTGTTGTAGAACCTTATACAGTGCCCCATAAAGGATGTGTTTGCTTTTGCAAGTCTAAATAGTGGAAATGACAATTTATGTTTATTTCTAGTATTAACATTATGGTGGCCACCAACATTTTCGAAGTCTTTGATATTTTTTCTAACGTACATAATATTTTCATAAATGTATTGACATGCAACTGTTAAGATGTTGGTTTCTTTGAAGAAATCTCTTAGCGAATCCCTACTACCTAACTTGTAAATAAATCGGATGGCTCTCTTCTGTAAGATGAAGATCGTCTAGCGCAATAAAGAATTTTTCAATTCAATTCAAAACGAAAACTTATTATTAAATTACATTGATGTAGATGTTAGTTCTTTAACGCAGATAAAACCCCCCTCTTTCTACGGAACCCTACACTGCTCGTGGCCCAAAATGCACTTGGCCGGTTTTCGTACATAAAATGACGCAAAACCTAAAAACAGTTAAACAATTGAGCAAAAGTTCTATTATTTTTATTTACACGCCTCAAACGGATCCAGGCTTTGTGGAAAACTACCAGTTCTGTAAACTTTGTGTTAAAAGAATTGGTCCCCTGCCCGAATAACATTCCAAATCCATTTCATCAAGTACGATACGAATCTAAGTACTTCCTAGGTACTTTGATATCTAAATTATCTAGGCAGCTGGTCAAAAGGTCAAAACCTACTCTACATCCAATGATAAATGCCAGCAGGTGATTAAATGGAAGGCCGGAGCTGCGAAATGACCTGTCATTTACAACAGCTTTACATAATTCCGATGCGTCTGTCCTTGTCGTGCCGGAGTGGCATTTTGACGCAGAGTGATAATTTTTTCGTAACATTTTGGGAATTAAAATTAAGTAAATAAGATTCTGAAAGTTCGTAACTTTGGCTTAATTATGTATACAAATAGAATCGTCTTATTGAAAATTAAAAATAATGTGTTAGGGGGAACGCTAGCCAATGACATTTTGCATTGTAATCGCCTTAAAAATATTTTGCAATTTTATACAATAGAATTTTAATTAAAATAATAATATTTGTTATTTGGACGTCAAAATTGCCCTGGAAATTATTTCAAAATTATTTTCGGAGTATGTATACTCATAATAACAAATATTACTCTGAAAGTATACCATGTATACCATGTTGTGTTATGGAAGTAGTAGCGCAATATTTAGCGATTAGGTTGCACATTTTTAATAGGTACATTCTATTACCTTTTGTCTGCATGTAAAAAAACCTATAATATAGGTAAGAATCATTAAAAATAAGAGAAGCAATAATGTCTAGCAACGGTTTGTTCTCATCAAATTCGAGAAATATCAACCCCTACTATCTTGACCTCCATTTATTTTTTGTTTTGTAGAGAACCAGACCAAAGCTGAATGCTTTTGACTGTCCAATAAAGTGTAACAAACAATTTATCGTATAATTATCGTGTGAGGTAGAGCTAACTGCATAGGTTATCAATCACTTTCTTTGGGTCCCTATAGCACTGTTAATTCAAGAATCTATTTGCGTCTCACTCACATATATATAGACGGCAATTTGATATTGTATGAGCGAATTGTTCGTTATCCCTATCTTTAATTAACAGTGTTTTAATCCTGAACTTATTTAATCGTTTCAAAACTTTGACGCGCACCTGCCAAGAAGGTGTTTTATAACATTTCAGCACCGTTTATTGCAGAGAGATACATCACAAAAATACGACCACATGCGTCAGACGAATTCTTACACAGAAGTGGTCATAAATATCAGGGCGCGCCTGTATTAATAGTCGAACATAAAAGAAACGATCGCGATAACTTTTTCAGTGAGCCCAGCTTTAGCATGACTAGTAAATTTTGGCGCGAATTGCGCGACCTGATTTTTAATTATTTTCCTGATGTTTTCGTGGCTTAACCTGCCTGCATTTACTACCTCTCTTGCAGAAGTTGTAGAGGTACCGACGATAGTGGGTTGAATCTGCACTATGAGTCGGTTTCTACAGAAATACAACAGACGTCGAGTAAACAATAGTTGTGCCGGAGATGAAACGTTTCCGCGAGACGAATAATATCCCCCGATGACGTCTGTTTGTACTTGTCAAGTACGACATACTTACAAATTGTTGTGTTATTAATGAGAAAAATGTTATGTACCTACGTAGATAAGTAGGTAAGCACCTACTTATTTAATTTAAAACTAGCCTCGACCCACGGATTTGATTACATGAATGACTTATTACACTTTAAAACGTAGGTAATCTACCAACCTAATCTGAACCGAAATTAAATTATTTATTTTGAGAAGTTAAAAAAAATGAAAGAGAAGTACATTTTAAAGCGTTTTGTCTAGCCTGCGGGTAGACAGTAAATAAATCGAGTTCCGTCAACATTCCACAACGTTTCACAAATCGCATTTTCACGAATATTTCCCTGAAATCGATCTTTTCTTCGGAATGAAAGAAAGATTTTGCTGCGTAAAAGAGTAGAACTAAGTATTCTCAAGAGATTGCTGAAAAAACCGGTAGCTGCCTATCGTTCACGCGCAGTGAAGGGTTCCGTAGAAGGAGGGGTTTTTTACCTGCTTTACAGAACTAAGAATTTCAATAAAATAATATTTCGCAAACGGAACGGTTTGATAGCACGATGCCCACTTAGCACATGTCTCTTTTATTATTTTTCAATACGATCAGTAACACAATGCCAACTATTACAAATCTTCGTAAGTGTGATCACAGTATGCCTAAAATAGCACAAAGCCTATTGGCACGAAAGATTTGCTTAGTCGCACGATGCTCACTTTTACTTTACTGCCTGCAATACTTTAAATGCGTGGATTGCTATCGATTTGTACAGTCAAGAACAAAGAACGAAAACTTTTTATAATTATTAAAGTGGGCATGGTGCGATCTAATGTATGAAGATTTGCAAAAATTGCCATTGTGCTACCGTTTGCACTGAAATGAAATAAAAGTAACAAAGTGCGATAGTGCTATCAAACCAACGAATCCCTAATTCGGAAAATGGTATAGGGGAGGTGGGTGGTTACCACAAAAAATGCTTTTAAATATTTTGTCCTATTGTGATTAATATGTGTATCTCTATGCCAAATTTCAGCTTTCTGGTACTAATCGTTCAAATAACCCTCTTTTCATTTCTTAGTCGGGTAAAAATAAGGTAAGACAACATTTATATTGTGAAATGTAAAATTACATTTATTTTATTTTACTACCCTAACCATTCCACCCAATTCTTTAGCTAAGTCCGACCGACCGCAGCCACGGGTGGCTGTCGCGCACTACCGCCACTTTTGTAGCAGTGTATCAGAAGCGAGCGACATCCACCGGTGTTTGGAAGCCGCCACATTTTATAAACCGCTCTGCTGCGCAGTCTTACGATGGACTCCGACACATCAGAATGTTATCCCCAAATAGCGGGACATGATTATATCTCCGATATGAATGAATATATCAATATCCATTGAGGCGCCGCCGTGCTCCATGATGACGCGTGCGATGTGTAGGATGCCTACGGTTCACTGCATGGGGGGTGGAGCAACGCGACAGTGGCGGGTGCCGCAAGCCTCAAGAAAATGTATGAAAAAAAATTGTCGCTGGCCACCTGTGGTTGTGGCCGGTCGCCCGTTTGTGCCGAACCTAGGTAACAGGTCTACTTTTAGTTTCTCGTAAGGATCTTGCTGCAACGTATATTCGCTAAAATTAAGTCAGATGCGGTCGTGGAAAACCTCCGCGCTGTAACGATTTCCGCAACTATGAACTTTCGCAGTAACATTGCGGCATTATTACTAAAAGTGATCTCTCAACATTTGTTTATATGAACATTTAGTAATAGATACGATGAGAAGACATTGAGACCACTTTTACTTAGTATTTTGAATAACTTGCGATTCTCATACAGAGTTATGGGTACATACATAGGGAATGAAGGTCATTAAGTTTACCTAATAAAGAATCGCGATAAGATATATCGCGCACTTTTACGTATCAACGGATAAACATTCCATCCTTCAGTGAATGTGCAAACTGTTGAGTTTACCAGCAATAAGTATAAATAAATCAATCCTTGCAACAAAGCTCACGAAGTTTTTAATTGAAATACAATGTCATTAAAATTAATAATGCTACACCCGGCGAATATGAAAATTCAAAGAGGAAAATAAGCTTGTTGCAGAAAATCCGTGCAAACGCGAACCAAATATAATAAGAACAGAGATGAAACAGTCTGAGAGATTAAATAAAAGCCAGGTACCGACAACCGACATGAATGTAGAGACTCCATTGCCTTTATATTACAAACGAAAAATTCTTTGTCAATATTTTATGTTTGTGTTTTTCCTGGTGTACAATAAAGAATATTCTTATCTCGTCTTATCTTAACTTCAAAAGAATGCATGCTGAAGTTTGATACGAAACGTTTTAACTCCTTTAATAAATGGAAAATACGTGAGCCAACGTTAATCCGTGTGGCACCGGATTAACAATAGCATCACTCCATTTCCTTTGAGGAAACGAAATATACAGATTGCAAGAGCTTGAAAAACTGAGTAAGACTGGATTCGAAGTCCATTTTCACCAAAAATGGCTTTTACGACATTTCGTCTTCAAAGGCTCGATTAGGTAATGCAAGTTTGAGACAGCGATTTTTGCTTAACCTACGCGAAATGGTCGAACTCACTAAAGACCGTTGGCTCACTTCATCATCATCAGCCATTTCACGCCCACTGCAGGACATAGGCCTCCTTCGTGGTTTTCATAGCCATGAGGGGTTTTGCCATAACCGCTTTTTTACTCGTGCTAAAAATACATACAGTGGCCATATTGCTCATAAGTATACCTTTCATATAACACCAAACTAAGTAACTTAATACCCACTTCCTCGGAAATTCTTTTCACGCGAAATGCTTTCTTTGGTCTTCTTCTTTATGTGCCGTCTCCGGAGGTTGGCAACCAATACCTTTGGCAAGTACAAATTCGTAATTGGAAAAGTCCTGGACTGAAAGAGGATCTTGTAACCAGAATTGGAAATTTGCACATTCCTTCTGCCTGTACATATTTTTTAAATGAGAGAGATGAGATATCTCTAGAGTAGGGATAGTTTAAAGTATCTAGGTAGGTGGGTAGTTCAACAATACACATTCCTTTCTCTTCCTTTCCTTTTTCTCCTATGCACAAGTTTTTCCGTAGTAGGTTAAACTCGTGACATTTTATAGGATATTTTAACAAAATATACATTTCTTCTCACGCGTGCCCACCGCGGACTGGCGATTTCAAGCGCTGAGGTATATCTAATACCTTTAAACGAGCAATTCTTGTATATATGTATACATACAAGAATTCTTGTATATATGTATATATACAAGAATTGCTCGGAAACGGCTCCAACGATTTTCATGAAATTTGGTATGCAGGGGGTTTCGGGGGCGATAAACCGATCTGGCTAGGTTTCATTTTTAGAAAACGTCGTTTTATCCGTGTATTCAGGCAATGAAAAACTGCCACAATATCATTAAAATACTAAGGTAAATTTCGTCTGCAAGGTTGTTACAGCTCAGGTGGGAAATCGGGCCTGCCCAAAACCAGAAGACTCCGGTTTGAGTCCAGATGTGTCCAGTTTGATTAGTATCTAAATATAATTTCCAAAAAACCCGATTAACCAAAAAATAATACCGAGCAACGCTCGGTCATTCAGGTACCTACTAATTTTTATATACACAATAGTAACTGTAAAGTCTACAGACCTACGACAGCATCGTCTTATTTTTAGGGTTTTTTCTATGCTAATATCTTTCAGGGATTTCGAACGAAATGCCTCTTTGCTATTATTAAAAAAGCAAAAAACTTTTTTTTACCTACCTACTTATATCAAAAGTTTCACCTGCCAGTATTATTGACGGGAAAATAAGAAAAACCTCAAGGCACACTTGAGCCAGTTAAAAAGTTAAATGATATCGTAATATCTCCCCAAAATGAAATTGCGACGTCGAGTCGAGATCTCGCATTTATATGCGCCTCTTGTGCACTTATTCGAATTGGAATTCCCTGTGCATAAAATACGACGAGTTCCGTGACTTTCCACAGCTTTCTCGTCCATTTACATCCACGAGTACTTTCACGGGTTAGAGATTGACGGTTGAAGTGTCCTCCCTTACCCACCTACCTGTATCAAATAAAAAAGAGCATTGCTTTTCATCACACAATAGGTTTGGGTTCTTTAGACCGTCCCTGTTTTACGGGTTAGAGGCGAATCCTTTCATAACTCTAAATAGCGGTTCATGAGTATTGAGTATTGAGTATTTATTTGCTAAAGCATGGTAATTACAAATTATGTAGGTGGTAACTTAAAATTATGGCACTAGCATGCTCTACCCGTCAGGGTGCGCAAATATTATTTTTGTTTAAAGAAAAAAAAAGTTTGTTGAGCTAAATTAGTAGGTAGGTACAAAAATATGTAACATAAATTTTTGCATAGTAATAACAATAAAAGAAAACAAAAATGCTTAAAATTAAACTGAGATCAATGGACCATTTAAGAAGTCCTTTACACTATAATACATTTTGTCTATGAGAATTGTATATAATACTGTTTTAAATTTTGTGAGAGGTAGCTCCGAAATGTTTTGTGGCAAATGATTGAATAATTTTATTGCCATACAATATGAGTTAAGCGAGTGTAGAGCTAATGATTGTGCTGGCACATGTAGTTTATTTCCATTCCTGCCTCTTCCGTCATATATTTCGTTATTCTTTTTAAAGATTTGTGGGTATTTTTTTACAAACATACATATCTCATAAATGTAAAGACTAGGAAGTGGTAATATATTCAGCGTTTTGAAGAGTGGTTTACAACTATCTAGGCAACTTGCCCCAGTAAGAGACCTGATACATTTTTTTTGCACTTTGAACGCTCTTTCAATATCAACTGAGTTACCCCATAGAATCAGACAGTATCTGAGGATTGACGATACATAGCCGTGATACGCATTCAAGGCTGCCTCGTTTGTTGCTATCTTGGAAAGACGTTTTAAAACATATACAAACCTATCTAATTTTAGGCAGACTCTGTTAATGTGTGGTTTCCAGTTGCAGTATTTGTCTATCTCTAGGCCTAGGAATATTGTCGTATCAACTTCTTCTATACTATTATTATTATGGTTTATATCTAGGTTTACTGTTGGTGAGCTATATGTTTGGAACCGCATTAGTTTTGTTTTGCTTATATTTATATTTAAATCATTTTTTGTTAGCCAATCAGTTACATCCTTTACTGCTGTATTTATTTCACGTTCTAGTATATCTTTTTTGTTTTTTATAAGAAGAGTGGTGTCGTCTGCAAAAAGAATGCAGTCATACTCAGTTACGTTTGGGAGGTCGTTAATGTATAATAAGAAAAGTAAAGGACCTAAAACGCTTCCTTGTGGGACACCATGGTTGTTATTTTTATATTTGGATCGAAAAGATTTCTTATGATTGTCAATTATTCTATTAATTTCGACACATTGTTGTCTATTACTAAGGTAACTCTCTATCCATTCTAGACATTTACCCCTTATTCCATATTGAGAAAGCTTGCTTATTAGTTTCTTATGACAGACAGAGTCGAAAGCTTTGCTCATGTCCAGAAAGACTCCTGCAATCGTATCTTTCTTGTCTAGGCTTTCTGTTATATTTTTAATTAAATGAAAGCATGCCAGTGTAGTAGAGCGGCTTTTTCGGAAGCCAAATTGTTCTTGCTTAAGTATTTTGTAATGAATTAGAAAAGTATAAATTTTATTGTACATAGCCTTTTCCAGTACCTTTGAGAGAATGGGTATTAGTGTTATAGGTCTATAGTCGTTTGTACGCTTTTTATCGCCTTTTTTAAATATTGGTTTGACAATCGAGAGTTTGAGATTGGAAGGAAATTTTCCATCACTTATGGACAAGTTTATTATGTGCGTTAGTGGTTTTTTTATTATATCTACTACTAGTTTAAGTATCTTTGTACTTAAGTTATCATACCCCGTTGAATTTGTATTATTTAGAGATTTGATTATTTTTACTGTGTCTTCTTCATCAATTGGTGTGATATAAATTGTGTGAATATTATTTTGAATTGTATTATTTTCAGTAATTTTGTGTGATTCAATATTGTCCGTAATATTAATAAAGAAATCATTAAAAATTTCACATATTTTAAGGGGGTCTTCGTAAACTTCATTTTCTATTTGTATTTCTTGTATTTCATCTTTATTTGTTTTTATATCCTGCTCTGATCTGATTGTTTCCCATGCGGCTTTGCAAGTATTTTTTGATTGTTTTATATAGTTGGTATTTATATTTTTTTGTGCTTGTATTATACATTTATTTAGGACTTTAGCATACTTCGTATAATTTATTCGATTATTTTCCTTATTTTCTGAGCATAGATGATACTTAAGGTACAACTTTCTTTTCATATTACAACTTCGTTTTAGACCCTTTGTTAACCATTTATTTTTTATTGGTTTCTTAAGAATTTTCATTTTTATTTCTGGAAAACAAAGGTCATAGAATGTAAGGAGAAGGTCGTGAAAGATAATGAAAGCCTTTTCTGAATCGTCTTCATTCATCACCTCGTTAAATGTTAGATTAGACAGAGATTCGATAAATGTATTTATGTTATCGCTACTATAGTTTCGCCTTGTTTCAAACCAATATTTTAATTTGTTAGATTTATTTTTATTTAAGAAAGATATGCATTGCGCTGTTTCGTGATCCGAGAGCCCTAGATAGTATATGTTTGAATCTACCTCTGGCAGATTACTTGCTATTATATCTATACAGGCTTTTTTCCTTGTAGGTTTGTCTATGTGACTTTTGAGATTGTTGTTGTTTAATATAGAAATCAGATCTTTTGAGGCATTATTCGTTTTTAGCAAATCTATATTCCAATCACCTGTTATGATAAGTTTATGGTTTTTATATTTTCTAGTTAATTTATCAAGTAGCATTTCTAAATGTTGCAGAAAGTTAAACGTGTTCGCTGTTGGTGTTTTATAAATACAGAAAATTAAAATATTATGTTCAATTAAGTTTACACCGCAACATTCGAATTCGTATTCCTTAGGTGAGATTATCAGTGGTTTATATTCAATGTTGTCTTTTAATAATATGCAGGATCCACCTCTACGTTCATTAAGCCTACAGAAAGAGGCTACTAATTGGTAATTATTAATTTTTAGATTTCGTTCTGAACCTTGTTTTAAAAATGTTTCTGTTAAACAGATCGCATCAATAGTACAATTATTATTTAATTTTTCGAGATCAGCTAATGCTACCTACAGAATATCTCGTTTGCTGAGAACACCGGCTATGTTCTGATGGTATACAGTAAATTTATTTTGTTTGTTGGTGTGTTTAGAAGTTTCGAAAAAAAATTTGTGTATTTAGTTCTTGGCAATCATTTCTTATGTTGGAATATTCTTTGTTAGATGGCATAATATTATTATGTTGTTGTTGCGTATCACAATAGTATTTTAGTAGTGATTTTATACCATCGAAAACGTTACGCAATCCACGTTTGTTCAGTTTTCCCGTCCCTACTGAAAACATATCGAAAGTTACCTCGTTATTTGGGTCAAAAAAGTAAGCATGACCATGAGTTTGAGTGTCCATATACAGGAGTGTGTTGAAGAGTTCCACCCTGGAATTGTATGTAACTGCACCGCAGATATAAGTCGGTGCACAAATCATAATATTCGTATTAGTTATGCCTAGCAGTTTTTGTCTCACAATCTCAACTAGATCCATATAATTCTTGGTTGACGTAAAGTCTGATTCTCCAGTTAGGATGATGCAGTAGTCTGAGGATGTGAACTCTTGAATTTTCTCCTCGAGATTATTTAGCATGTCTCCAAGACTTGCATTTGGATATGCGTAGTGGCAACAGCTCGCCGCTGCAAAAGTGTTCTCCATGGTGCTTGTTAATGAGCCATTCCTTTTGTCACTCACTATACAGATTTTGGTTCTCGTGCTACTCTCCATTGCCTTTGTCATGTCCACGCAGGTGACGATGGTTTCACTCTTCTTGGTAGATGTTTTCGAGCTTTTTTTATGGTCTGTTAGCGGAGAAGTCGGTTCCCTGTCAGTTTTTCTAATCACTGTTTGTATCGGTGTACTGAAGTTACTATGTGATTCGGGCACGGGACTCTCCTTGTGAAATGATGTTTCTTCGGAACTCTTTCCTTTGCGTTGAGGAGTTGATCTAGAGGCTTGGAGCAACTGGTTTATTTTAGCATCTCGTTTTGATACTAGCTCTTTGAGGGAATAGTTTTCGGCTACTAATCTTTCTATTTCAGAGTCATTACTTTCCAATTTCATTTCTAACATCTCTATTTTCGATTTGAGTTCATCTAAATCTTCCCTTAAGTTTGAGCAGTTTTCTGGACAGCTATTAAGTGAGTCATTCACGGATAAGTCGGTACAATCAACTATATCAATTGGAACAGTCGTAGACGATAGATGTTTCGGTACTGTTACTACTCGTTTTCTCAAATTAATATAGCTACCAGACGGCTTGCTTTCTTTTACCAAGCATGTTCTACATTCCCAGTTTGTTTTGCGTTCTGTTGTCATTAATTGGAATCTTTTATCTGATACTGAAATGCAGTCTATATGAAATTTTTGTTTGCACGTTTTGCATGCTAGGAATTCTTTGTTTGCAATTTTTGTTTTACATTTGTAACATTCAAGCGTCATTTTTGTGTTTTTGCAAACGGAAACGGCACCCGATAAAACAACCGGAATGATTTGTCTATGGCCCTCTATAGGCTGGCGACACTATGGGTTAGTCTGTGATTGATGCTTGCTCACTAGCGCTCGTGGTGATAGCGGTGAAATAGGGCAACTTTTTAAAATTAACCGCCGTCTGTTGTTTTCGTGTTATTTGACACTGTTTACACAATATTTACCCTATTACCCTTGCAAGAATGTGTACTTTTTGATGAAGATCCATAAGGGTGGCTTAAGAGAACGGTAACAGGTACCAGGAAGCTACTTGGTCGTGTTTTAGCGTCACACAGGTTTTGGTCCAAATTTGCATTTGTCGCACAATTTCATTTGATACACTCGCAGGTTTGAAATACACATACTATTTTAAATCACTTTTACTGAAAATTACGGAGAAAAGGTGAAGTTAAGTAATACTTTACATTATTTAAATACAGGAGTTAACCGCGGGTTTTTTTTTTTTTTTTTTTTTTTTTTTTTTTTTTTTTTTCTTTCGGTAGGTGTTTTCCGGTAGGCTGAAACGGAATTCGACAAAAAGTCCGAAATAAGTAGACAATAAGGTTCAAATATGTTAACCCAATGATCTAATTTCTTACCAGAGTCAGATCCAACATCATCCTGAAACAAAAAAAAATGTTTGTATTATTCTGTTATCAAGAAGGGAGCCAAGCGGTTCAGGTTTGGGGAAATAAGTTTTTCACGGGACTTACAACGACTTATTTAATAATAAGAATTGATAATGATTAGATATAGTAAAATTTACTTTCGTCTCTGCGTACGGGATATTTTTTATGTAAAACTTTTCGTAGCCGACTGTCTAACCAAATTTAATTCTATTTTTAAAATTCATTCCCGCCCTAGAGAGGGAAGCAAATTACTATGAGTCTTTCCCGACCAAGGGTGGGAAGCAGCGTCTTCGGCCCGCTACTCGGATCAAACAAACACTAGTACTTTCCGAGTATGACAAATGAAAAAAATATTTTAGCGCAAGTTCTCGATTATAATACGAGTACGTCGACTAGAACGCCCCGTCGTTTATTTGTAGAGTTTAGTTCCCGGAAAAGAGGAAACAGGAGCGGTGCCACGGAACTCACTTTGGGAATTACTGGTCTTAGTATATGTGGCCCAAATCGCAATATGTAATGTAAGTATCTACTTATTACAAACTGAGATTTCAGATGTAGGATTTATGAGTTACTATAAACAGGAGTACTTACTTGGGCAAATAAATCTCTGCAATGACAGTGCTAGAAGCACTAAGTTGAAATGGATTGGTACTTTCTTACTTAATTATATGGCGTTCTAAATACACTTAGCTTGAAATGGAATTCATAGAACTAACGTAATTCGTACGTATTAATTTCGGCTCGTCCCTGTTTTCTCTCCCTGAGTTTGTATAAAACCCCCTTTACACTTGAGCCACCTCATGCAGTGTTTCTTTTTAGGGTTCCGTACCCGAAGCCTGCCAAACGGGACCCTATTACTAAGACTTAACTGTTCGTCTGTCTGTCTGTCTGTCCGTCTGTCTGTCTGTCTGTATGTCTGTCTGTCACTAGGCTGTATCTTATGATTATGTATTTATGTTGCCGCTTTAAAAATAAATACTAGAAACAGAATAAAATAAATATTTAAGGCAGGCTCCCATACACTAAAAGTAATTTTTTTTTCGTTTTTTGCTCGATGTTAATAACGACAACAGGTACGAGTAGACGCTTGAAATATTGTATGTTATTAAAAAAGTAATGAAATTAAAATAAAATAAATATTTAAGGGGGGCTCCCATAAAATAAACGTGATGTTTTGCCGTTTTTTCTCGAGTTTTGTGTCTAATGTTGTATAGATAATTGTACGGAACTCTTCGTGCACGAGTCCGACTCTCACTTGGCCGGTTTTTTAGGTATGGGCTAGCAGACAAACAAACTCAATAATGACCGGGAAGTTGGGCCAAGTAGCGGGAGCAGTCTAAAGACTATCGACGACTAAAGACTTATTTATAAAAAACACGATTTCTTAAAACGCCGATTAAAATAGTCAGTGGTGGAGATTTTACAAGGAAAACTCGTGATTTAGAGAAATCGTGTTTTTATAAATAAGGCCGTATGTTTTCATGGAGATACGGCGCTAGTAATAGGTATTATGATCTAAATTATCCTTATCCTCGTATAGATTTACATTACGAGTTATTTTACAACAAACCGAACTGGTTCGACATCGACTGTGCTGTAGTAGCCACTAAAGCAAATAACTGCGTATCTTTACATCATAAGTCTGGCGTCCATTAAAGCAGAGTAGAGCCGAATCGCAATGAATTCGGCTCGGCGCGTCGCTATTAGAGTTAGACGCAGTTTCGTAGTTAATGTAGATTGACGAGTCATTTCGAGACTATAGTCGACGCCAGGCTTTAGAGGTACGAGCCATCACGAGAACATACAAAAAAAAACAGCCATAGTAATGCCGTGTTTTCTATCTTCGAACAAAAATTTTCGTAAGCACTAAGCATTTTTTGTTATTTGCATTCTCTTACTTGAAATATTGTTGGTAGAGTCTGATCAGTTTCGCTGTTTATTCTCCATATATATATATATCTGTATATCTATCTAAAGCGAACTCTACCTATCTACGGTATGTTTTTTGACATAACTCTGCCAGCCAAGTCCGTTGTAAATGTGCGAAAATGTCGTGCCATGACGGCTGTCATCCAATGTGGTGCCGTCCACAAACACGGTTGATTTCCAGGCGTTTCATTCTAATCCAAACACTGGGTTGGTGTTATCAAGATGTCAGATAAACATAATCCGATTGTCGATTAATATCTCCTAAACAGCGATATACTTTCACGACCCCATTTGGAATATCGCTGATGTTGTCTCAAAACACCGATAATTTTAATGATATGCTGATAGAAAGCGCATTCGGAGGGGAATATTTTGGGTGTTCCCTCGCTTTTCTGCCTTTATATACAGGGTTATTTATAAAATGCACAAATACTGAAACACATCGGTTAGAGTTTGACATTTATGTTTGTTCTACCTACCACTTTTGAAATTTTTGTTCAATTTGCAATTTTTTGAGAAACAACAATGATTCGCTGTTTTATCTTCTTGGTATGCACAGGATGATCAACAAAATTCGCAATCCCTGAAATATGTCGAGTAGAGTTTGGTATTTAATAACTTCTGGTCCACGATATCTGAAATATGTTTGTTTACTTTACCAGTTATTGAAAAAAAAAAAGTTGAAATACGCCTTTGCACGTAGTTTTTATCAAAAGCATGGTATTAAAGTTTTCTTTTTGTTAATATTTTTATTGATCAATAAAGTGTAGCAAGCAAGCAAACAAACAAACAACCAACCAAATAAACGAACGAACGAACAAACAAAATGAATTCGCTGCTTTTTCTGCTTTGTAGTAGCGCTGTTTGATAGATAATGCTTAACCCCATATGTGTCACATAGAATATGCATTCCTCTATTTTAGACAATCATCTACTGGAGGCTGCGACATTGGTAGAGTATGTAAAGCGCGAATCTAATAAAATTATGCAAACCATGATATTCCAAAAAATATTAATCTTGAAAAAACTCATAGAACAAATATTGTAAAACACACACTCTAATTGGGTTGTTTCAGGAAAAGCGCATTTTAGAAATAACCCTGTATAGCTGCCTGTACCTACTGACTCCCTTAATGAAAACTAAATTATGTTCGCACAGGTGACAGCTGATGAAGCATTAAACATTAAATACTTAGCACCAGTCGAATTCAGATTAAAATTGACAGTAGCTGATGTGCTCTGCAACTTAAATAAACGTTTTTCCTCAAACATGCTTGGATATTTGAGCATTATTTTGACAACCTTCTTCGAGATAAATCGAAATTGCTGTACTGGCCAATTACACGCGAGCAAGCGGCCGGAAAAAGTTCTATGAAAATTCATAACTATCGTGTTTTGCGGCCAAATAAATTACATACTAAACTCATATCTGTCGTGTTATTTAAAAATGGAACGATCTTTTACTCCGAACAATGACAACCAAGGAGGTAACTTATCAGAGGTTTTATTTAAATTTCGAACTGCTTTGCGATATAAAGCTAGATATACCTACCTATTGAAAAAAAAAGAACACTTTAACGGGGCAAAAATTATTGTTGTTCGTTCGTAGTTCGTCTGATTTTGAAAGTTTATTGAATTTTTCAAATAAAAAGTTCTGCCTTAGTACTACTTAGTTTTTTACTACTTAGTATTTCCGCGCATTATTTGAGAAACATCATATGCAAGCCTTGGCCACAACCAGGCATTGATGGACTCACGTATGTGTGCCTCGGCTTCGCCTCGGCCCACATTTCCACGTTCGTCCATCAATGCCCCTTTTGCTGGCCGCTGCAGTGATTCCTCCCTACTATTCCCTACTATTCCTCCTGAGGTAGGGACTTACAGTCGTATTTATAAAAAACAAGATTCCTTGAAAAAAACTCGTCAATTGCGGTTTAAATAGTCTTAAATGTCTTATATGCCTTTACTACAGGTTTTTAAACTTCATTTGGAAATGAAGATTTGGGGACTTTGAAATACTTATACGAAAGTTCCCACCTGCGGCCTAAAGATGTATGGGATGTCGGGAGGTCAAAGTTCTCTATGTCGAATAGAACCCCCCATTTTCGAGTATTCCACACAACGAAATCTAAATTGCAACCTACCTCCTAACCAGAGTAATAATCCAAATCGCTTTTCGTCGAACAATATACCTACAGCATATTTTATTAATAGAAAAACCGGCCTAGAGCGAGTCGGACCACGCGCAATGTAGGGTTGCGTAGAAAGAGGGTTTTTTTATCTGCTTTACTGAACCAACAACTTCATCGAAGCCATTTTCAGTGGATTTTGTACGAGATTTTACTTTTATAAGTTGATTGCCTATTACTCGTTAACTAGTTAAGCCTACTTAGCCGTGCGTGATACTTTTCCTTTTAAGTTCATTATACTAACCAGAATTTTTTCACGTTTCTGCAATGAACCGTTCAGCCAGTAGAGGGGGCGGGACGCCATACTCGGACAAAAATTTGCGCTTTAAAGCTTAATATTTCGCAAATGCAGCTCTAAATCAATAAACTGGCCAAATTCGGGTTGGGCCCGCGCACGAGGGGTATCCGTACCATTACCTACACAACATTAGTCGCAAAGATTGAGAAAAACCGGCCAAAAATCGTCCCAGTCAAATATTTATTTTACTTTAATTTAATTATTGATTTTTGAAGCTAATATAGAACTAAATATTCTGTGAATATTTCAAGCGTTTACCTGTGGCCGTTATTAATAACGAGCAAAAAACGGCAAATAAATTACGTTTGTTGTATCGGAGTCCCCCTTAAATATTTATTTTAGTCTGTCTTTACTATTTTTTGTTATAGAGGCAACAGAAATACATCATCTGTGAAATTTCAACCGCCTAGCTATCACGGTGCATGAGATACAGCCTGGTGACAGACAGACAGACGGACAATGAATTCTTAGTAATAGGGTCCTGTTTGGCACCCTTCGGGCACAGAACCCTAAAAATGGTCTTACTACAACATTTTTGAAAGACCAATCCAATGATGCCCCACATGATAGGATAGACAAGAAAAAAAAAATCATCCCCACTTTTCATGTTGGGGAGACACAGTAAAAAAAAAAATCCAACATTTTATTCTTTAACTTTGTCGGCGTGATGTACCTATACACATACCAAATTGCAGCTTTCTAGTACCACCGGTCTTTGCACTAGGCCGCGGACGGACAGACAGACAGGTAGACGGACATGGCGAAACTGTAAGGGTTGTTGGACTAAGGAACCCTAAAAAAGGTAAGCCACTTAGTTTCGCGAGAGGGGCTGACATTACTTTAGACACTCACCAACACCTGAGGCCTGTTTCATAGAACTACAATTCATGGTTTACTATGACATGTACATTGCAAAGTCCATTAACCCACAGATTAAGAAGCAGACTCTGCTACGCAATGTACCTCGAATAGTCATAATAACTGTCATTCCTCTTTCTCCATCGGGTTATAGACTATTGATACTTACGAATTTACTTCTGCCCTTCTCTTTCTGTTTATTCTCTGCATCTCTAATGGCCTGATGGATCAATTGATCAACAAACTCTTCAGCCTGACGAAGTTTCTCTGGGTCACTCTTGAACTCCGCTATACTTTCTACCAGGATAACGGTATCACTGTTCTGACGCATTTTACTAAACTCCCAAGTCAACTTTCACTGAAAAACCACACTGTTTTACCAATTGAAGTAGTATTTCAAACAAACATGTGGCCACTATAAACGATTTTGATTCAACACGTATGCCGCTTGCATTTTTATTTTCTTATTTTCTTCCAATCTGCCCTAGTCTTTCACTGGTTAATCTCAAGTTATACCACCAAAATTTTATGGGAAAAGCTCGTCACTGTAAGTCAATAAATACATTTGTAGCTTTACCTCGAGTCGGCGCAATGAAAAACGTGCGGTTGTATAAAGTGGTGCAGCGATACTGGCCGGTTAACCAAGCTCCAGGTTTTACGGTCATGCGCAAGGTAGTTCCAATGAGCCTAGCACGCTCTTTTTTCGTGTGAGATCGACGATGAGATGTAAAATGAGCCATCTCGCTCTACATAGTGAGTAAGAGTGAGACATACAATATTTTCAGTCCTATATCGAATTAATATGGAGTCCGTGTTAGACTCAAAGCTAGCCTCGAGTTAAAACACTAAGATAGCTTACACGCAACTATCTTGTACCCTAATCGGGAGATACAAAGAACATTTTCCAGTGGTTGTAGAGTAGATTAGTCGGGGCCGTAATGATTGACACCAGTAGCGATTTTGGACAAATAATTACAGCTTCATTTATTAGTTATTAGCGTTCGAGTGATAATGTGATGCTATCAGCTAAGTTTGTTTAACTCCGGTAGTTACCTATCTGTGACTCTAGCGAGTCTAGCGTCATTGACACTGATAAGATTTCTTAATAATCTTCTTTAAGAACAACATTCCGTCTTAAGACAAACATTCCGTCTATTTTGAGATTTATCTCTATATTCCACCGGTTTCTGAATTCTCAATTCATAAACAGGCGGTAAGCCATTCAGCACAAAAAATTACTTTAGATGAGCATTCAGAATCGGGGTCGTCTAAAATATGCGTAACTTATTGATAGATATACCTCTTACATAGGGTGTCCACCTTTTAACATCCTATTGAAGTTTGAACCGTAGCATAGATGATATAAGGACTTTTTCACTATGATTCCTAGGGCCATGGGGAGACCCTTCAAAGCGATCAGATAAATAATGAGGAACTTGCCTCAAACTTAAATTGGAGTGACATTACCTATTGTCATAGTTTGAGCCTGATTTCTATGGCGCGTTTTTATATGAAGTGACTAGAATTACTTTTCGACAGGTTATGAAAAATATTAGGTAGTCGTAGAGAAAATACATTACTACAAATATTTATCTTTTAAGCCTAATTTTAATATCAAAGAACGTCCTTTTCTTAGGTAGGTAATACCTTACTCTGTAGCCTATTTAGCTAAGATTATTATTATTATTAAATAATTAAATGAATAAATAATTAATAATATGAATTAATAATGGAGATTAAAACATTTTTGTTTGTGCAGGTTCTCCATCTTTTACCACTTATGCGTCTGTCCATTAACACAACTTAAATCGACTCTACGGGGTGTGTTCCTAATTGGGCATGCATGTCAAGGTCGATATTCTGGTGCTTTTTTACTTTACGGGCCACCCTATACTCTAACAACCTCATTTCATAAAATTACAATTCATGTTTTAGTTTGAAAAAAATTGTGAACTCTTCCAATTCTTTTTCTCTACGGATCCGCCCCTATATTAAACTCTCCAAATCCTGAGCGATTCCAGTCGTCTAACTGTCAAATTAGTATGGAATTTGACAGTTAGACGATTGGAATCGCTCAGGATGATTCAGATCGGAACACAAGTCAACTATTTCAAAATCATAATATCTGTGCACCTGTAGATAGTGCAAAATCAGACGTCACGTGGATAGATAACTCTTTATTGCACACCAGTAGGTAATTTATGGCAGATGGAGGATCCTACCTGAAGATGTACAAATCTCGTGCCGATGAGGAGCTGCACAAACTACATCGCATTTTTATGTCAGCCCTGAAGCTCTACAGTGCAGCTTTCAGGATCAGGAGCTGATGCAGTATCTATTGAAGGCATCAACCAGCGCAAACGCATTGGCGCGGTTTTAGAAGGAAGATGTCTGATGAGGAATCGACGCTTTCGACACGAATGAAGAAAGAAGACGTCACGAAAAGTCTCATAGTTAGGCCATTGTACGTAGAAAGTGTTGAGGTAAGTAAATAGCTCAGACACTAGGGTTTACTTACGATGTTTTCCTTCGCCGTTAGCGAGTGGTATTGCTACTATAATGTCACAAATAGTCGTAACTTAGAAAACAAATTCATTGGTACATTCCGGGATTCAAACCCACGACCTCCCGAATGAGAAGCCGGCGATCTATCGCTCCGCTAGCACCGCGTTAGGCGAGTGTATATATACGTTTAGATAGAAGCCCATCTACTTACCGTACTTGGGTATCAGTTCACTGCACTCTAGCCCGATTAAGATTGATGGAGTGGTGCCTAAAATGACAGAAGAGGATAGATGGATTTACTAGTGCATAGCGACAAACTATGGGTACATGCGTGCTCTCTTTTCAGTTACGTTACGAGCTACTTTGCAACAAAAGTCTAAAGGTTGATAAACTATCTACTGTACAGTGGACGTCATCGCCGGCTGCACATGTTTGCTCAGAACTTGCACTTATGCCACACGTGACAAAAGATATTTCGGTTTACGCTATTCAAAAATAGCTAGTTAGGCAATTCAGTACTAGATCATTTTTTGCAATTTCAGAATTCTCTCCTCAAAGTAAACTTATCATAAAGTCAGCGGCACCCAAAAATAGAGCTCAAGTTGCGTGCGTAACTTTCGTGAGCCGAACCCAGCTGTCCCATCTGAGTACAGCCTGCTACAATTGAAGACATTTCGCCTAAGGTGTGAATTCGATTGACCTAAAAACGTATGTTTCTATGTTGCTGAACATGCTTTTGCTTACATCGCGTGATTATCACAATGTAGAGACCTGAATATATTTGATTTCTGTGCGGTCTTGATTAACATACTTAACGTTTTTTTTTTTTTCTATTGACCGACTCCGTTTAATAGATACGTAATGCTTAAAACTAAATGTGTTACATATAATGAACATTCTTCTTCGTAGGATAATCTTTAACTGAAGTTGCGACGAAGCGCGAATTTAATCAAATTATATAAGATAAGAATATTATTTACTGCACACAAGAAACAAGAGACAAAATATGAAAGCTACAGTGAAAAAGTACAGTGGGCGGCCTTATTAAATTTTATATAGCTGATATTTCGAAAGCGTAGAACAAAAGTTGTCGCCAAACACGGTTCTTATAGGAGGGTTTTAAGAATTGCTCATTTTGGAAATAACCCCTTAACCAATTTTAAAAACCTATTTAGAGGCTAAAAATTCTACTTATGCCGGGACTTGAACCCGCGACCTCTGGCTAACCGTGCCAGCGCTCTCCCAACTGAGCTAATGGGCAAGTGCAGGCATCGGCGAAATTTCGAACCTCTTTGAAAACTTCTCTGTGTTACGTAGGTACAGGCAGCGACATCTGGCTGAAGTAATTTATATCACTTGCAGCCCCGAGTACCCACTTTGCAATTAGGTTTTACATCGGAATGATATCGCTATACCTACATGATTATATCCTTTTAGTTGCGCTAATCCGTGCTGAGGACAATTTTAAAAAACCTATTTAGAGGCTAAAAATTCCACCCATGCCGGGACTTGGACCCGCGACCTCTGGTTAACCTCAAATTGTCCTAAAATTGTCCTCAGCACGGATTAGTGCAACAAAAAGAAATATACTTAACCAATTTTTTGGCGCGTCTACTTAATATTTACTTAAGTAACAAAGGTGGGAGTCAAACCTGCCAATTTCTAAGTAACTGTTAACTAGGTAGAGAAGCAATTTCCCATGTCTGATTACAATTCGCAAGTACAAATTATATTTTATGTAAGTACCTACATTCTAACTAATTTTGTAAATACCTGCTTTACTCTACTAGCCAAAGCCTATTATTTACTGCTTAATGGAAAAGATGGAAAACCTTGATGTAAGACTTCAATATAATTTCCATTAACAAAATTATAGGTTTTCGGTTTTACGGACTGTCCCAAAAAGTACAGTCAAGTGAAAGGCTAGAGGCAGAAAAGAAAACGATTTGTAAGGAAGAAATATACCTACGTAAAAGAAAAATTAATACCTAGGTACTAGATACTAATTTGGACAATTTTTGTCGAAACATTCCGATCATCGAACTGTAGTTAACTTGTAGGATTGGATGGAATAAATGATCTCATGTAAGTACCTATCCAGTTAGTGCTATCAAGTCACGGAACTCAAGTGTCTTCGTTAAAAAATTGTGTAACGAGAAGAGCTCTTTAATTCTTAGTACACGAACCGTGCTATAATGCCCGACAAATTATTTGAACACATGACTCGGACTTCACATGAACATATTTCAGGTCTCATTTACAAATCAACAATACATTTCAACGTAAATAATTTACGTTCTGTTTGTTCAATCAATGTGCAAAGTTATCCGCTGTCTTCGTGAAGTTGAA
Organism: Yponomeuta evonymella; assembly: GCA_963969515.1. Lineage (NCBI taxonomy): Eukaryota > Metazoa > Arthropoda > Insecta > Lepidoptera > Yponomeutidae > Yponomeuta > Yponomeuta evonymella. Next base: position 9,946,146 of record OZ018357.1, read on the forward strand.
AAAAAAACCGAGACCGCTGGCTAACCGTGCCAGCGCTCTCCCAGCTGAGCTAATGGGTAGGTAAGTGCAGGCATCGGCGAAATTTCGAGCCTCTTTACCCCTGTATTACGTACAGGCAGTGGCATCGAGCCGAAGTAATTTACATCACTTGCAGCCCCGAGTAACCTACTTTGCAGTTAGGTTTTTACATCGGAATGATATCGCTGTACTACAAGATAATTTTTTTTGTTGCACTAACCCGTGCTGAGATTTTAAGATTTTAAGCTGACAATTTTAAAAAACCTATTTAGAGGCTAAAATTGCAATTAAAAAAGCAATTTTACTCTGTGCAAAGGGTTCAGCTTTCTAAGTCCAACGGTATAGGCTAGGCGTTGATGAGTCAGTCAAGACCAAAGAACAGAGAAAATTCTGTGGTCAGGACTTTGCCTCTCTCTTATGTCTTGGCCACATTAAGGAAACGCTCAATGGCTATCAAACCCCAGTGTCGCCACATCAACGCGGCAAGAAACGCAATAATCCCTTTGACGGGTCGAAAGAGACTGCCACCTTAGCTATCGCTAAATGTTTAACGTCATTGACAACCGCGTTTATTTTGCGGCTTTAAGCCGGCCACACTAACGTTCTACGCCCAACAACAACGCGATAATTAACCCCATTTCCCGTTAATGTAGCCAGGGTTATTCTAATATGCGCAATACCTGAAACATGTTGGTTATGCCTTGGCTACATTAACAGGAAATGGCATTAATTATCGCGTTGTTGGGCGTTGGGAACAGTTTGTCATTTACAAGTAGAATTTTTAATTTGTTAAATTTTCCATTTAAAAAAAAATCCGCTCTTTTTCTGCATTGTTGTGTATTTAGTTGAAATGCATGCACACAATATTAGTAATAGGTACTGTTGGGTAGCTAGGTACTTAAGTGGCTCATTAAAATTAAATTACAACGTGACGATTTTTACTGGGAGGGCCCCATCCAATGAATTTGCCACGGGCCTCAGATGGCATAGTTACGCCACTGGCTCATCGTTAACTAAGACCATTGAATTTTAAGTTAAAATTCAACGCCAAGGCTTATTTCGGCTGAATTTCAAGATTAATGGCGTTGCTTATAAAAACACGATACCTCTAAAATATTCCTGAAACACAGCTTAATTAATCTTTCCTTTACCATTTACTACTTAAACTACGTTTGAGGTGTGTTTTAAGGAATCACGTTCTTATAAATAAGACTGTTAAAGCAACAAATGTTTTATTTAAAAGCCCCGACACCAGTTACACAAAACCAATTGAGTGCCGAGTTACGGGGGCTGTAACTGCCTATTTATTTCCGCCTTGACTGGTTCCGGGCGGTTTAAACCGGATCCCGGAGAGCTCGCAGGCGGCTGCAGTCGTGACGTCGCCAGCGGACGGCGTGGTGCAGCACGGCGGCGGCGGCGGTTCCGGTCCCGCCTCATAGTAGCAGTGCCCGTCCCACCACCACGGCTGGCCCGGCATCGGCGGGCAGGCGAACCACACCTGAGAAATTTGGAGGAATCAGCTCTCAGCCCTTAGCAGTTAGTTTAGTCCCACCCTGCATAGAAAGATCTTCTTAGAGAGAAGGGTCGTAGTAGCAGTGCCCGTCCCACCACCACGGCTGGCCCGGCATCGGCGCGCAAGTGAACCAAACCTGAGAAGTCAGCCTTAAGTCGCTTAGTGCCACACTCTCCGCCTCTACCTCGAATCCAACAAGGAATTTGTAAAACATTCGGAGGAAGTAGATTAGTCCTGCACTGTAGGGAATAAGCCTTCTTACAGAGAAGGGTCGTAGTAGCAGTGCTCGTCCCGCCATCACGGCTGGCGCTGCATTGGCACACAGGAGGAGGACACGAGGAGTCATCACCCATTCGCTTAGTCAAACACTATCCACCTCGAATCCAATAAGAAATTTGAAAGAAACAGCCCTCAGAGGCCATATCCATCCAGAGGTACCCGAGTTAAGCCCTTTGCAGACGCTTAGTCCCACACAGCACTTAGACCTTTTCTATATTTCAACCAAAACTGCTGGTGCTCACTTCATCTGGTTTCATGGGCACACCTTCCCCCTGTGGTTTAAGCGCAGTGGCGAAACAGCCCGGCCCCTCGGCGATAGGCGCCACTACAGGAGGTTTGACTGAATCCATGGCGCTTCTGCGGAAATAACTCATGTTGGAGTACTTTTCGCAGGGACTGAAGGGGCTGCGGGGAACCTCGGCCGGTGGGATCGACCGGGGCGATATTAGGGGCGGAAAGCGAGCGTGTAAAGTATGCTTCCGGCCCAGCAGGAAGTTGCGGAAGGCCTTAAGTGCGTTGCAAACGTCCCTGAAATCGATTTTAGACTTTGGTGCCATTTTTTCATACACAACACAGATTAAAAAGACAAAATTTATTATGCCAAAATTAGACACAGATCTTCACTTTTGATCTAAGGAGGAAGAGACGAAGTCAAAGAGGTGCTACTTTTTTCCAGATTTTAAAAAGAAAACTTAAGAATATTTATTGTATACCGGAAAAAAATGTTACAGAAACAGCAATGACAAAAGAAAATATATATTGGCGGCCTTGTTGCTAATAGCAATTTCTTTCAGACAACCTTATATTGGAGAATTGGCGAAGGAGAAATAGATACGGGTTAAAACAACGGTCTTATTTATAAAAGTCGATTCCACCTAAACGGGTTTAGCTCCACCTTATATGCCTAAATGTAGGTGGCAAGAACGTCCATGAATTTTGTTACAACTGTCTGGATTGTCATTTTCTTATACAATCGGCTGCTCATCAACCAACATTTTAATTGCGAAGTCGCCCGTACCTAACGTAACACTAGGTGATGTATGTACAAGTACATTCACGTGTGTAAACATTGATGTGCTGTCGACTGTACTCTATAAAATATTAGGTACCTACCCTCAGAACACTGTTCTGAGTACCTACCTAATAGTGAAATATGGAACTTAAATCAGTGATGTTTTTTTTTTGTTCGTAGACTTAAATAAATATTTTTACATTCGTTGAGTTTTGTACCTGCAATACGGTTTCACTTCGGATTTTTTCTTTTTTTAACCGATTCCGAAAGAAGGAGGAGGTTTTCAATTCAACCGTACGGTAGAGGGCAAAGAGTATGTAATCACGTAGAGGGTATAATTTTTTTTTCATCCCCCACATCTTGGAAAGATATTTTTTTTATCCCATAGAGGATAAAGTAAATTGAATTTAGAACATCGTGTGGACTAAGTTTGTAAATTCAAAACATCATTAAACCTATTTACTTCTACCGCCATGGTGCCGAATTTATCATACAACTTTTTTTAATTTGTGAAAAACTCAGACTCGGAACCTCCTTTGTGTTTTTTTGCATTTAGTCAAAGGATATGACATGACCGAAACTTTGTAGGAAAACACAGACGACCACTTTTTGGGGGGCGGGAGGTAGCTGTCAATGTCAAATTATGACTTAGGAGCTTGGAAAAGTCGATAAAAATATTATCGATAAGTGATGATTGAATGAAATTAATGAATGAGGTAAACGGAAATTTAATAATTTTATTTAATAAATTTTAAGTATTAAGTAGTTTGAAGGCAATAACAAATATCAAAAAAGTAGTTATTTATACATGTATTTATTTCTCTAAAACAGTTTGCTTTCCATTATTTCCATTTTATTTTATTAATCTTTGCGGGCCATTTGTCAGTAATTTGCCAGTCGGTTAACCGGACTGCGAATCTAAAGAAGAGTTGAGTTTTCTAGCTAATTTCGATCATTTATTTGGTTTACAAATCACCTCGTAACTATGACATATTATATAATAATAAGTATGACTATGACACAAAAACTAAATTGTGGTCTAAAGCGCTCACACACACACACACAAAGACAACACATACATAAACTCCTCAGTTCTGACCTTGAAAATATCAATGGTTTTTAATTGTTATTTTCAATGTTAGGACTGAGGAGGTTAAAGCAAAAGTTACGAAAAAATTTTTTTTTCGCCAAATGTTTCTTCTTATTCTCGCAATCATTTTATTAGTGGTTTTTAAAACTGGTCACCGAGAACTTAGTAAATTTCATGGAATCCCTGAACTTATTTTTTTACTGAAAACTGGAAAATTGTATGGATCACCTAGATAAATAAAAACGTTTCTTTGGTAGGTATAAAATAAATAATTGAACTACTTCAAATAAGCAAAAGCTTAAAAAATGTCCGTTCTCACCTAAAGATTGTAGGAATGTATGGTTTATTACCGATACCTACTGCAGAAATAGTTATCAGGTTACGAATTTTTTTCACAGGCTGTATCTGACGAAACTAATGAACTGATTTTGAAGATTTTTTTTACACACCACATAATGTCTGTCTCTTCCTTTGTAATTTGAATTCTATGCCACTTTTGAAATGCGACTGAAATATTAAAATATGATAGTCTTATTATGGTATTCTTGGTCCGTGTACTTCCAGGGGTGCATAACAGTACATTTAATCCGAATGCAGCAAATGCTGTATTGGAAAAGAAGAGTTATTGTCAATAAAATGAATGCCAGATATACGTCAATAATAGTTTGTCATTAAAAAAAAAACATTTGCTCTACGGCTTGATTTTTTGTACCTACTTTTTTTATAACACACTAATTGACGCGTATCAGTTTTTTTGTTCTTACCTTGACTTACCCCAATAAAAAAAATGCTACATCCGTCCAATTAATTTTTATACATAGAGATATGATAAATAGAATGGATATACATACTTCTGTTTAAAACAATGATTTACCGGAGGCTGCGAGATTAGTACTATCCTATAAGCGCAAATTTAATAAGTGAAATTATGTTAATCTTGACATTTGGTACAATTAGATTTGAAATCATAGAACAAAAGTTGTTGTAAAACACAAACACGAAGTTCCGTTAAAACGCAATTCCCTCTAAACAATTCAGAGGAAACTCCGTATAGCCTGCACTGATAGCGAGTGGTTGAGTGGACTGTATGAATGTGATGGTTTGCTGAGGGAAACACGTAGGAAATAAATACTAATGTTTTATTATAACTAGCAAGGCGTTTGACAGTGGCAAGACCAAACAGGCAATGACAATAAAAATGGAAATAGAATCAAATATAAAAACATGACGTTTTATAATAAAATAGGTCGCACCACAGCCAGTCACCAACATACACTGATTTTTGCGTTTTGTAAATATTCGGTTTGAAATTAATGTTCCTTATGAACTGATATCAACTATTTTTTTACTTTTCTTGATAGCTTGATCAACTGCTAATCTATAAAACGTTTTAAATAAAACACGCACCGAACGAATATTTTATGGATATTTAAGTAAGATAATAATGATTTCTACGTCATGTTCAGAAGTCAATTAAAACATCGAAAGATTTTATCGACTGTGTCAAACCCTATCGCAAGGAAAAAAAACCCAAAAAGCACAGAATGAGGTCTAAATGAACAATATTACACCACTAAATACAGCTAATGTGAAAGTGGCATAAATAGCCTTAAGCAGGAACCATTTTTATTTCGGGGTATTTTATGTTGTTTACGATGCACGTTTTATTAATTTACCAAAGAAATACCGCATAGAAACATGCATAAAATCAAAGTTACGAGTTATAAGAAGCATTAACTGTTTTGTTGCTTTCATTTTTACAGAATAATAGGGCACGCGGGGAAACTAGGAAAACGTCAACTGTGTCGTGTCCATTGGGTAAAACGTTCTTGATTTAGTCATTTCCAAAGATAATATAACCACTACGTTTGTCTGTCATTTCCTCGCTGAGGTGGGATGAAAAAATACATGTTGCTATTGAGTGCAAAGACTTTTCACCTCGTGCTCTTTGATTCCCTCGCTAACGCTCAGGATTCTAATTTTTGGAATCCTTATTACTCGGTCATCAAAATTGAGCACGCGGTTAAAAAGCTACTTTGCACTCTTGTATAACAAATAAATATTGTTAGAATGGGGCACTTCCAAGGTGGCATGAATTTCTTGTTGATGATATCCGTGATATCATCACTTTTCTTTTTTACATTCATACATAGGTACCTACATAAACTCATTAGTGCGAGTTTTTCTTGAAGTCGTCTTTTTAATTAACGGAACGTTTTTGGAGGCCAAAACGGAGCGTTGCACTCAGTACGCTTAGAAGTAAGTAATTCAAAATAAATCTACCGATAATATATTTACGATCAATAAGATCAAATCTTAACGAGAATCATATTTTGTCCACATGCAAAATATTCCATGCATCGCCCATGAAATTAATAGATAAACATGAGATAAAAATTTTTCTCAGTTCCACTTCGCACTTCTATCTATAGAATCTGTGTATTTATTCGATCGATAGGAGGACCTAGTTTCCGAACAAACGCACACCCAAATCTCCCGCGTTTTCGAGCCAGCTGTCAAGTAGAGAACATTTTCATCAAGGAATATAATACATACTCCTTTTGTGCTGTGTTGAATGCGTTGTTTGGTTGATGTATTTACTGAAAATCTGTTTTAATCGACAAAATTAAAAGGAAATATCACCATCCACGCTACGCTCCGAAAATATGAAGGCGAACAAGGCACCCGATGCCAATATCGTGGTGAGCCCTTCGCAAAAGAAACTGAAGCAGGCACGATTGCCTTTTAAGCTTATTAGTGAGATTGCGCCGGTGTCTGAGAGCCCTAATTCCAGAAAAAGAAAACTATCAGCTCAGGAAAATGAGACTTCATCAAAGATCGGTAAAATCGCTAAAGAAAACGGCATCACTGATGACCTTGTTGTCATTAGTGATGATGAGAGCAAAGGCACCGATAAACGGGAAGTTTCCATCAATATGTCCAATCCGTTTGTGAAATTGGTCGATATAGCGATCAAGAAGAAGCTCCATAAGACTAAAACGCCGAAAAAAAAGAAGAATAACAAGAAAAAAGAAACTGTGATTTATGATTGCGTTGAAGTGCAGAATAGTGATGATAATATGGAAGTTGATGAGTCAACCGACGTGGTCAGTACAGAAAATAATGAGGCAACCTCAAAACCTTTAACAGAGACTGTAATAACAACTGAGGATCCCGAAACCTCCAGATCAGGTACCACAGAGGACAAAACTAGTAATCCAGACCTAAATAACACTGAAAAAGATACTACAAAGTCAAATACTCAAATCATTGAACTTGAAGACTCAAATAATTCTAGTGATGTCAAAAAAACCAATACTGAAACAGTTTCTGATAGTGAAAAAAGTGAAACAGCAGTCGATAATGAAGGCAATGAAACCACAGCAAACAAAATTGAATCTCCCTCTAATGTCACTGTAGTTACCCCAAAAAGAAGGTCCAGAATTAAAAAGTCTGAAGACAAGTCAAGTCTAGATGTATCAACGTCAAGCTCAAAAGATGAGTCAATGTTGTCAAACCCCAATACCCCAAAGCAGAATAAAAATACATCCATTGGTGCTAATGGTGAAGCCTTAAATATCTCCAACAAATCATTGACTCCTAAGCAAGTGAGTAGATTACTGTTTTGGTTACTGATGTAAAGAAAGAATTTATAGTTAATGTTGCCTCATTGGTCTGGTGGTATCGCATCTGATTACCATGACGGAGCTTGTAAGTTTCATTCCCACTGGGGGCTGTCGTACATTTCTAAAAGTGACCTCAGTCGGGTGTAATTCCATGTTTGTCATGTCCTTGCCTGGTTACCATAGCACAGATTATCCTAGTTTGGGACCAGGGTGAGTGATTGTGTTGTGTGGAATACTTAATAATATTTTTGTAATATAGTGAATATCTTGGATACTTATTCTTTTCTTGATATCTGCCTGTTGGTCCTTACTAAAAGATATACACTTTAATTTATTATTTTTTTTGTTCCCAATGTACCTCTTTAGTCACCGATTGGCTAGTGCCAATTTGTTTTTGGACAACAGTTCACTAATAAGTGTGGAGTGAATTCCACTGTATAAACACTTTGTAAAATACCTTTGAAAAAGTCTTGTAATTACATTAACACCTTGAGTAGGTAGGTACTAAAATACTCTTATTATGTTTCTAGCTCCAAAAGAGACTGGAGTCTTCTAAAAAGCGGGAGGAACGTGAAAAAGAGAAGCAGGAGCGTGAGAAGAAAAGGCAGCAAGAAAAAGAAGAAAAAGACAGAATGAAGAAGGAGAAAGAGGATCAGAAGAAAAAGGAGAGGGAGGAGAAAGAAGAGGCCAAAAAGAAGGAGCGAGAAGAAAAAGAGAAGCAGAAGGAACAGGAAAAAAGTAAGGGCTTTGACAATACATTACATTAAATGTATTTTTATGTAAGTATGTATTTTTCTTTGATGGTGCTATGTAGTTTATTCTTTTCATTATTTGCATATAATTAGGAATTAGTCCTGATTACTCAAATTGTACCTACTATATGTTTTGATACCTCTGTGAGAAGGAAATAAACGAAATTACTTACTTACTTACTTATATTTTTGGGTAGTTATTTATATTAAAATCATGTGCATCTGTGTAGACCCGTTTTACACCTCCACTCCAACTCCCCATGGCTTGCTGGAAGAAACCTCTCACAGAGATTAGCTCACCTTTATACACGTATTTTTACCTGTTACCTTTCCTGTATTGTGTTTTTGTGTGCAATAAAGTATAATCATCATCATCATCATTCAGCCACAAGAAGTCCACTGCTGGACATAGGCCTCCTCCATGGATTTCCAAAAAGACCAGTTGGAAGCGGCCTGCATCCAGCGTCTTCCTGCCACTTGAATGACGTCATCTGTCCATCTTGTGGCTGGTCGTCCCACGCTGCGCTTGCCGATATGTGGTCTCCATTCGAGAACTTTTCGGCCCCATCGGCCATCAGTTCTGCGTGCTCTGTGCCCCGCCCACTGCCACTTCAACTTACTAATCCGCTGATAAAATTATTAGACAAAATTATACAACCAGTGTGTATAATTTGTGTGACTTATGGCACTGAAACGTGGTCTCTCACTATGGGCCTCATAAGAAGGCTCAAGGTCACGCAACGAGCTATGGAAAGGGCTATGCTCGGAATTTCTCTACGAGATCGAATCAGAAATGATGAGATCCGTAGACGAACGAAAGTCGTCGACATAAAGTATAATAGTAGATGGTAATTTGAAGGATTTTCTATAAACTTGCTAGTACTCACTGGGTCACTGGCCAGTGAAGTTAGGAAGTTTGCTCTTATTTGCTTTATATCTATCTGTCTATCTCTACTTGTGTTTAGTCAATAGATAGCATAGTGATGTTGCAATCTATTCACTTATAATGGTAAATTATCTCATAAAGGTCTGTGCTTTGTAATGGAACAAAGGTATGTAACTGTCTTGCATAGATGTGCAAGATTTAAGGCGATTGGTTATTTAAACTGCAAATTTGACTATACTCAATTCTTCCACTGCAAACTGAACGTATTATTTTTTCATAACAAAAAGCTAGTACTACTAATAAGGTGCTATTGCCATTAATGCATTTTGGCATATTATGTCAATATCTTGATATAAAGGTCGTTATTATTGCTTTAAAAACACTTGCAGCAAGGAAGCATCTATGTGCTAAAACATAATGTCCTGGGAGATTTATATGCACTTAATACAAGATTTTATGTAAAAGACATGAAAGTGATAAACATACATCAGCTTAATAATAATAACGCAATCAGTATTAAACACAATGTCTAAGTCAGTATTTTACATTCATGACTATTGCCTATGATCTCTACCTTACAGAACTAAGAGAGGAGAAAGAGGAACAAAGAAAGAAGGAGAAGGAGGAAAAAGAAGAGCAGAAGAAGAAAGAGAGAGAAGAGAAAGAAGAACAAAGAAAAAAAGAGAAAGAAATGCGAGAGGAAGAGAAAAGAAAGCGACAAGAGGCCCTTGAACTTGAAAAACAAGAACAGGAACTCAAGAAAAAGAAGGCTGCCGAAGCATTCGGCAAATTCTTTGTATCAAAACAGAAAAGTGACAAAGATCAAGCTATAATTGGACCTATTATCCAGAACAATATGCTGTCTAGCTTCACAATCAAATCTGACATGAGACTGGCCCCAACTGTCCGACAAGACTTCACAGAAGACCGAAGGAAGATCCTAGATGGGCTACTGAAAGAGCAAAATATTAAGGATTTGTACCTGCAGCTTCTAAAGAATGGATTGAAACCAGCGTCTGGTAGCAAAACATGGCCTTTGAGTGAGAAAGATGATGATATCATGATCATTGGTAAGTTAATTTCTTAAAGAACAGTGTGAACATATTGACCTGCCACACCCTTCTTTTTGTTGTTATAAAAATTATATTGCCAGAGCTATTCATAAATGATAGTGAGTTTGTTTAGCCATCTTCTTCATCATTTATCCTTCTTTTAGTGTTTTTTAAACCGTTTGTCCCCTGCAAGTGTTGTGTCACCCATGAATTTTTTACTTTCTAAACAAGTTCTTCAACTGCAGGGTATTTGTAAACTAATTGTCATCTATTGCCAACAGTTACAAAATTAAATTTGAATCTCCTGTAAAGATATTTGAAGATAATCTGTGTCTGACTGATCACTTGACCTATAGCTAGTGTAGGTAGGAGAACCTATTAAATGCTGTATAAAAAAAATATCTATGTACTTGTTATGTATCTATGAACAATAGAAGTTTCACAGAAGAACAACTTACTAAGCATTTGCATTCTATGTTTATTGTGGCGTTCTAACTGCTCTGTGAAAAGATTTTCGATTATAGATATGGTTACCAGATTTTTTTATACTGATTTTTTGGGCACTAATGCTCATTTTGGCAAAAAAGCGGGATTCTACATTTTTCCCCAGGACAAATAAAAAACTCTTAGGTAGTTTACGTTGTTTTTATTGCTAGATAAAAGTTATATTTTAAAGAAGATGATGTAAGTTTTCAAATATGTTTGTTTGATTTTACATTTTTGTAAAATTTAATGCAGCTATAATCATAGTTGAAAACGGTCATTAATTAGCTCTTTATGAAATCCTGAGTACTTCTAGAGTAATATGGGACAGAGTCTGACCCGGGGGACGTTTTAAATTATGCGTGAAATACAGGACGTCTGGCAATGCTAATACTAGTATACATGACTAATTTGAGGCATACATAATGGCTCGCGTAAAGGCCTAAGTTTATTAGTTGTCCGCAAGAATCATAAGTAACCTTTAATTTCTTCATTTTTTTATGTCTAGAAAACGAACTGCCTACCCTAGACGATGTTGGCGAAGTGATAACCTGCGAATCAGCAGTTCGGGAGAAACTCAAGCCGAAATTGTTCAGCTTCCACGAGAACCGACGGCCGCCGTACTGGGGTACTTGGCGCAAGAAAAGCGCAATTGTCAAGCCACGTAGGCCCTTTCAGCAGGATGAGGTATGTAAAACCTATTCTTCTTTATCGTTAACAGTGTCGCATGCAGCATACCATAATATATAGATACCTATGATGGTAAATATAAGCTAGAGACCATGAAAAAAAAATTGTAATTGTTAGAATTCAGAATGTAGTAACAAGAAATAATAATTATCATCCTTTGTTAATTTAAAAATGTATCTACCTTGCTAGCTTGTGTCAAATAAACTTCCCAAATACTTTGTTCGGGCTAGCAACACATCTGTTAGAAGGTTGTTGCATAGCTGATATAGCCCTAAGCAATGCTTAGTTCACGCGGCAAGTAAATGAACCCAGTCCATTACTAAACCAAGATGGAGAAAAACAATCCTCCTTGACTAAATATGAAGAATGTTTCATCATCCTGCTACACAGTGCGCCGCTTCTCCCCAAACTCTAGACAACATCAAACCTATTTATGCTATTTATTACAGAAACACCTCGACTACGAGGTGGATAGCGACGACGAATGGGAGGAGGAGCAGGAGGGCGAGAGTCTCGACGGGAGCGCCGCCGGCAGTGAGGCGGAGCCCGAGGATGATTACGAGGTCGACAACGAGGTCTTCGTGCCCCACGGCTATCTCAGCGACGAGGTCAGTTGCTCTTTAACCTTGTTGCTACGCCAGTGTAGCAGTTTCTGGTGAGAGTGTCGTCAGGATCGCCGCCGGCAGTGACGCGGAGCCCGAGCATGACTTTGAGAAAGTTAACAACGAGGTCTTCATGCCCCACGGCTATCTCAGCGACGAGGTCAGTTGTTGTGTAACCTTGTTGCCACTCAAGCCGGTGTAGCAGATTTTGGCGAGAGCATTGTCAAGATCGCCGCTGGCAGTGACGCCGAGCCCGTGGATGACTGAAGTCGACAACGAGGCCTTCGCGCCCCACGGCTATCTCAGCGATGACGTCAGTTGCTGTTCCACCTTATTGCTATTCTAGCCAGTGTATCAGCTTCAGGCAACGGTCGAGGCCAAGTCAGGATCGCCGCTGGCAGTGACGCTGAACCCGAGGATGACTATGGGTAGACGAGACCTTCGTGCCCTAAGGCTATCTCAGTTTCGAGGTCAGTTGCTGTTGTAGCTGCCAGTGCTTTTTTTTAGTGAGAGCCTTGAGGAAAACGCTGCCGGCAAGTTACTGTAAAACCCTATTGAGTTGTTATCCAACATAGCGAATATATAGTTATGGTGAGGCAACAAGGTCACAACCTGACGAAGTCGTGGAAAATATTTTAAAACCTTTTAAATTTCCAGGAAGCAACAATGGACGAAGAAGACGAACGCGACATCCTTTCCCTCTCCCCCGAAACGCAAAAAGCAAGGCTGAAGCATCTCGAAGACGAATTCGAATCGGAAATGAAAAAGCCAACTGAAAAACTCAAGCCTAGGCTCTATGGCCTAATCTGGGAAACAAGTGATGGCGGAAGGCCCGAGAAATGTGTGGATGCGTTATGGCACTATTTTGGCAAACTAGCTATGGTAATGGAAGACCCAACGCCTCTCCTCCAGCCTGCTCCGGAATCTGAGGACACAGAGAAAAAGAAGATCAGAAAGAAGAAGGCGCCTGAAGCCGAACAGGCCAGTCCTAAAAGCGAAAAAAAGAAAAAAACTAAAGCTGAAAAGCCAAAACCAGAAACCAAGAAGGTTGAACCCAAAAAGAATGTGCCTGAAGTGAAGAAAAATCAGCTGGGGATAAATTCGTTCTTGACTAAATTGAAATCCACTTAACAGCCCAAACCAGAAACCAATAAGGTTGAACCCAAAAATAATATGCCTGAAGTGAAGAAAAATCAGCTGGGGATAATTCGTTCTTGACTAAATTGAAATCCACTTAACATCATACTTTTAATTATTCTCTGGTATCATGACAGGATGTCTGTTTGTCAGGATATGTTATATTGGTCCAGGGGTCTGTTTCATAGAAGTACAATTTATGGTTTACTGTGACATTATAAAGTCGAATAACCCCCAGATTAACAAGTAGACTGCTATGCAATGTATCTCGAATTGTCATAATAAACTACGAATTGGGATCAGACGCTCCGTTGGAAAGAATATCCTTTTTGGAGGTGTAATCACTAGCTACAGTAATCAATGATGCAGGACAATTTCAGATATTTTAAGTATTATTTTGTAATTGACATTATTTTAGAGAAATTTTTAGCTGTTCTATTCTAATTTTATTCTCAGGCCAAGTTGAGGAAAGCTACATACTACAGAGCGAGTCTTCACAGCGAACCCTTTCGGCCGTTTTGGCAACAAGTTTTTCACTTTTTCTTCTTTTTTAGCAACTAGTTGCGGTAGAAGAATGTTTTTTCTTTTTACGCAACCTAGTTGTGAACGAAGAATTCCTTTGGCCACTTTGGCAACTAAGTTCGCAGCCAGTTGTGGAAGAGGGTTTTTTCTTCTTTTTTGGCAACTAGTAGCGGTAGACGATTTTTAAGATAGTTTTTCCGTCATCGTACCCGAGTTACGCAAACAAAGAGTTTTTGTTCTTTGTACGCATTCTTCGTCGACATGACAAGGTTCTATTTGTAGATTGGTTGCGTATCAAGAAAAGTTAAAACTGCTCACAACCGGCATTATTAAAAAAATCTTCTTTCACAACCAGGTTGCGTAAAAAGAAAAAATGATCTTCTATCGCAACTAGTTGCCAAAAAAGAAGAAAAAGTCCTGTTTCACCATTGGTTGCGAAACTTAGTTGCCAAAGCGGCCGAAAGGCAGTAAACAGTTATATTTTGTTCTTGCTTGATTGCCTCAGACAGGCTCTAAGTAAATTAGTAGGTATTATGGCGTTTTTTCCTCCACATCCTGTGCGTGCCAATTAAGTAGAGACAGCACTTATGGGTTTATACTAAGAATTGCCCAGCAGGATCAACATGATCTCTCTATCGAACTCGCAGGTAAAAGTTGCGTGATTTTGCTCTACCTACGTAGTAACATAGAGCTAGTCATTGCAACTCATCTAAATATTCTTATTTTATTGCTGCTTTGAGCTCGATACAAAGATCACGCTGAAGCTTCTATAATTGTGTTGATGGTCCTTGTAAATATAGGTAATTTAATTTAGAATTTGTTGTACCCGCTTGGGGTTATTAAAATAATTATCTGATATGAGCAGTTTTACTATGTTTTTTTTATTAGCAGATTTTGTGTCTCACTGCTGACCAAAGGCCTCCTTTTTAGCTTTCCACTCCTCTGTCCTGAAGGTTCCGACACACTAATAACACGTCACCCGACGCGACCCGACGCGACTTGTATGAATAGTTGCGTTGCGTCGGATGTTATTAATGTGATTCTGATCATAGAAAATAGTAGGATTTGACTTGACTCAACACGCGTCGCGTTTGGTCGGGTCGCGTCGCGTTTCAATAATCTGTTTTCGCCTGACCATTCCCCGCCACCACGGCAGAAAGATCGTGAGGACGTCTCGCCATCTCCACAGATAAAACGAAGCCATCTCCGCTTTGGTCGGCCACGTTTGCGGTATCCGTCGCTTGTTGGACCCAGTAAGTGGCGATTTAAAATCGTCATAAAATACTTAAATAGAATTCGCTGATTTTTATTTTAGTATTTATTTGGTACACAAAACAAGATATACTTATTCGTAGTGATATACCTATTCAGCATGATAATAGTAGTTTATGTGACTGTCACATAATGAGGGTTATTAAAACGCGAGCGAGATTTTAAAAAACGAGCCTTAGCGAGTTTTTTAATAGCATTGGCGAGTGTTTTAATACCAAGTTATGTGCAGTCTCATACACTACTTTATCTACACTCATGTCTTAATCTTCAAAGTAAGGAATCAAAGGAAAACACGTTTGACAAGCTTTGTACTATACATAAATCTACGGTTATTAACTAAACTCATATCGAAATGAAACAAAATTTTCAATTATAAATTGGTGGAGTTAAGTTCTCAAAATTATTGCTGTCACTTTCAGATTCAGACATTTTTAATCCAATATGAAATTTTTGAAACAAAATGGCGCAATTTCGAGAAAAGTATCTTGACATTCAATCGTCTGCACTCAGTTTTGCGCGCGCAATTTTAGGTATTTTTAGTTGCACTTTTGGTACCACGAAAATGAAATTAGGTTTTTTATAAAGTCAACTGTTGACATTAAAAAAAAACTTAAGTTTTGTTCCGTGATCACAGCAACACTTTAAAAAAAATAACTGTAAAATAAAGTGAAAAATCTAACCTTTAATGTAACTTTATATTACACTTTTTTTTTATTTTCTTTAAAGTTATGTAAGAATTCAAAGGTAAACACATAAGCCTGTCAATATGTGTTTACCTTTGAATTCTTAATTTGAAGATTATGATATGAGTGTAGATAAACTACACTAAAATTAAATTTTTTCATTAAAATTCATCTTCAGTCCAGCCATAAACCTTGGGCGTGCTGAGCTCTTGCAGCATTTGTTGAAGATCTGGAGCTGTTGGTGCGAATAGGTCAATGTCGACGAAGCGGAGGTTGGTGTGGTTTTGAGTCTTCTGAGTTGGTGAGCCTCTCTTGCTGCCGCCGACGTCAATGACCTTTGTCTCACTCGAGGCTTGCAAAGATGAAAAAAAACCGGCCAAGTGCGATTCGGACTCTTCGGATTATCCATACAACATTTGAATATTTGAAGCGCCTACCTGTAGCCGTTATTAATATCGAGCAAAAAAATCACGTTCGTTGTATGGGAGCCTCACTTAAATATTTATTTTATTCTGGTTTTTTTCAACTGTCTAGCTATCACGGTTCATGAAAGCCTGGTGACAGACAGACAGACGAACAATGGAGACTTAGTATTAGGGTCCCTTACCCTTTGGGTACGGAACCCTAAAAAGAACAGTTTTTTTCACAAAAAAAATTGGAACGCAGCCTTAATTTTACCCGACTCCTAAATCAAAGGAGGGTTATGTTTTTCACGCGTAGGTATATATAAGTACATACAGTTTATTATCTAAACTCGTTTATAGAGGCTAAATAGCTGATCTGATTTTGACAAATTAGGTGTCCAATAGTATTGACGACATGAGTGCCCGTGACTTAGTGGTGGAGACTGTGGGGGATTTCGTGGTCCGCCTGTCACGCCGTATGTTTTTCTGTGCTGAGAATGGGCCGCACCAGCACCTTCACCACAACGCCCACAACTGCAAATGGCCAGACGAAGGAAGTCCTTGTTCCCATAGCCTGATGGCTAAATGACCTGGAGTTAAAAAGATGCTCGGGGCAAGAGGCTCAGCCCCCTGTACATGACCCCAAATGACTGACGCTAGTGTCACTGACTATAATACATCTTGTATGAAAATGTACATCTTGTATGAAAATGTATATCGAATTGTCATAGTAAACGATGATAACTATTGTAGAGAAATGGAGCTCTGCTGTCATATTATAAGTAAAATACAAGCATAAAGCTTAACAAAACATTTAAAAACGAAAAAATCAGTCGCTTTTTCTAAAAAGTTCCAAATGCACCTATTGAATTTGAAAACTCAGCATGCGTGATCAAACTAACTTACCTACAAGAAAAGGAACGCGAGGTTTGACGAGCTGACTCGATGCACTACGCACTTTGTTTGTCAGTCGAGTTTTTATTTTTAAAATAATTTTTGATTGTTTGATAATAGTTTGTTGTTGTATCATCTAAATCCAACGGTGGCTTGAGAATGCTTAAGTTTAAGCTAACGTTTGGTTCACGATGTTGAATTGATAAAACCATTTAATTTAGTTTGACAAGTGAGTTGCGGGTGGTGACTGAATGTGTGATTGACTTGACGTGACGGGTGGTGACTATTGCTGCGCTGGTGACGAACTTCTTTGATTTTTTCTTTTCCATCATATTTCTGCGAATCAATCGTGCAATTTTGGTGACCATTGTGAATTAGTCGATTTCGGTGCTTATTTAGACGCAGCGGTGAAAGAATTACTTCTCTAGATGCCGTGACAAACCACGTTCAAAAATGAGTAAAATGTCGAAAAACAAATTGAATTTAACACTTCCGCCGGGTTCTATCGACACTGTCCCGGCGGTAACACCTTCTAATATGACCCCTCAGTTAAAATCTGCAACGGCTACTGAGTAAGTACACCTTACGATAGCTATTACGTGTTTGTCGATAATATTGATGTTTATTTACCAGCCGCTGCGGTATCAATTCTCATTGGCGTATCTAGACTTATATTTCAGGAGAGAATAGCCCCTGATTTTACACCAAATCACATTGTATGTTTGCAGTATCCCAAGAGTAGAGTGGGCATGGCCCACACGGCTCTACCCCTAGCTTTGCCATTGTCAATCCCAGACAGTGATTGAAGTTAATACAGTAATAAGAGAGAGAAATGAATCATATAGCTTGCTGTAAACAAAGCAATCAGCCTAGATACAATTAACTAGTCTCCCTGAGTCAAGTTACAAAAAAATTGCTTGCTATACATTGACTGCATTCATTAGTGACACACAGCAGAATTGTGATTTGAATCCATGGGATTTAGTGCGTTTCAAAAAGCTCACACTAAGTTTCAATATTACAACACTTCAATATGTATCATAGGCGTCAGGGTCTGGCTGGGAAGTCCAAGACTAGCATAGAAGCCCTCACTGAGCGTCTCGAGCAGATTGAGATGGATGACACGCAGCGGCGCAGGATAGAAGTCTTTCTCTGTCAGAAGGAGAAAATTGGGGAGCTCAGCGATGATGATTTTGAAAAGCTTGGTGAACTTGGTAAGTATAGCTTTTATGTGGAATTTGATACTTTCTTGCTATTAGCAGATAAGTAGCATACCACTAAGCATTAAACATTACCAATTATGGATAAAGATCTTTTTTGAAATTTATATCTCTATAGATGCATTAATGCGTCCAAAATTTTTCTCCACAGCTGCATCAATCAATTCTTGGTACAGTTTCTTTCCATAACATTTGTTTCCTTTATATAATCTGTTTTTGTTTTCTTCTCTTCTTCATAATCATATTTATAATGATAAAAGCAACAGCTTCCACTGCAGTACATACGTGTGCTGCCATGATGTCCTAACTCGCCACTGATCGAACGAATAAATGGCTCGGCCTTGCCGCGCGCAGCAGCCTCGCGATGATACCGAGGCTGCCGCGCTCGTTTGGGGACAGTTTCCTCGCGCGGCAAATGCCTCGCGAGGCTGCTCGCTCTGTGTGGACCCGTCTATTGTAGATTTCATAGTGACTCATCATTGTGTATCAGGGTCACAAAGAGATGTGAAGACATGGCTAATCTGTATGAACTACTTATCTTACTGACTGAGCTTCAATTGAAAGTTTACACAATGCAAAAAAAGATTTATCTTACAAGCAAAAAAAGATTATTCATCTAATAAAGTAAAGTAAAAGATTGCTATTATGAAGTGCTAGTTCTGATTTAAGTGTTTGACAGACATCGCTCCCTATCAATCACAATGGGCCTATGTAGACCACAGATTTTTTATAAACCTAATTAACATAAATTATGGTCCAGCCTAATACTATACAATACCCAGTTAAGCAGATTAATATACATTGAAATCAGTGTATCTGTTTCACAGAGTCCATTTAAAAATTATTACTTTTAACAACAACAAAATTAATTATAACTTCAAATTAAGTTTTTCCTCCGTAAGGCCCTGAAAGTTCGAACCTTCAAAGGTTCAAAAAAAGAAAAATACTGACCCTTGTAGATAAACAAAGACTTGCAAATCTTGCAAAACATTGCTTCATAATATAATAGTGTAATCCTTCCACAAAAATAATAATAACAAAGGATTGTTATCTATAATAAAACCTAAATACGTCACTTTCTCTATTCCATTAGGTCAAGGCAATGGAGGTGTAGTTATGAAAGTCCGCCACAAGTCCACTGGTCTCATCATGGCCCGGAAGCTCATCCATCTTGAAGTGAAGCCGGCTATCAAAAAGCAAATCATCAGGTGAGCTGTTACCTGGCTACGAGGGTGCATTTTTAAGGTCGCGGAATGGGTAGGTAGGTAATTAGTAAGGGTGCTTACTCATTACGCTAGTCATTACGAATTAAGCAACTCATTATTAGTAAAAAACGAAGTTTTATCGTAATTACCGTGTGGTGCCGGATTAAGAATAGCGTCACTCCATTTCCTTCCGTAGATGTCGTAGAAGGCGACTAAGGAAATCAATTACCAGGAGACGGGCAGCAGCGTCTTCCTGAGATTCCAACCGCATACTGCGATCGCCAACCCGCCTGCCAAGCGTGGCGATTATGGCACCCCCTCATGGTTATGGAAACCACGAAGGAGGCCTATGTCCTGTAGTGGGCGTGAAATGGCTTATGATGATGATGATCATAATTAGATCATTAGTCTTTGAACTATCGTCGACCAAACAAGTCAATCGGGAACAAATTGTGAAATATGGAGAAAATCGAGTACCGCGCTGTTATAAAGTTACTTACCAAGCAAGGAAAATCAGTTCAAACCATACTGGAAGATATGTAATCCGTTTACGGGGACTCTAGCCCAGGTAAAACCATGGTTTACAAGTGGAATACCCTTTTTGCAAGGCAGGGACTCACTTAAAGACGACCCACAGCCAGGCCGGCTAGGCTGATCGAGGTTACCGCTCCAGAAATTATTCAAAAAGTAGAAAAATTAATACTGGTAGATACCCGACTTAAGAAGAAGAAAAGTAGTTGTATCAGATGCAACCATTTTTCAAATTCTTCACGATAATCTTGGCATGACTAAAGTCAGCGCAAGATGAGTGTCGAGAACCACCTCAAAAACAACCGCGTGTGGAGTGTTCTCGCGCGTTTTTGGACCTCTGTAGTGAAGGTAAAGATGAAATATTGACTCGAATTGTTACTGGGGACGAAACTTGGGTTCATCATTGTGAACCTGAGTCCAAACAGAACTCTATGCAGTGGCACAAAAAAGGCACACCACCACCAAGATTGCAGTTTCGGCGTATTTTTCAGTAATTTTTTTTTTCAAAGTAGTGAGTTCATAAGTTAATGGAGGGACTGCACAGTAGAGGAACTCTGAATTTAAAACTCAAATTAATACGGCAGATACAGCTAACGAAACTATAACAAAACAGCGTAAAAATTCGTGGAGGAAATTACTAGTTATAGATAAGATAAATAAAAAAGTTTCAGATTGATGTACTTCCATTTTCTATAACAGAGTAAAATAAAGAGGTTTTTCTCTACTAAACAAAGCAACGGAGCACAAACTAAATAAATGCAACGGAGCAATGAGGTTTGGTTGTGTAGGTATATAGTTTGAATAGTGTTTTTTTTGTGTGCTGAAAAGCCAGGTTTTCCAATGTAGGTACGTAACCTACCTGTGACCAAATACATTTCGACAGTAGTATACAAAAGTAATTAATATGGTGCGTGAGTTCACGAGATGCCTAGCATAATCTAACTACAGGTTTTGGGACGAAGTTTTTTTTATGGCGGGGGCTTCACAACCATAGCCTTTTTTCGGTTTGTTTTTTTTTTGCGTAATGGAGGGATTTTTTGTATTAAAAAACCACTCTGACAGTTATTGCAGAAAATGTCTTTTTAATCAGTGGAAAAAACCTAAAATGATGTCGGAAATTAATACTATGAAAGTGTAAAACCTATTTTAATTATTTTTTCTTTGAATATACATATTTCATGTGGAAAATTTTATTCTTATTGATTAGCATATCAGAAGCTTTTTTTGTGGTATTAATTTCAGATTTCAATTCAGCGTCCCCATATTCTGTATAATACCCAAGTTCATTGAAACATCGCAAAATGTATAAGTGTAGCAGGTGAATATATTGAAAAGGAAAAATAAATTCGTACGTTTATATTCAGTTCTTGCCCCCCATTTTGCGAACTTAAAAACGCCCCCTCCTATTTTAGCTATTTCATAGAACTACAATTCATGGTTTACTACGAAAATTTGAAGTACAATGCAAAGTCGATTAATCCACCGAATTAACGAGTATCCATGTCCACAATGTGGCAGAACCTTTACAAAACAGAATGGTTATAGGCAAGCCACATGCGAGCGCACCCGCACCACTAAAACAGGAGTTGAAGTGGTCGCCGCGACTATCAGCATCATCAGTTTTCGACTGTTTAGATTTTGTGAAGTGGCTTATCCAATACAAGTTCCCCATTATTTATGTTCTAATAATAGTCCCACTTGAGCAAATTTTCAATCAAGTTTTTGAGAAAAAAGTATTTCGCGAGGGATATTTCTATCTATCTATCTGTCTATCGATACAGCCCATGAAAGACACCCACTGTTGGACATAGGGCACTTCATCGTCACGCCAACCTCCTGTCGCCTTTTTCATGTCATTGGCCTATCAGGTAGGCGGCCTACTCACTGAACGACAGAAAGGGAAGTTTCGAAATTCAGAACAAAACTATTTTTTGTGGTAACCAATCAAACCTACATCCCCAGGGAGCTGAAGGTGCTTCACGAATGCAACTTCACCCACATAGTGGGGTTCTACGGCGCTTTCTACAGTGACGGCGAGATTTCTATCTGCATGGAGTACATGGATGGAGGGTCCCTGGACCTCATACTGAAGAAGGCCGGCAGGATCCCCGAGTCCATCTTGGGTAATGCCTCTGTAGAATGCATGTCTCACATTCGAGAGCTCAATCAATTAATATACGTAATGAATTTTGAGTGGTATGAGAGCTATAGCAAAATGAATGTGCCTTAACAATGGCTATCGAATACGCTTCCCTATACTTTTAATTACACTTTTGTTAAAAGGCACTATCCATATATCAAATATCTCGACACAAACTTGAAACTATGAGAACAATTAGTAGCCAACCAGTGGCCTAATTACGCGCACCAAATCCTGAGCGATTCCAATCGTCTAACTGTCAAATTCCATACTAATTTGACAGTTAGACGATTGGAATCGCTCAGGACTTGGTGCGCGTAATATAGAAGCTGATTGACGCCGAGGCGGTACTTTTTTGTAACAAGATTTCTCAACTCAATATTTTTTTTATTGTGCGTCTATACTTAATTAAAGGTCTATTTAAACTAGAACGCAGCTTTCAAACCATCCAGATTTCAGCATGTATTTACTCGTGAACATAGCATAGTGTATTATGAGAGCCATTTTTCGGACTTCTGCAGGTTTTCTACAAAAACTGATACAAATCATCATTTAAAACATTAGAGTAGAGCTCCCGTGTAACAAATGAACTTAGTTAAGGAAAAAAAATGAAATTTCACTAAATGTTTAGGTACTTACAGCTACGAAAGGTGAAAAGTACCTTAAATACTTCACCTTTCAGAGCTTTAACGAATCGCACAACTTGTTTTGAACGCGAGATATTAATTTTATTGTATTTTTGGTTTTCATTTATTTTCTCAATTACTCCACGAAAGTGGGAATAGTTACATAGATGAATTAAGATCTTTTATTACTGTATCCACTATAAAAAACCAATGTCTCATTCTCTTGGAGTCTAGATACTACAGCCTATTTTAGTTATATCCGGATTTTTTGGCGTCAGGGTTGTCACGCTTTCGAATAATAAAAATATCCGGGTATATATTTTTTCAATGTTTCTTCTTAACTAAGCACGATTGACACACGGGAGTTCTACTCTAGTGTATTTTATGACGATTTGTATCAGTTTTTGTAATAAACCTACAGCCGTCCGAAAAATGGCTCCCGTAATACACTGTGCATTGGTGAGTTTACAATGAAGGTTTTACAGTATATTTTAGAATACTATGATCTACAAAAAAATAGAGGAATACAAGGGCTCCTGAACTTAAGAAGAAAAAGAAGAAGAAAGACATTTATTATACCAACAAGATACATCACAGAAACAAAATAAGCAGATAAGTAACATAATATGCCAAACAACAGAAAGAAAACTAAGATAAGATAAGATAAGAACTAAATATACAACAGACAAAACGAAGAAATAAAACAGGACCATAGATGTAGATGTGATTCCGGCATGTACCAATGACTTCGTTTTTAGGGTTTCGTACCTAAAGGGTAAGGGCCCCTATTACTAAGACTCCGCTGTCCCGTCCGTCCGTCTGTCACCAGGCTGTATTTCATGAACCCTGATAGTTAGACAGTTGAAATTTTCGCAGATGATATTTATTTTTGTTGCCGCTATAACAACAAATATGTACTAAAAAAAAGATACTGACATTATATAAGACATGAGTCATAGCAACAGAAAAAATCACTGCATTGTATTGGCGCTGGGATCATCCCGTTGCCAACCAAACCTAGCCTCTCTTGTCTTTGCCACAGGGACCATAACATCGGCGGTGCTCAAGGGTCTGAGCTACCTACGCGACAAGCACGCCATAATGCACCGTGACGTTAAGCCGTCGAACATTCTCGTGAACAGTAACGGCGAGATCAAGATCTGTGACTTCGGCGTCTCGGGACAGCTGATTGACTCTATGGCGAACTCGTTCGTTGGAACTAGGAGTTACATGTCGGTGAGTCATTAACAAAATTGCCTATCCTCTTAATCTCATAAACAGTCTCATAAACAGTCTCATAAACAGCATTTAACGGGTCTAATCTAATCGCGATTGTATATTATTCAAAGTTAATTAACAATCGCGATCGTATGTACGATTCATCATCATAGCTCAGCGAATCAGGTGCAGCAGAACACCAGCGCTAGTCACCTTTGACTAGCATTTTGCTGAGCTGCAGCCTTTTTCTTTTGTAGCACTTGTGTTCGGCATGATTGTATTGGGTACGTCTCTCCGTAAATGTGTTTTATTTTATGTTACAATGGAAATAAATGTTATGCACTTTCACTTTCATCAGCCATTTGACGCCCACTGTAGGACATAGGCCTCCCTCATGGTTTTCCAAGCTTTCCGGTCTTGTGCCGCCCGCATATGATTATCGGATAATTTTTACTCGTCAGAAGTAGTAAATCAGAAACAGCCCCGAAAATAAACCTATTACTCCACTTTCTTCCAGCCGGAGAGGCTCCAGGGCACCCACTATTCGGTACAGTCTGACATCTGGTCGCTCGGCCTCTCCCTTGTGGAGATGGCTATCGGCATGTACCCGATACCGCCGCCCGATGCAAAGACGCTCGCCGCCATCTTTGGCGGCCAAAACGAGGATCACTCGCCGGGACAGGTGAGTGTCTCAACTGCAACCTTACGCCCAGGCCGTAAAGACCAGTTTTACTTGCTCTCACATCGCCGCAAATGTAGCTCTGACTGTTTTGACGTATTTTCTGTGTCACATTACGCCATGCCCATTTTTCATGCATAAACCGAAAGACGTTATTATTCCTTGGTGAAAATTTGGCAGAGAAAAGTCTCACTTCTACGAGCACCCACCCCCAGAATTCCAATAATTTGGGTTTTTAGTTTTTATTGAAAAAAAATAAAAAATTACTTGCACCATACAATATCCACAAAAAAAATCGTGAAGAATACATAACGAATACATACATTCAAAAAATAGTTTTCGCATAAAAAAAAAAATTGACCGAACAAACCACCCGGAAGACATCTAAACCAAAGGATCTTTGGAAAGGATCCTTTGGCTGAGATACGCATCAGATCAGCAGTCAAGTCCACGGTCCCTCAATCGGCGCCACAGCTCCCTAACAAAGATTTTGGCCTGTGCTCCCAAACCGCCTTAGTCTTGGGGCTTGAGGGCACCGGGAATGCAGCAGCAGTGGATACCCGCTATCTTTTGTTTTTACTTTTTTTTCGAAGGTCCGACTTTGTCTTTCAGCGGCCAAAGTCCTACTGATGTTTTCTCTCGCCAGGCCCCGAACTCACCGCGGCCGATGGCGATATTCGAGCTCCTCGACTACATCGTGAACGAACCGCCGCCCAAGCTGCCGGCCGGTATTTTCAGCGACGACTTCAAGGACTTCGTCGACCGCTGCCTCAAGAAGAACCCTGACGAGCGGGCCGACCTCAAGACCTTGATGGTGAGTCGCTTAGATGGTCGCAAGGGGCTATCCATAAAAATCGTCACACGTTAAAGGGAAGGGAGGGTTGACCAACACAGGGGAACGAGTCGTAAGTTTCGTAGGTGCGGAAATCTCAGGTGCAAGGTAACTGTTGACGGTCTGATGACTGCTCTAAACAAGTATTTTTTACCTCCGCTGTACATAGATGAATAGATAAATTTTTTATTTGTTATACTAAAAACACACACAATAAATATGAGACAAACATTTACACAACCATCAATTTACACATCGATTGAACCTACGCGCTGTCATGTTCGCTCTGGTCGCCAGTGCCCTTCGCTCCCTGTCAGAACATGGCCAAGATATTTGCAAGACGATACCTTATTCAGAGCAGTTACATTGATGGAAACAGTTGGCACATGATTCGGATAACTTTCACCGGCCCTGAAAACCATCATCTCACTTTTCTTTTCACTGTATTTTAGGCCATGCTTCTCGCCGTAACTTACATATATTTGTGACAACCGTCGAAGGCCTCGGATTGACGGGCTCAGCAGAACCATGTCACCCGCATAGCTAATATTATTAACGCACATGTTGTCAATATAACAGCCGACATGAGTGCTGTTGAGCTCGCCAATCGGCTCGTTGACATACAGATTAAACAATTTGAAAGAAAGAAAGAAAGACATTCATTATAACAACGAGACACATCACAGTGCTGCATCCGTGTCGTTTCGGTGCCGGTATAATGTGCCATGATCCTATTTCTTTGCAACGTCAGTTGTGTTCTTATTTGTTGTTCCAGAATCACGAATGGATCCGCAACGCGGACGCGGAGAAAGTGGACATAGCTGGTTGGGTGTGCAAGACGATGGATCTGATGCCTTCGACCCCAAACTCCAATGTGTCTCCTTTTTCTTCATAAGCTGCAAGAAGTGCATACTTTCAACAGCGAAAAAGGGTGAGTTAAAAAAAAAAAACTTAATTGTTTGATGCTAGGTGTTGAATTTTTCCACAGGCGATCAATTGTGCTTTCTTCAATTCACGCCAAGCAGTTCCAAGTAGAATGTGATATTATTTATAGACTGACCCCCGGTTTCTCGTACACTAACAAGCTGTTAATCTACTGTTAACAGCTGTCAGTGGGTTTTTTTTTGTATGCTCTTTGGTCAATTGACAGCTGTTAACAGTAGATTAACAGCGTGTTAGTGTACGAGAAACTGGGGGTGAGCCTTGTAAACTATTTCTTATTCTAGGAAGTATCTGAACTTTCAATCCTCTAATTAACAAGTGGTTGTCATAATAGTACATTGTTACCCTAGGGGTGAAAGTAACTTATTTAGTCCCGCGAGGGCGCTAATTGTTCGAGGGACTAAATAAGTCTTTAACTCGAGGTAAACACTGTGCTTTTCATTACGAATATAAGGAAAGTAAAATTAAAAACATGAACTAACTAAAGAACACACAAAACTGTACAACTTGAAAAAATAAATGAAGATTGGATTGCCGCTTTCCCGCCTATTTTTTTAAATATAATGCACTAAATAGGTTGATCCTTAAAACTTAGTGTCACGGAGAGTGTAATATTAGTAAAATATAAAATGCACAGTTTATGATGGCACAGTTGAAAGGGCTACTCGGTGCTAACCAGTGGAAAACGCCACGTGTCAATATTTGACGTATTAATCTACATATTTCTAAACCTAACCTAACGTTGTCCTATTAGTACGGTAATGGTTGTTTCATTGACACTAAATATACCATTGTAATGACTATCAGCACTTGTGGTAGACTATCAAATGGAGGCAAATCAGCTATATACGTGCTTATATCGCTGTATTGAACAAGGATGCGTTTATTAAGGCCCTGGTGTTTGTTACAATAGATTAGAGCTCTTTATTGTATTCACCAGAGAAAAAAGAATACATTACAAGCCTTGCATATCTAAGTTTTATCTACATATTTCCCACCCCGAGCCATTCCATTAACTGGCCTGTTAACTATCAGCTTCGCCGAATCCTGTCTAAAACCCGCCTCTTGCCGCAGGTCAAAACATTTCCCAAGAAAAGGCGGGCGAGACGATCAGTGAGGACACCGCCGGCGAGGAGTCTCGGGACTGAGCCAGCAGTATGTCAACTCTAAATACCATTGTCCGTTCACCGCCTACCGCCACACCCGACCGCCTAGCGCAATGCATCCCTTACGTTCCGTTGTCTTGTGACACCAGAACCAGACCTTCGTTTCCATGTAGAAAATGTTCTTGAAGGTATACCGCGATCTCAAAAATATCTTATAATTTAATAAACAATTTGAGATTTTCTTGTTGAAAAAAAAAACATTGGGAGAATCCTAAGGTTGCCATAGAAAATAATTGTATTGAATTGAATAGATAGTCTTAAAATTATGCTCGTTATGGTATTGGTTATCGCACGTGTTACGATCCAAATTACTCTTATTCATCCAAATTACTTTTATTTTCATCTCGTTTGTTGAATGCCCTCAGCGGCTTGGTGGTGGTATTTGTGTCTCGTGAGTATCTCAACAGCCGAGCCAACTGCTGGTCTTTGAAAAAGTTGATATAACCTTACTAAGCTACTTATTCCCAGTTGAGGGAGGAGCACTAGACATACGACTAGTTTCATGAAAGTAATATTCAACACACATAGTTCGCCACTACCAAGAGCTTTTAATCCGTTTTCCCTGAATCGCCAAGGGTGTTCATCCCCGAATTTAATTTTCCCCATTTTTGATGAGATCCCGGTATACCTGTAACAAAAATATTAAATATATGAACAGATTCAGGTGCCAACGTGAGAGATACGCCCTTAGTTTCATCTACATTCGTCATTGTGCCGCGATATAAGCGGGAAAGGCGCCTGTGAAATGTTCTTGTAACAAGCCATCTGAACGCAGTATAAAACGTTCGTTCTGTTTACCAAAGAACAATGAATGCGCGATCTGGTTGCGTTTTAAATGCAACCCAAGGTGACGTTTTTGATAAAGAAAACATCTAAGCAAAAGGGAAAGGTAACTATAGTGGCACCTCGCTTGCTCTACAGTGAAAGGTAAAATTTCATAATTTGACGACGATGTACATCAGAGAATATTGTTTTTGGCCTGGCCGGTGTCACATTACAGCCATAAATCCACACTATCACATAATGTTCTTAGAGAAAACGTACGTTGTTATTGCCTAGTCTCACGAGTCATTCTTAATATTCACCACATGATGACTCTGGTCATTCGAATAAATTAAAACAAAACGACATATCACCAAAGCATCTTGCATAATGTTATGTATGACAAATCAGCGGAGATAACTGGCATCGAACACAAATTGAAATTGAAACGAAATTGAAAAATTAATTTTCTAGAAATTGGCTAAAGTTAAGATAATAAAAAAAATATTACGTAGGAGTAAAGAAACTGTATTACATTACACTTTAAAATGCAAAGGGTGATAAAGATAAATAATTTGATTCGACTTCCTATTCATATACTGGAGGTATATGAGTATGTGAAAGTTAAACCGATCAGTCTATGTTGACAAAGTGCATTGTAACAGTTTAACAAGGTGTCTGAGTATAGATAGGGGTATAAATACTAAAACGCAATGCATTCGTGGACAACTAATCAAAGATTATTACAAAGCAAAATAACGGTAAAAATGGGTCAGGTAGAGTTGATTTAACTAGTCGCAAGTCGATAAAAAACGTTTGTAGTGTTTTGACATATTTTTCTTTGCTGAAAGTGCGTAATTCATGTCAGCTGATATTTGTGATTCCAATAGTTTTTGTTTTACGTCTGTGTCCGTGTGATTGTTCTAGTTGCGCGGACACAACGAGCGCCGAAATGGTCAAACGGTCCCTTGACCCATTCGGGGAGCGTATGGGCGTTTCAGAGCTCCCAAAGTGTGTTATAAATCTGTAAAATAGAACATTCATTTTTAGAAAGAAAAATAACAAAATTTATAAAAAAAAAAAAATGAAAATACATTATAATTAAAAATATTAAAATAGGCATGTTTTTTCTATTGACGTGATGCACTTTTCCCCCGTTTTTGTTAGTTTTGTGATTGTGAGAATGCTTTGTTTTGGTTAGTCCCGCTGTATGAAGCTTTGTTTTTTCCCAGCACTGAGCACCTTAGTGTAACAATATTTTATAATACCGAATCGAATTGTTTGTGAAGTGAGAGCTTGTACAAGTGCGATATTAATACGTTGATTTGGCGTTTTAAGACTTCCGATTAATTAAATGTAAACTATTTTATAGGCATGGTTTCTATTTTCTAAATAAATGAAAACCTTATCAAGGGCTAGGCCCCATGGTCTTCAAAAGTCTTGCTTGTAAAATTCGAAGTGAGTTATTATTATGATGCTTTTTATCCTATTGCACGTCCTAATCAAAGGTTCCGGAATGTAAGGCTAGTTAATGATCCTTATTAAATTATTAATGAATATATTTTGTTTTAATTTGCATAAAACGCTTGTTGCATTTCTTTGTGTCTTCCTTATCACAACTTTTGTTTGTATATTTGGATTTGTAATAATAAAAGCCTTAAGCTATTTTAAATATTTCGCGTCTTAAAAACTAGACGCTAAATGTTTAAAATGGCTTAAATATTTCGCGTCTAGTTTTTAAGACTTTATTATATTTTACAATATTTAACATGTTTTTACCGTGACAAAGACATTTATTTTTTTATTTCAAATTGGTGCTTTATTTTACCACTGGATTAATCAAATATTTTGTGTCAAATGTTTATAATATCGATCAGTGTTATAGAGGTAATAGACAGTAACAGTAAGATATGGTTAATAATACCGAGAGCCTCCAATTTATGGCATCTGTAAACTTAAGTGAAATCTGTAAACCTGACATGTGACATATTGTTATAAAAATAAGATGTAATGTAGAATTAATACCGACGGTGTGTCAAGTCTGTCGAACAGAAAACTTATTAGTATACTATTTAAAACAACAGATAATGATGACTACACCTTATAAGTGAAATTGAATTATAGGTATAGTACATTACTGCAGCGGCCAGCAATGCCTAGTTCTGGCCAAGGCTTGTACATGATTTTTCTCAAATAATGCGCGGAAATTAAAACTAAGTCGTACTAAGGCCGAACTTTTTATTTGAAAAATTCAATAAACTTTCAAAATCAGACGAACCACGAACGAACCACAATAATTTTTGCCGCGTTAAAGTGTTCTTTTTTTTCAATAGGTAGGTATATCCAGCTTTCTATCGCCAGTTCGAAATTTAAATAAAACCTCTGATAATTTACCTCCTTGGTTGTCATTGTTCGGAGTAAAAGATCGTTCCATTTTTAAATAACACTACAGATATGAGTTTAGTATGTAATTTATTTGGCCGCAAAACACGACAGTTATGAATTTTCATAGAACTTTTTCCGGCCGTTGCTCGCGTGTAATTGGCCAGTACAGCAATTTCGATTTATCTCGAAGAAGGTTGTCGAAATAATGCTCAGATTTCCAAGCATGTTTGAGAAAATTATCATTGCGATAATTAATTTTTTTTAAGAAGAGCATTTTTTAGTTTAAGTAGGTTTTTCCAATTGTGAATCGCAAAACAGGTTGTAATTTGACTGCAAATAGTAGTTTTAACTATCTGTTATTTTTGACTATTATAACTTGTTCGAGAGTTAGTTGAAATTACATTATTGTGCGTATTCTATGGCGTCCGATCTCCGTATTTTTTTATACTATTCGATGTATGTACTTGTGTACTTTGAAAAAAATATAACTACCTAATGTACTGCATTAGATAATATGTAACATTATTTCATAGCTTCTTTATCCGCGTCTAGAATAGTTGTGTACAAATAAACGTTAATAAAAACCTATATCGAAATCTTCTTAATTCGATCTGTAAAATGGAAATCTATATTTCGTTTCATTATTCTTTGGTCTGCAAAAAAAAACTAATTTTGAAATAATATCAAAGATGATCAAAGTTAAGAAATTGATAACAGGGTTGGACACTTCTTGAATGAATGAGATAAATTAATAACCTACGACGAGCAAACAACCATTTGTAACATTTCTATCCACGGTTTGTTTAGATGTGGACCTAAGCTGACTGAAATGAAATATACAATGGAATTTTATTTTGCATTCTAACAAGGGCGACATTAGTATGAAAGTGTAGATGCTTACGAAAATAAGCCAATTTAGAAAGGCCTTTGTCTTCAACGTGAACGGTACGTAGATTAAAAATAATTTCCGTCGCGCTCATTATTGTTTATTCCAGCCTAGAGGGTCACTCCATGCACTATTTAGTTGGCGTCGCTGGGTAGGGCAGCCCTGTGTAATTGAAATATATGGGCCGGCACGCTGGGGCACCCTACCTCATTATAAATGTGCGTAAATATTGTTTCTGCGGACGCGGACTCATTAAGAAACCATTAGGGGTTCAAGTTTAAGTCGGCAGGCCTCGAGATTTTCGCATTAAAATCACATGAAAAATGTTCGCGCTTTTTATGGAAATTAAGGACGTCCATAAGTTGGTGAATTTTCTCTTTAGTCACGGAGTTTATTATAATATAATGCCCTAAGAAGAATAATCTTTAATTTTTCTTGGCAGAGTGGCAAGTTTCTTTCGCCGATTCACTCGAAGGTTACGAAGGCAATTTAAAACCCATTCCGCTCAGGATAATGGAGTATAAATAATAACACGGAAACTTCGTCAATTTATACAGTACTCAAGTGGCAAAGTTTGGCAAAAAGTTACTCTCGCGTACTTGGCCGGGACACTGCGAACTTTGACACTGATATCCCGGAAAGCCCAACTCTACGAGAGTAGAGTGTACTTCATTAGCCATTATAACAAACTCCTTTGTACAACTTTATTGGGTTCAATTTCCCTTGGTTCATTAGAAAAGTCCTCTCGTACTTCGTAGAGGCCTCTTTGCTTACGTTTTGGCCTCTCTTTCAGATGTTTTTCACCGGAGTTGGGCGGAGCCACTCAATTTCACAATTGGTTTTGTGCTTTGAGCAAAAAAATGCCTTTCTTACCAGATCGTCTATGAAGTATATTTGGTAAGTAAGTACCTATGTTTTATTGTTCAAATTGTGCTCTTTATACGCCTTCGCAAAGGATGTTATTTCTGTTATATTTGCCAAACGGGACCCTATTAGTAAAACTTCACTGTCCGTCTGTCTGTCTGTATATCAGTCTGTCACCAGGCTGTATCTCATGAACCGTGATAGATAGGCAGTTGAAATTTTCACATATGATGTATTTCTGTTGCCGCTATAACAACAAATACTAAAAACGGAATAAAATAGATATAATGACCAACGTAATTTTTTCGCCGTTTTTCCTCGATAAGATAAGATAAGAATATTCTTTATTGTACACAAGAAGCGAGACATAAAATATCAAAGTTAATAATAATAATTGGTAGACGCTTGACATATTCACAAAATATTTAGTTGTATATTCGCTTCAAAAATAAATAATAAAAAAAATAGATATTTAAGGGGGCTCCCATACAAAAAACGTGATTTTTTTGTCGTTTTTTCTCTATATTTGTGTCTTATGGTCGAAACCCTTCGTGCGCGAGTCCGACTCGCACTGGGCCGGTTTTGTTTTTAAATACCTACGTGTACAGAGTTACCTACCTAAAAATGCACATTATTACCGAAACATTTTAGAGTTTGTCATTTACAACAACCTTTTGTTCTACGACATTTGATTTTTGTTTTATGTAGCTTCACGGTTTTGTTTTTTGATGGCGCTGTTAATAGATAATTGTTAAAATATAATAAACATTATATTTTACCGCCTGCGGATGTGACATTCATAGAGCGCGTCATTAGCGAATTTAATTAAATTGGCTACTCAAACCCTAGTGTTTCGAAAAATATTAATCTGAGAAAAATCTCATAAAACATAGTTGTAAAGCACGCACTCTTATTGGGGTGTAAAATAAAATGATCGAAAATAAAGTAAGTAAGTAAATAACCACCCTTACTCAGAATTAATCTTTCATCGTCTCATCGTTAAAAACATAGATGTCTAACTAGCCCTAAAAAACGACCCCACGTTCAATTGTGAGAAGGCGGGTGGGGCTTGTCAATTGTGTTACCAATCGGAGCGAGTTCAGTATTACCCAGCAAAATATCTATGCACCGGCCACCGTCAGAACGCCATCTTGCGAGGATTATATATCATGAAGTCAATAGGTTGAGATTAGGTTTTTGAGAGTGAGTGTAGGAAGAAATACTTCTATGGTTGTTTTATTCGTAGCATCTATGTCAGTGTTAAAAGGCCAATAAAATAATCTAGAACAAAAAAAGGGCTGTTTGTTGAAAAACAACTACGACTGTAAATAAAGTGCATTAGACAACAAAAATACATAAATAAGATGTTGAAGCTAGATGAGAAGCGGACGAATGTCATTCATTCGATTCCTATAACTGGGTCAATCGATAAACCATACCACGTCGGTTCTGCAATTAAAATAACAATATAGAGCAAATCTCAACGCTTCATTCCCTTTATCCTCGGCGAATTTGTGAGGATAGACCAAGAACATCCTTGGGATAGCCATACCTATAGGTATAGGTAGTAAGTATAGGTAGTTACGCCGGTCAATACCGGGTTCAATTAGGTAGGTACCCAGTAGATTTATAGCTAGTCTGTTTTTTAGTCTTAGTCGATGCAAAAAAAGAGGCAGTGTTACAACTATAAAATATATCGTTATACTCTGTAGATTTTTCTTTTACTGTAATAAAATAGACTCGTGTGACCAAAAACCTTATTGCATCAAAGACATTAGTATTTAGTTACTCATAAAAGAAAAGTATTAAAAAAAACACTAACGTAGCTCACACAAGTTTTATTTGGAAATAAAATGGGATTATTATTTTTTCACGTATTAGCAACACTTGGATGTTGATAACCTTGGGCTTGAGGTTTCACGCATTCATGAAGACGTAACTTATTTTCAAACATGATTTTTTCTTGTTTACGCGAACGTTGTTTCCCGTGTTCCCTTGTGGTTTCGACAACTTTGGCTAGTTTTTCGAGTCTACATGAGTAGATGCAACATGTGAAAGAGATTTCTATTGTATAAATCTTTTTTCTTTTGTTTGATAACAGAGTTTTTTATTGGCATAGATTTCATTGAAACCTTATATTTATGGCCGTCACAGACGACGGCGTTAATAATGCGATATTTTTTCCAGAGGATATCTTACATGCGACCCGCATCCACACACGACTGCGCTCGGATTAAGTATAGAACAAGACATCGCGTGCTATACGCGCGCTATATATTACTTGAACTGGACTACCAGAGCACCGAAAATCTAATAACGCATCAATGAACTGTTTTAGTTACACAAGTCACTCTAATTTAAACTCGATTTAATTTCTATCTTTTTTTTATTTCCTAGTTTTAAGCAACTTCAAATATGGGTTTACAAATTGCAATTTCTCTGTATACTCACGTAACTGGTTCCTTAAGATACAGGCCTAGCCTAGTTTAAGGACCCCTGGAAACAATGTACCTTATTTAAACTCCAAGTTATGCACAGACTATTCAACACCTAATGTACACCCTACTGCTTATACTCTTAGTGCAATAAACAATTGTTTACTTTTACTTTACTTTACTTATATTATTATTTATAGCCGTCGTCTGTCACGACCTTTAAAAAATAAACTTGTCTTGATGTCCACATAGAGTACGTGAACAAATGTAATGGGTTGCGATGGTTTACGACCCCCGCACATGTCAGTGACAGTATTTTTTTCTGCATTGAATTAAAAAACACACTTAATGAGGAGCATTTTCCTCTGTGCGTTAGACCCCGTTCGCTACCAAAACAAACGGCCTTATTTATTACGTTCTTTAAATTAAATTCTTTACGTTGAACAAGATTTCTGAATTCACATACCTCAGCGCTTGAAATTGCTAATCTGCGGTGGGCACGCGTGGTAATTAAGCCCATACTACGTCTCTGAGAGAAGGCCTATGCTTTGCAGCGGGACTTATATAGGCTATAAAAAAATGATTTCTGAATTGATGCTGTTGACTGTACCCACTTTTGTATTAATTCTGGTTTGCAAATGAAAATGACTTCGTTCGCTTTTTATTCGTTGTTTGCAATAATCCAAGAAGTAGTTGTACAATACCTACCTCATAATAATTAACTTTTATTTACATTTTATACTACAGATGCGGTGCAATACGTTGTTTAAAATACACAAACGCTTCTAAAACGCCGAATTCTCCCCTCTATTTATTCGATTATCCAGACGTGGCTTGGCTGCGCTGGCCGGGTTAAATAATTTAACTGTAATTTGCAAAGTTTCCATTTTCTCGTTGCCTTTGGCGACCTTTTTGGGTATTAATCACTTTTTGCGGCAATATTCCCATAGCCACTTTTTTATATAAACACAATCTTATTGTTGGAAGAAAAAGTCTGTCCTTGTGTCTTCTACTGCCCTGAATAGCTTGCTCGTGCCAATGCATCGGAAAAATGTGGTTCTGCTGTCTAACCAAGATGCAGGGCCCTTATTATGAAGTAGCGAAATTATCGGAAGGGTCGTCAACGTGTCGCGCTTGAGCCCGACAATTCACTCCAATCTAGCGACAAATACGGTGCAAACCCGTGCTGAGGACATTTTTTTTTTAAACCTATTTAGAGGCTAAAAATTCCACCCATGCCGGGACTTGAACCCGCGACCTCTGGCTAAAGCGCTCTCCCAACTAAGCTAATGGGTAAGTGCCGGCATCAGTGAAATTTCGAGCCTCTTTACAGACTTCTCTGTATTACGTACAGGCAGCGACATCTGGCCGAAGCAATTTACATCACTTGCAGCCCCGAGTAACCCACTTTGCAGTTAGGTTTTTACATCGGAATGATATCGCTGTACCGACATGATTATATTCTTTTTGTTGCACTAAACCGTGCTGAGGACAATTTTTTTTAAACCTATGTAATACAGAGAAGTTTGTAAAGAGGCTCGAAATTTCACTGATGCCTGCACTTACCCATTAGCTCAGTTGGGAGAGCGCTCTGGTTGCAGTAGTCGTATCCAAATGCTCTTGTACTCTTGGCATTGTTCACTTTAAAAGATAATTACACAAAAGAATTACGATTCCCTGCTGAAAATCAATGCTAAAATAATCCCAAGCTAAAACCAACATCCATAGAGTAACACTAGCGGCACCGAGGGAAAAAATCATATCTTTTTTTACAGATTGAATTTGCGAAAGTGTCTACACAAACATAAACATATAAACATAAACATTTACATACAGGCACATACATTGCTTCTGGCCCCACACTAGGATACCCTGTGTCGTGGGAACCAGAAACAACGACATCACAAACATGTAAACATCCAAGACCTGGGGTTTTTTTTTGTCCCCAGCCGGGATTCGAACCCGGGACCTCTCGCATGGTGTGCAGATGCACTACCGCTGCGCCACGAGGTCGTCAATCTCTCAATCATTTTAATAGTGATTTTTAGGACCCATGGCCGTGAACCTAAGTCAGAAACCTAGGATTAGATAGCGTTAACGCCAAAAATGGCATTTTCGCACCTACACTTTGTGCAAATACATATGCAAATAGATATGATTTTTTTTCTCGGGGGAGGGTAATCTTTACGGGATAGGCTTTTTTCTCATTTGAACTGGAATAAGATGCTCTGGAAACCAGGAAATTAATGTTGATTTGGTAGGCAACGTGAAATTGAATTTGTAAATATCTCAAGATAAATATGCCTTCAACGTTAGCGGCTGTAATTGTTAAGAACAGTCGACAGAATGTCAACCATCGACCATCAGCTATCCGAGCGGAAAGTATCGACCGCGCTCATCAACGTTTTACCCCATCATCATTGACCACGCCAAAGTCATTAGAAGCCTTTCAGATTTTTTAAATTCCACGCGCGTTCACGTTTGCGGAAAATTTGCAAAAAAACAATTAAAGGTGGTAAATTCATAAAATGTAGCCACATAATTTAACAATACAGGGTGTAACAAAATCCTCATATACATTCGAAAAAGACCTACACATTTTTTATTCTAAAAACGATACTTTTATGCAATTTCGAAGATTTACTCACAGTAAAAGTTCTTTGTATTGAAGAGTGGAACCCCCATTTTCGGATCTACTCATAGTTACAGGGGGATTTTGTTACCTCCACCCCGTAGAAACAAACAAAAAATTCCATGGTGCCTGTTGGAATTTCAACTTTGCACACTGCAAGCACATAGCACAATCAAGAAACGGAGGCTAGAGTATTTTGGACATATAATGCGTAACACCAAGTACAGTCTCCTTCAACTTATCCTACAAGGCAAGATTCCAGGAAGAAGGAGACCTGGGAAACCAAAGATATGGCTACACAACTTTCGACAGTGGTTTACCAGTTCCTTGTTTGTATTGGCTACCTCGAAAAGCAAGATAGCCGAATTAGCTGCCAACCTCTGATAGGAGACGGCACTTAAAGAAGAAGAAGCACATAGTAATATGAACCGGTTCTAAGAAAACCAATAAATAAACGGTTTTTAAAAAATCGGTAATTACCGGTTATTTTAAAAAACTAATCGATTACTTTATTAAACGTACTTTGCAGGGTGCGCTCGGGGGCCAATCGAAAATTCACATTGATTTTATGAGATGATAGATACTTATTTTCGGAGTAAGAAAGAATGCGTTAAAAAAGGCAATAAAAATACATTGATAATTCTTAGTGATAATTTGGGAATCTGTAACGACAACTATTGACGTTACAGGTTCGTTATAATACTAATAATAGTAGTAACATAATTACAATTATAGGCATTTTTTATTTGAGCAGGCTGTTAGATGATATCTTTGACCTGATTTTAAGATTTAAATACGTAACTGACAATACATACTCTACTTTATTTTATCAATGCATTTTCATTACTTTTCATAGATTTCATAAGACTTTGATGAATACAAAAAACAAAACCTAACAATAACCGGTTTTTTTGCAAAAGTAATTGGAAAATATCGGTGCTAAAATTTTTTATAGGTTCACAATTTCACATCACTACAAGCACAATTAACTTTAGCTACGTTCCACGTATAGCCGCTGTACTTATAAGACACTAAATTGCGTTGTCGGTTTGCCGGCAACCAATAAAGACGTGTGCGTGCCTCTAGTTAAATACAAATAAAAATAAAGCTGCGATCTAATGTTTTTAGACGTGCCGTGGTAAATGAATGCGAAATAAATCAGTGATAAGTATTGCTTATTATGAAACTAGAATTAAGTACTTTTCGACGTGTTTATAACCTGTCGAAATTAATTCTAGTTACGGGGTACAAAAACGCTCCATACAAATCGGCCGTAAAGTTGATAGTGACGCCTTATAGATAGATAGAGAACACTTTATTGCACAACCAGGTGACGCATTTACATTGGAATATTTGAGTTACCTCGTAAAGGACAGAACACACCAATGCGGTCGCGGTGGCGGTGGCGGTGGCGGTGGCGGTGGCGTTCCATACAAAATACTACTGCCGTAAATGACTTAAGTATGTATGGAACGTCACCGCTACCGCCACCGCGACCACGATGGTGTGTTTTATTCTTAAAACAATGTTTTATGTGTTTACCCCTTCAAATAAAGCTTTGAATAAAAAGTTCAGTTGAAAAACTAAATTCAATTTATAATAATAATAAGTTTTTTTTTATTATTAGAGTAGGTAACTTGATTTTTTGGACCTACCTGTAAAACTCTGGTATACGTATTTGTTTTATTTTTACTTTTTTATGTAGCCTATATATACGTCCCACTTACGTATACTTCCGTGTGGCGCCGGATTAAGAATAGTGTCACTCCATCCTCCCGTAGATGTCGTAGAAGGCGACTAAGGAAACAAATTACCGGGAGATGAGATTCCAACCACATACTGCGATCGCCAACCCGCCTGCCAAGCGTGGCGATTATGGCGATTATTAAAACCTTGAGGGAGGTCAAATGGCTGATGATGATGATGATACGTCGGACTGCAGGGCACAGGCCTTCTCTCAGAGGATAGTATGGGCTTAATCACCACGCTTGCCCACCGCGGAGTCGCAATTTCCTTCGCGTTAGCGATTAGTATTGCTACTATAACTTCACAAATGCACGTAACTTAGAAATCCAAGTCATTGGTACATGCCGGGAATCAAACCCACGACCTTCCGAATGAGAAGCCGGCGTTTACCGCTCCGCTACTACCGCTAAGTACGTGGTTAGGCATTCTTAGACATTCCTCTCGGGAATTATTAAAGCTTTGTAGGTACTTCGGTAGGGTATCTACTTAGTGAAATACGTGTATTAGGGTGAAAGGACACGGGTAAGAATTTTCATCACACTGTTCCCGGACCCAATATCCCAATTTTCCCAGGTGGCCATTTCTGTAGATATTTTAGGAATTGCAATGACAGGCACTGAATTATGTGTGTAGTATTAATGGAGGTTTGGGTAGGTACAATTCACACGTGTACCTATTTTAGGTAATCCGAAATATGTACCTATCTTATACCCGTGTAGATTGGTGGGCAGGCGCTTATTTAGGTTCTTAATAATAATAATAATTTCTACACAACACAATCACTTGTCTTGGTCCCAAACTAGGATACCCTGGTGCTATGGTAACTAGACAACGACATCACAAACATGGAAATACACCCAGACCGCGGCCATTTTTACAAATCAAGTACGGTGGCCTCCAGTGGGAACCGAATTATCGATTCCACGACCTCTGTTTTGGTTTTGGTGATCATACGTGACCGCTAGACCATCGAGGCAGTCACATAAACATCTTCGCGGACAATCACCAGCAAAAACCACAACAATTATAGCTTACGTTCCCGTGTAACATACAGGCTACATAACATCACGCTTAAGTCCATGGGGGGCTAAGAAAATCACCATAAGCTGTGATGTCAGTGGTTTTATCACAGTGACGGATACATTCAACCAGGGCCTAGATTCTGTTAATGCATTGTAGTAACATGACAACTGCATGAACATGGCGGTTTTCATTTCATGGCTGCTTTAAGTCTACGCGGGCACACCCATCAAACCTTCTAGGCGTCAATGGTACGAAAAAACACGTCACGTGACCCGACAGTGTACCTGTCATTATACTACAATGCACTAACAGAATCGAGGCCCAGGTTATAAAGAAGCAGTCAGTGTACGCATTACCCTCTGGAAATATCTTTATCTGTGACCGTGGAAATCGCCACATTGCGACTGATTGCGATGTGCCCAAATAGTTCCGCCAGGTTACACGGTGTACAAAGTAAGTTGTAAGTCTCTTAAATGTTCTACTAACAATAATTATAAAAATAAACTGTTAATACAATATAAGTACACATATTTAAAAGTGATAAAATAACTGAATAAACTATTTATTATTTAGAATAAGTGTCAGAAGTAAACACTCAATGTGTATATATTTTTTTATTTATTCAAAGAAAACAAATAATTGTACAATGAAGTTACAAGTCAGAAAAATCTTACATGGATATAATAAGGGTTAAAGTATGAAATTGCCGTTTTATTGCAATAGGTTCTTTGAATTGACATAGAATCTTCATGGTTTGAGGTTTTCGAATGAAACTTTTTTCAAATGGTTTCTATGATGTTCTTTTTTTAAAAAATGTGAAACATTTGAATATCGACTTTCAATTGTTTTTGTTATTCAATTTAGATAAGAAAGATGGATACTGCGAAAATTCGAGTGATTATGAGGCACCCATTTTTCGTATTTTTTTATTTTATTGATTTGACGCAAGTGAGTCAATATTGTGGGTAAGATAACGTTAAACCATGCCGCTAATTCCTGGGTAGTTTGACTAGGGTCGGCTTCCACTATCTCTCTTAATTCATCGTTTTTCACCTGTGTGGGCGGTCTTCCTCGTGGCTCGTTCTTTAAGTCGAAATTTCCATCACGAAAGCGTTTAAACCAAAATCGCACGGTGCGTTCATTAGTAGACCCCTCTCCAAACGCAGCATTGATATTGCGGGCTGTTTCTGCCGCGTTAGTTCCGCGTCGGAACTCGTATTCAAAAATCACTCGAATTTTCGCAGTATCCATCTTTCTTGTCTAAATTGAATAACAAAAACAATTGAAAGTCGATATTCAAATGTTTCACATTTTTTAAAAAAAGAACATCATAGAAACAATTTGAAAAAAGTTTCATTCGAAAACCTCAAACCATGAAGATTCTATGTCAATTCAAAGAACCTATTGCAATAAAACGGCAACTTCATACTTTAACCCCTAATATTATATGTAATTGTACAACCAGTGGCGTTTTCTATAGATTAGGTAATACAAAGACATAGAAATGTAAAACTCACAGTTACGCTAATAACAACAGTCAAAGAGGAAATTAGTTACGTTTGCAATCTACTCTGCACGCAATGTAACTTCACTTCTATTTTCAGACATGTTCTCCATTCTGAAGAGGAGTGCAACTCTTCAAAGGCAACAATTAACCACTCAAGTTTGGGTTCATTTGGTTTTTTGAGTCCAATAGGTATGTGTTACTAAAAGGCGTGCTTTTTTGTTTTTTTCAACATTATGTCTGTAGTGCTTGCTCCATCTCGCAAATATTTATTGATTTCTCTTTATACCTAGTTATCATTTCAAAACTGTGCGAACCCTGCATCACGATGAACGCGTAACTCAGGGTCGTTAATAGCACCTGCAAAATGAATGAATTGACTTTAAGCTGCTATTCCGTCTGGTATGCTGTCTCGCTCGCACAATCAAAAATATTTTGTAATTCTACAAAAATGTATAATTTTGATAAATGTGTTCGGCTTTGCTAGATAATAAAAGTACAGACATTTTTGTTTTTCTATACCTATGTGTCAATAAAGAAAAGTTGTTTAAAAAATTGTTACCTTTTGTATATAACCTTTTTAATCATAAATCACTAGGTCATTAACAGCCATTTAACACCCACTGCAGGACATAAGACCTTCCTCATGGTTTTCCAAACTTTCCGGTCTTGTGCCGCCCGCATCCAGCGACTCCCCGCCACCGTATTTAGGTCGTCAGACCATCTGGTGGGGGGCCTGCCCACGTTTCTTCGTCCGGCCCGCGGTCGCCAAGTCAGAACTTTTCCGCCCGAACGACTATTACTTCTCCGAGCTATATGCCCCGCCCTCTGCTACTTCAACTGAGCAATTCTTCGAGCTATATTAGTAACTCGGGTTTTTCTGCGGATCACGCGGTGAAACTCCTAACATAGCTCTGCCCATTGCCCTCTTACGAGGCCCATGGTCAGCGACCAGA
This sequence comes from Yponomeuta evonymella, assembly GCA_963969515.1. Taxonomy (NCBI): domain Eukaryota; kingdom Metazoa; phylum Arthropoda; class Insecta; order Lepidoptera; family Yponomeutidae; genus Yponomeuta; species Yponomeuta evonymella. The sequence goes on from OZ018357.1 coordinate 9,988,813, forward strand.
TCTCACATCCATAACTTATCACTGGCAATACACATTGGTTATATACCTTTGTCTTGAGACACTGAGGTATTTTGGACGCGAAAATGTGTTTTAGTTTCCCGAACGCTGCCCATCGGAGTTGGATTCGGCGAGTGACGTCTTTCTCGAAGTTGGACTTACCTAACTTGACTCTCTGTCCCAGGTATATATAGTGGTCGACAACTTCGGGATCAGAGCAGCCAACGTTAATAGGAGTGGGTGCTACATGGGTGTTCGACATTATCTTAGTCTGGTCCATATTCATTTTAAGAGTCTGGTCCATATTCAATATAACTGGGGATGGGATAGCAAAAATGTGTCTTAAACGTCCGTAATTTTATTAGTTATCTAGCAAAGCCTTAGACTACATATTTTATCAAAGGTAACCAAAAAAGCTTGTATACTTATCAAAACTATACCAATGTTTTTAAAACCACTGAGCATGTAAGCACCCCCTAAAATTACAGCGTAAATCGAGTTTGTAATATCTTTGTCCAAGGTGGGCATTACCTCGTTGATCGTTAATTAATTAAGTTAACATTTTGACTAACGAATTAACTTTTAAGTTAACTTTAAAAATGTTAACGGACTCTTAACTTCCGTTAAATTTCTCCAAGTCCGTTAATCGTTAATCCAGTACGTAGGTATTTAAGGAGCCCTCCATATGGCATAGCCGTGGGACGCCCTGTATTCTATGGGCTATGGAAGGAGTCTAATAAACTTGCAAATTGAGATATTAAATGTTTTTTCGCGGCGCGGCGCGGTGGGCCCGGGATTTTTTGTTAAATACCTACGTACTGGATTAACGATTAACGGACTTGGGGAAATTTAACGGAAGTTAAGAGTCCGTTAACATTTTTAAAGTTAACTTAAAAGTTAATTCGTTAGTCAAAATGTTCACTTAATTAATTAACGATCAACGAGGTAATGCCCACCTTGGACAAAGATATTACAAACTCGATTTACGCTGTAATTTTAGGGGGTGCTTACATGCTCAGTGGTTGTAAAAACATTGGTATAGTTTTGATAAGTATACAAGCTTTTTTGGTTACCTTTGATAAAATATGTACTCTGAGGCTTTGCTAGATACCTAATAAAATTACGGACGTTTAAGTCACATTTTTGCTATCCCATCCCCAGTTATACTCATCTTAAAATGAATATGGACCAGGCCTCATGGAGGAGGCATAGCCGTGGAACGCCTGCTATATTATTACATTAATACATAGAATCCCGGCTTGTACCAGTCACTTTGTTTTCTAAGTTACGTACATTTGTGACGTTATAGTAGCAATACCATTCACTAACGGTCAAGGAAAACATCGTGAGGAAACCTGAGTGTCAGAGGCGTTCGCATACTTCAGCGCTTGAAATTGCCAATCCGCGGTGGCCACGCGTGGTAATTAAGCCTATACTCTCTCTCTGAGAAAAGGCATAGAATATTTTTTATAAGTTTTTCATGAAAGCGCAAAGTAAACTTAATTTACTAGCGGGCGAAAACCACAATGGTTTATCTGCCGCTGTTATCACTAGGTTAGGTAACATTATACTAACAACAAGGTACTGGTAGGTATTTACACAGGTGATTAAGATTTATACTTACCACGCGTATATAGTTGGTGTTCACATGAAACATATTGTAGACATTGATTTGTAATTTTTTTTCTTGGTGTGGTACTATGCCCCGGCGATCCTAGAAAAACATAACTTTACTAATAAAAGTTAAGTTAGTAAATACAAACTCACATAAAATATTATTATATTGGTAGTAATCATTGGCGGTGGTAGCCTAGCCTAGAACATTGAACTCGGAAGCGAGAGACCCAGTTTCGGTTCCCATTGGGGGCCTATGTATAGGCCGGTCGACAGCTGGTGAATCTTTACATTTTTGTTGCAGTCGTCCTTAACGTAACTTATTAGAGTGCAATAATTTAAAGGTTCACGTGCCGACTGTACTTTGCTGTTACGTCGCCGTTGAATTATTTCAAGACGATGCATGCATTTTTTACAGTTTAGGTGAAACTTAGCACCGAATAAATGAGATTCGTAAAATAAAACATTAGATATATTAAAATATCGAAGTCGTCATAGATGATATGTAATTCGCTGAAACGTGTTTTGGAGTGGGGCGTAGTGAACCCAATAATTTTATGGCGTACCTCAGAATTGACGTTCTGACAAAGTGTCGAGATCAAACACAACTTTAAAATTTCCCCCAAAAACTTTAGGTTTAAAGTAAAAAACCAATGTCGACTTAAAATTAAGAGCGAATCAAGAATAATATAAGGCTGAAGAAATATGAAAATGTAATTAACAGATAGATTTGCGAATAGAGCTGGGTTCAAGATTTTATTCAAGTCTAGGCACATCTCTTCAAGATTCGTCTGCACAATACCCATTTTCTTTATCACAATTGGGTCTGTGATGTGCGCCCTCGTCTGCTTATTCAGTTCCTTGGATAAATCCGTAAATTCTTCTATTATAAAGGCTAATTTAGCAAATGAAACTGTGTTAATTAGAAATAATATATAGCCGGGACGTATGTTGTTACTGTTTCCCACAAAGTAATATTTGTAGATAAATATGACCATGCCATTTACAAATGGGAGAAAGTGACAGAAATATATGATCACTATGCAAAGAATTATGCGCCAGTTAATAGTTTTGGTGTGTGAGCCAGATATTTCAATCTTAGTTTGTTTAATAAGCAAGAGCATATGTTGGTATTCTACATCTTTAACAATCCATGTTAGAGTAGAAACTATTAGCAATATAAAGTAAGTAATCGATTCGAATTTTAGAAAACCATTCAGAAAACCAAATTTGTAGAAAACATAGAATGGCACAACGAGTATTGACATGCTGTACAGCATCAGTAATTTGCTTCTGACAAAGGATTTTCCTTCATTTTTCACAACTTCGATGCAACGGGATTGGAAAAGTATTTTAAAAAGCACGTCCGCCACTGTGTAATAGGAAACAGCCATTTTCAACGGAAGTCAGGGAGCAAGTGATCAAAATAGAACATACCTCTTTTTTAAGGGATCCGTACCAAGGGGTGTCAACGGGACCCTATTTCTATACCTACGCTGACTGCCCGTCTGTCTGTCCGTCCGTCCATCCGTCAGATTAGATGGCGATATTTGCGCCATCAAATTTTGGTAGTGTTTAATATAGATCACTACATTGCACACAATCACTATGTACAAAGACATAAATAAAAAAACTGAAATCAACCTTGTGGTTTATTGTACCTTGGTCCCGTAATGCTCCGCATAATGCGATAGCAGACTGTTTTTTTATCATACAATTTTGTCATTTCTGGTTTTTCTCCTGGAATAAATCTTCTCTTATACATAAAAAAATATTGCTGTTCGTTAGTCTCGCTGAAACTCGAGAACGGCTGGGCCAATTTGGCAATTTTTTCTTTTTTATATTTGTGGAAGTACAGGGAAGGTTTAAACGGTGAAAAGAAAAAAAAGATTGATGTAGGTGATACCAAATTCAAGGGGTCATCTAGTAAAATAAAAAAATTGGTAAAATTATACAAGAGTGTCAAACATAGAGCAGTTCGTATAACAACAATTTATTCAAAACCGACCAAGTGTGAGTCAGACTGCTGCTATGGTTTTCGAACTGCATGAGGGAAAATACATTTTGACTAAGTACGTAATAATACTATCCACTTAACAACATCACTTGTCCTGATCCCGAAATAGGATACCATGAAAACTTAGGTGGTTAATTAACCTGATTAATTCTTAAAAATCAAAGTACGGCGGCGCCTAGCGCCGTTTTATCGTTAGACCAACAAAGCAATCCATATTATATTATGCGGTGGTACGAAACCCGCGATTAGAATGTCCAACTTGTACTTGAAAAATCATATTTCACCTATTATCATGAATAGAGCGCATAAGCTTAGTCTTTTAAACGAAATAAAAATACTTACTTATCATCACTAATCATCCCTTTGTTGTGTAAATCTATTATCGATAGGATTTATTGAAATGATTAACGATTTTAATTTTATAGGTTGGCATGTAATATTCATCATTAATTAGTTAGGTAGGTACCTACATTCAGGATTATCGATCTGAATTCGACTCTATCTATGATGAGGAAAAGGGGTGGTTCAAAATAAAAAATAAGCTTACCAAGTTCAGGGGCGACGACGGGCTCGCCGTTGGAGACAACGGGAGGTTGACTCGCCGTGTACAATAAATTTACTTGTTTCAATTGTCACTAAGAATGGCCGTTCGATTATTATGTCTACACCGGTCAACAACAACAAAATTCACAACTTCGCTCATCCCAAAATGAGATAGATCACCCATCATATTTCAATATTCAATATTTCAATCAATATTTCGTACGGAAAGTATCCACAAGTTTTGTCTGAGTAAATAATAGGCTAGGGCTAGCTTGTAAGCTTTTGATATGATAATGATGGATAATAAGATGAGCTATACGATCTCCAGGAGGCAAAAGTAGTTCTGTACAGTTTATAGGAAAAAGACCCATACTGATACGTACTTAAACGGTGAATCTCACCATCACCCGTATCCGTTATCTACCGTTGGGAAATCTCTGTTACAGAGGGCCCACCGAATCTGCAACAAGGACCATCTGGCTGCGGAACTCCGGCAAGCCAAACAACAATCTGCTTCTAACTCCATTGTAAACTTGATCTTATCATCATCTACCCATTATGTCCCCACCGAGGGGCACGGGTCTCTTCCCTGAGGAAGGTATAGGCCATACTCCACCACGGGGGCCAAGTCCGGATTGGTGGAGAAACTTGATCTTATTGTTTATGGAATTAAGGTGGTCTAAGAAAGCTGCTATTCCAGTAGATAATAAAGCAAACGTATCATCGACATATCGTTTATATAACCTTGGTGGGACTGGTGCAGTTCGCAGGGCTCGCTCCTCGAAGTCTTCAATAAAGATATCGGCTACAACGGGAGAAACAGGGGAACCCATGGCTACCCCGTCTACCTGCATGTAAAACTCACCATTCCATACCAAGTAGCCAGTTGTTAGGCTGCTCTGCATATACCACAGGCAAATCATGTTCATTCAGCCTTCAAAATCAAAATCAAAATCCCTTCCCTTAATAATCTCAATGCAATCCTATATGGGAAGACAAGTAAACAAGGATTTAACATCAAAACTCACCATTGTTTCTTCACTAGTCAAATTTAGGTCTTCAATCTGACTAGTGAAGTAGTAGGAATTCTTGACGTGGGCTTCAGTGTTCCCTCTCAGTGGTGACAGGGCTTGCGTCAGGTGCTGGGAGAATCGGTAGGTAGGTGCATCAACTTGGCTCACAATGGGACGCAGTGGAGCCCCCGTCTTGTGAATTTTCAGTAGTCCATACAGTTTAGGTGGTTTTGCTGTGCCGGGAAGAAGGTAACATCTAGAGTCTAGACTAAGCCATTGGGAGTGTTTTTCAATCAATTCTGTGGTCTTTTTAAGAAAACGGGTCGAAGGATCTCGTTTGACCTTTTTGTATGTACTTTCGTCCGATAGTATGAAGCTTGTTTTAACAACACCATCTGTCCCCGATTTAGGTAAAAAAAATTTAATTAACTGTCAAAACTCCCCATTGAAAATAAACTTTGTTGTTTAGCTCTTATAATTAAAACGCGTTGTTCGAGAACATCGAAAGCATTGACTGTGCCCTCTTCCTCCTTGGCTTTGCTCGTCTTTGAAAAGTTAGTACAAAATATTCAAATTCGCAAGCAATTACAGTTCAAATTCGCGTAAACAGAATGTAAGTGACTAGTAGAAATTTGAAAATGGGGAAAAATTGTGGAACGGCACAGCAATGTGTAACTTTCAGTTTCACGTGAAAATTGCTATTTATTTTTCAGAAAGTACGATGAAAATATATGAAAGTAACTTTCTGATTGCTTAGCAATGGGGATAGAAATAGCTTTAGCGACCGTATTTAAACGGTATAAAACACGGGTGCGTCAAAATAAGCGTGGGAAAAATGTAAGATATGCCGGCAACTTTGTTGCGAACAAATTAGCGTTTTTCAATTGTATAATAGAAAAACCTAGCGGGACTGAAAAAGGAAGTATATATCCGGCAGAGGAGGACCAAAATTATGAGGGAAACGGGAGGTTCAAAATCAAAAATAAGCATACCGAGTTCAGGGGTGGCGACGGGCGCGCCGTTGGAAACAACGGGAGGTTAACTCACCGTGTACAATAAAATGCTTACTCGTTTTTAATTGTTCCTAAGAACGGCCGTTTGGTTATTATATATTACATATTTAAGGCGTAATAAAAATGTGTTGCTTTGTGCACGGTCAGTTGAAGAAGCGAGGTGAGTGAATAAAAAAACTGGCGAAGTGCGTGTCAGGCCACGTGCAATGTATTGTTCCGTAGAAAGAGGGTTTTTTATGTGCTTTACAGAACTAACAACTTCATCGAAGTCATTTTCAATGGATTTTGCACGAAATTTTACTTTTATAACTTGGTTGCCTATTACTCGTTAACTAGTAAAGCCTATCTACTTAGCCGTGATACTTTAAGCTCATTATATGTGCTACTACCCCTAATTTTTCACGTTTTTACAATCAACCGTCTAGCCAGGAGAGGGGGGGGGGGACTCATAGACAGGGATGTTTTTTATCAGGAAAAGTTAGCCGTCTCGGCTGTAACTATCTGTAAATAGTATCTACTTATTTACACACATGAATAAAACCATTAAGCCTGCTTCTGTGCATGCGACGACTAATAAATATTGATTAAGCAAAAGAGCGGTGGTAGCCTAGTGGGTAGAATATTGGACTCGGAAGCGAGAGACCCAGGTTCGATTCCCTGCGGACATATACTTTTTTTTTAAGTTATGTACATTTGTGAAGTTACAGTAGCAATACCACTCGCTAACTGTGAAGGGAAACATCGTGAGGAAACCCGAGTGTCTGAGCTATTCACATACCTCAGCGCTTGAAATCACCAATCCGCGGTGGGCACGCGTGGTGATTAAGCCCATACTCTCTCCCTGAGACAAGGCCTGTGCCCTACAGTGGGACGTATAGGCTGCTTATGTAAGCAAAAGAGATCTATCAGGATCGTGGCAAGTGGCAGACCCTGGTCTCTGCCTACTCCTCCGGGATACAGGCGTGTGTTTATGTTATGTTATAAATAATTTTACTGTAATTTTAGTAAATATTTTTACTTTAGGGAGACGGTAATTAACAAGGTCATAAATCACAGTTTCGCTCTAATTAGGACGTCGCAATTTAATCCGTCCGGCCATTACATCCGGCAGAAATGAAACGGCCAGATTTTTTCGTCCCCAAAGGCTGAACCCCGATGAAATTTTAATTTGATTAGGCAAACTGTTTGGATTGAGACTCGGAGGCACGCCAGGGCAAGGCGGGATTAAAAAATCCGTCACAACCAGGCCAGCTTACCGCCGCCGGCAGTTATTTGCGGAATTCCTGCAGGCAAATTAATAGTGGGTACATATGTACCTACTCACTAACAATAGGTATTGTAAAATGTGCAATGGTTACTTGGATATCATGCTAACAACGCACGCTTGCATACTGCATGTGCTATGTTTGCACATGTCCAGGCTACTCGGTTAAGTTACGTCTGCGACAGTAGATAATAAAAAGGTTGACTCTATCGAATGTACATCTTATAAGGCAACGAGTTACTGATTAAGCCGCGTAGCCGCAACGAGAATAAGCATCGGCTACGCTTCGTATAACGACGCCAACGGCCACGCAGAATCGCAGCAGCGTAGTACATCTTATTGCTCATTAACTTTGTTTCCACTTAATGAATTATTTCCTAGAGTGACTACTTCTTAGTAGGATGGGAGAAATGATGAGGAATTAATGTCTTAATGCGTTAGATTAGGTAAAATATATTTTATTATACGCAGAAAATACTAACTAGTAGCTACTACATAATATACAATATTTTATGGCTATCACAATTCGAAAAACCACACAAATTATGATACGTAACATCTAACCGCAATTTGAGCTATGATATCTAGAATCATGTAATAACAAAACGTAGGATCCACTTACGTGGCTCGTTGTTTTGTATACATTTTTATACTATGATTTTAGTTATGTTCAGTCGTTCGTCGTTATAATGTTATCGGTATGGTACTCAGCAAGGTCCGGTGGATATTGGTGCAGCAATTTGTGAGTTCATCGGTTCTAGTGGCATTTTTATGAGTTCTCAGCTAGCTAGAGACGTATAATTTGAGCTAAAATACACAGTTTTGTTATGATTTTACGCATCTGAAGAACGTAAACTCTGATAAAGACCAGCCAAAAAATGTGTGCGGAAATACTCAGTTTTATTGTGGTTTTCTACATCAGAAGACTTGAGAACATGATGATGAATGCAAGCAGCATAAGAAAATTTGAAATGGATGAAATAAAATGAAATAATTTTTACGTCGGGGGACCGTTTAGTGAATTTGTTTACTTACTGTTTTAAGAACCTATTTAGAGGCTAAAAATAAAAATAACCTACCCATGCCGGGACTACAAGGCAAGCGCAGCGTAGGACGACCAGCTACAAGATGGACAGATGACCTCATCCAAGTGGCGGGAAGACGCTGGATGCAGGCCGCTTCCAACCGGTCTTTTTGGAAATCCGTGGAGGAGGCCTATGTCCAGCAGTGGACTTCTTGTGGCTGAATGATGATGATGCCGGGACTTGAACCCGCTAATGAGCTAATGGGCAAGTGCAGGCATCAGCGAAATTTCGAGCCTCTTTACAAACTTCTCTGTATTACGTACAGGCAGCAACATCTCGCCGAAGCAAATTACATCACTTGCAGCCCCAAGTAACCCACTTTGCAGTTAGGTTTTTACATCGGAATGGTATTTGAATGAATTTTTAGCCTCTAAATAGGTTTTTAAAATTGTCCTCAGCACGGGTTAGTGCAACAAAAAGAATATACTTACTGTTTAAAAAAAAAAACAGTATAAACACGTTAAATGACCCAGAAAAAACAGTTTCTTGATTTTACTATAGGAACAATCTCGTTAACAATTATCATTTCCATTAAATTTTAAGTGTTAAAGCGCTTACGGTTCTACCTATAACCCTAGTGTAACGTATGTGTTTTTTTTCTTAAGACAGTATTACGTAACCACTCCAACATAGTTCTCCTTAATTTTCATTTAAAATTGTTTTATTTCATCGGGACACAAGCAATAACAACTACAAAAAAAATCTAATGCTTCGGCTTAGTAGATATCTTATCAAAGCTTGGCGCGCTCTGCATCACGATGAACGCGTAACTCAAGGTCGTTAATAACACCTGCAAAATTAATAAACTGGCTTAATATCCCCTAGAATTATAGCGTAAACTGAGTTTACGATATCCCTTCCGGGAAAGGAACGTGAGTGGTCTGTTAATGTGTTTACGTTGTTTAGATATAATAGTTATACATTTTCTATTGTTTTTGGCAATTCCATGACATCTATGGATTTTCAATTCGATATTTCACAACACGCTGCTAATTTATTGAATTAAAATTCTATGACAAATAAATACTGTAGGCGACCAATAAGTAGGTACCTACGAATTCACGCATGTGAATGATTTTTAACTTACCATTCGTAAATAGATGGTGTTCACATGAAACATATTGTAGACATTGATCTGCATTGACTTTTCTTGGTGTGGTACTATACCCCGACGATCCTGGAAAAAACGTTGTTTTTGTAGGTTAGTCTGTAATAGTAATTTCTTATATTTTCTTTCGGTAAGTACTTAACTTTTAATTTATCTAATTTCCCTCAGTTCTGTCAATGTATCACACTTTGAGATTGTACACATAGGTATTGCATTATAAAAAAAACCGTTATCATCTATGTACTGCGTCCGTCAACTATACTTGCTATTCAGCAAATATTGTGTTGCATCAAGAAAATTACAAACAACGACATCCATTTTTATTTATGTTGATGGTAGCTGTTGATGGATGAAATATAAACGAGGTTTTATTATTTCATTGATTGATTTGAAATTGTGTCTTACCATTTCTAGTAAGTTATAATAAGATCCAGGTGCAGACTCTACGATGGTCCACCATTTCGCTATCTGAAACAAAGTCCTGTAGGTTAGCAACGGTAAGCCCAAGTGCGGTTGTAATCGTATCAGAGGCAAGTGCCCTGGGCCATTGAGAGGTGGATACAGTGTCACAAGATCGACTGCGATGGCGACAGTTACCTCTAGCCCTATGTCCCTCATTTAAAGGAGAAAGGAAATTAATGATTAACTAGTAAATTAATAATGAGTATCATGTTATGGTATACCTCAGAATTAACGTTCTGACATAGTCTCGAAATCAAACACAACTTTAAAATGTCGCCCAAAAACATAAAATTTAAATTAAAGGACCACGCCGCATTTGAAGCCCAGAGTGATTCAAGAATATAATAAGGCTGAAGAAATATAAACATGAAATTAACAGCTAGATTTACAAACAGAGCTGGATTCACGATTTTATTCATGTCTAGGAACATCTCTTCAAGCTTCGTTTGCGCAATGCCCATTTTATTCATCACAATTGGATCTGTGATATTTGTTCTCGTTTGCTTATTCAGTTCCTTGGACACATCTGCGAATTCTTCTAATATAAAGGCTAATTTAGCAAACGAAACGTCATTTATTAGAAAAATCATATTGTTGGGATTTATTGTATGGTCACCGTTTTCCTCGAAGAAATAATTATAGATAATTCTGACCATGACGTTTAAAAGTGGGATTAAATGACAGAGGTGTATGATCACTATCCAAAAAATAATTCGCCAGTTTATAGTTTTGGTGTGTGAGCTACATATTTCAATCTTAGTTCGTTTAATAAGCGCGAGCATTTGTTGGTATTCTACGTCGCTTATGATCCATGATAGAGTAGAAAGTATAAGAAATATAAAGTTTATAATGGATCCGACTGTCAGAAAACTGTTGTTATAATCGAATTTATAGAAAATATAGAATGGCACAGCGAGTATTGACATGCTGTACAGTATTAGGAGTTTGCTTCTGACAAAGGATATTTCTCCATTTTTCACAACTTCGATGCAACAGGATTGGAAAAGTATTTTAAAAAGCACGTCCGCCACTGTGTAATACGAAACAGCCATTTTATTTGAAAATCAGGGAGCAAGTGATAGAAATAGTCTGCTTTTATACACTAGATACCCGTACCAAAGTAATTTATGATTAAAATATTTTATCTATTTTCACATGACTGTAGCATGTAAGCTTTGAACGATAAAATAAATCGTTACTTATCACCAATCATAATTATATTTGTTGCGTAAGTCCATTACCATTAGGACTTATTGAAAATATTGAATTTGATCGCATCAAAGAAATCTCCCTGTTATTCTTTTAATATTTTTTTATCGCGTTTCCACTTTATTGTATATATAATGTATTGTATATATAATGTGTATTATGCTAATGTAACTTATTTTATATTCATATTATTTTACATAATTATAATGTAAGTGTTTATATGTGTACGTGTGTATTATGCCGATACAACTTATTTTATTTTATATTCACATACAAATAAAATAAACAGTGCCGCGCGCTAAAACGCTTGTCTGAGCATAATTGGGTATTTGAAAAAATATCAAATGAGTTACTTTTAAAACGGAATTTTGTATGAAAATACTGGCTTATGACGTCATATTTCAGAGTACTCTTTTTATGTTTAATCTATTTAAAAATTGTAATAACTAGTAATTGACTAACAGAGACACATTTTAGGAGATATTTTGTAATTTTTGTTTTAATCGAGCATATGAAATAATTTATTGTTGATCGTGTCAAATACCGAATTGTCATAGTTGAGAACCAGCGCTGAGGGCTCAAATCCCTAGCATAACGCAGAGTTAGCAGCAGCAAACACACCGCGCCCATTTTGTTTTAATGTGATTTAAATATCCAAATGGTGTATAGATAATGGTACGGTACTGTTCGTGCGCGAGTGCGACTCACACTTGGCCGGTTTCTTAATTATTGTAAGAAATTATGTATACTTTTGACATTTGTATTTCGCTCTTGACATATGTATAATCATCATACAAGTGTAGCAAACATAAGCCTGCAGAAATGAAATACGCACGCAATAGCCCAGTAACACGATTCGTTTTTCTGTTTTCAGTGACTACCTGAACTGCGTCTGCGTATGATCCATCGTGTTTTTATAAAAAAGACTGTATTTTGGTGTATTTGGTGTAGCAAAATTTTGAAAGTTTTGAACTCCATAAACTATTTTTAGTATATGCTCCTAAGTACAAGCAATTTATTGCTGAGTGACTATTAAGTGAGTTAACGTTACACGGGCTTTCACTTTACCCAACATTGTAGCTCTTAAAAGGCGGAAACACCATAAAAAAATATGGATTTACGTGGAAATAGACCACTTTTTCGCGGGATTAACCCGCGTTTGATGCGCATGCTCGTTGAAATGAGCGAAATAAAGCGAGCTTAAATTAATGGGTACTGAAGTTGTAAGTAATATAGATAGCTAAATTAATCGGCATTTCCGTTAATAACGTGCGCAGAGCATTTTACTTCGATGTACGAGTGAACAATTTGATGACGATTATTACTTTTGGCACCGGCGGTGGTCTGGTCTACCCAGCCTAGTGGGTAGAACGTTGGACTCGGAAGCGAGAGACCCAGGTTCGATTCCCAATCCGGGCATGTACCTATGACTTTGTTTTCTAAGTTATGTATATTTGTGAAGTTACCACTAGCTAACTGTGAAGGAAAACATCGTGCGGAAACCTGAGTCTCTGAGCTATTCACATACCTCAGCGCTTGAAATCGCTAATCCGCGGTGGGCACGCGTGGTGATTGAGCCCATACTCTCTCCTTGAGAGAAGTCCTGCGCCAGCGGGACGTATATAGGCTGCTGATGATGATTACTTTTGGGGTGAACAGTGGAACGAGCGTGAAAGCTCACGCAAAACAAAAATGAACACCGACATGTTTCGCAGAATTCAGACAGGTACCTTCATCTACTTTTTTAGGGTTCCATTATCAACAAGGAACCCTCACCATGTCCGTCCGTCTGTCCGTCCGTCCGTCCGTACATATATATATGTAGAGATCTACATACGACCTCGTGGCGCAGCGGTAGTGCATGTGCATACCATGCGAGAGGTCCCGGGTTCGAATCCCGGCTGGGGACAAAAAAAAAACCCAGGTCTTGGATGTTTACATGTTTGTGATGTCGTTGTTTCTGGTTCCCACGATACAGGATGTCCTAGTGTGAGGCCAGAAGCAATGTATGTGCCTGTATGTAAATATTTATGTTTATATAGTGCTAGTCGGTTAGCACACTGGGTGAATCTACCACTCCGAAATACACAAGGTGACAACTCACTTGCAGCGTGAGTTGCCTGAGGAAGATTATCCTTTCATTTAGACGTCACCCGACTACACTGTTGTTTTTGTTCGGATTCATTTTGTTATCAGCCGTGCAAAAAAAGGAAGTCACTTTTTCCTAAGCCCCTTTTATCGTGATTCCCCATTAGGGAACTGAAAGGTTAGTACCTTGTGCCGAAGTGATTGTAAGGTCCCAATTAGAATAGTACGGAGACGTATACTTTCTTTACATACTATCTCCGCAGTGTTTATAGCATGTAGGTACCGACGAGTACCTGAACACCCTGTACGTAAACTTTGGACCGTTATGTTAATTTATTATATTGATGTTACTAAGGGTCTTTATTTGTACTGTGCTGCGCGTGTCCGAAGTCCGCTCAGTCCGCAAAGTCTGTCAGGATCGTGACAAGTGGCAGCCCCTTGGGTCCCTTACCCTTTGGGTACAGAACCCTAAAAATGAAAGAATGTGCAAGTGAAAGGAAATGCCGAGATGGTAAAAGACGATTAAGTGTAGTATGTGTGTTACTATTTGCATACTATACACCTTACTGCACGGGGCCACTGCCTTAGTGATGAGGTCTCTGTAAAATGTTCCTTGAATAAATTATCTTTTATATTTTTATCTCTTTTTACTATGTGAGTGGATATTTCTAGGATCGGTGGACGCAGCATTGTGTTGTAGATTAAAGCACATTCAAAATTTCCTCGCTGCCTGAAAACCAGCGGTGAGAGCTCACACCCTCAGCACAATGCTGTGTCAGATGTCCTTTGTGGTAACTTTGACACACCACAGGATGCTCTGACTTTGTCTTGTATTTTGTTGTATTTATGTGACTTGTTATTCCTTTGTACTTGTTTATGTTACCTGTTATGCCCTTTTTTCTTGTGATGTGTTAATTTGTCCAAATAAATGTCTTTCTTCTTCTTCAATTAGTCATTCAATTATAGTTCTATACAAAAAACGTTACATTAGCTATTACTAAAACATTAGTTACCTACTATATATAATCATAGTAACTAATGTTTTAGAATTGCGAGTTATTGATTGCATTCATGAGATCTTGTTAGGTAGGTACTCGAACCAACCAACTTATGTAGAAGATTTAAGATGATTTGAGAAAAGATGGTCGGAGTGGAGTTTTTTTTCCTCGCTGCCTTTACAAATTTAAAATTTTTCAAATTAAAAAAATTTTAAAAAAACTCTCCACTACAAATTTGGCCCCAAGGCAGCGGCTAAAATTTTACATTTACATTCAACAAACAAAATGTAGATTCTTTACGTTGAAATAAATTTCTTTGATTGGTTTGGTTTGATAGATACATGGTTAAAGCCTTAGGTGAATGGACGATATTATATGTAGAACAATGATTTACCGGGGGCTGCCCCATTGGCACTGTAACACAAGCGATTAAGCGATAAAATTATGTAATTTGTTGCATGTTGTATGAATGCCAGAATACCTACTGTAGACCAGCCTTTGGGGACAATTAACCCAACGGATGCTTAACGAACACCATTTGGCCGCAAAGATTTGACGACTAGCGCGATTAGCGCACACCATGTGTCCGTAAGCAAAGTAGTCTGATTGGTCGACGATTTTCGCCGTTCCGATTTCAGCTAACCAAAAAATTACTACATCACTGTTGTCTTGAAAATTGCACTGCACTTTTGACGTACTGCACTGATGCACTTTTTTTGATGATCTTGTCAAATCGGAACATCCCACGAGGAATTACGACATAATGTGCGCCCGTCCGCCATTTTTAGGTTACCGCAATTTTTTTTTGCTGTATTTTCGCAATTTTGATGTTTTTTAATCGTGCTAAGTGAAATGATACTCTTCAGTGTAAAAGCAATAGAATTGGTGTTTGTGAAGTGTAAGTGGACAAAACGTGGAAGTGAAATATGATCCGTGTCAAAAAAAGGAGAAAAAAACAAATATCACATGGAGGGAATAACAGGCCTTTTCAGTGTCTTATTTTTAGGATAACGTAGAAAATTTAATCAAGTTTACAAGGGTG
This sequence comes from Yponomeuta evonymella, assembly GCA_963969515.1. Classification (NCBI taxonomy): domain Eukaryota; kingdom Metazoa; phylum Arthropoda; class Insecta; order Lepidoptera; family Yponomeutidae; genus Yponomeuta; species Yponomeuta evonymella. The sequence goes on from OZ018357.1 coordinate 10,004,266, forward strand.
TATAATTTATGCTACGATGGATAATTTTTGACTGCTTAATTACGGTTTTTCTTCGAGAGAGTCCGAAGAAAATCGTTTCCCGATTTCTGTTGAGCGCTGGAGCTCTAGGGGGCGGTTTTCGCGCTATTGTTCGTTGTACGGGTTAAAGGCCTCTGCTTTGCAAGAGGTGGAATAAACGTTATTGATGTGTATTGGTCAGATTACGCAAGGTTAGGGTTCCAATAACAAATCCATAAGTTTTCGACCTTTTGAGGCGTTAGCCGCCCTTGTGAATTGAGAGTGCTAACCTCTCATTTATATAATAATAATTCTTTAAACATTGACTCCTAACTAAATAACTTAGGTACAGGTTTTGGTAGACATGTATATTTTGTAAGCGTTCCAATTAAACAGTTACACCTTTTACAGAGCAAAAATACCAACAGACTGTAGGTAATACTATACTAGGTATGCTGCCTACCAAATGCGATGGACATGAGCTAATTCGTATTGCAGACGACCGCAGAGTAACGTTGACCATTTAATTGCTGGCTCGACATATTAATGGCTGCATCTGAATCCACATTATCATTGGGCCTGTCGCAAGCTGTACGTTACGAAAATGGTACAAGAACCGGATTCTGCTTAATTAATTATTCTGCTTGGAGACAAACTGATACAAACATACACTCACGGTCGTATTCTGGAGGGGTAGGCAGAGACCAGAGTTATGCGCTTGCCACCACCCTGAAAAACCACTTTTGCTTCAGCAACATCAACCACTTGTATGAGGATATTGTGACATCCTGTATTGGATAACGCTTTCTCTAATACAGGATATAACTATGGTTCCGTGCCTGTCTGTGGCCTTTTTTCTCATCTCGGAGGGACATAGGGTAAATAAAGAAAAAACAGGACAAGTGTATAACAATTTTTTTATGATTACAATGTACCTATAGTTTTTTCCCTGTACTTGTAGTATAAGACAAAATTACTTGCCAAATTTCATAGTTGTCAACGAAAAATACCCTAAAAAATTTGCGTTTTTGCGGCATAAACGACCATATGTTTTTTTCACGTTAACTTAGAAGTTTGATTTCTAGCCTTCAGCTTCAAGGGACTGTAGACCTGAGAATATTGAGGTTTTAATTTCAACTCGATACCTCCACGCGTTCCTGAGATAAAATGTATTGACAGACAAACGGACGGACGGACGGACAACAAAGTGATAAGGGTTTTATAAGGGTTCCGTTTTTTCTTTTGAGGTACGGAACCCTAAAAATATATTTTTCCGATTTTTCTTTGTGAGCAAACTTTGTTTCACATCATGGGAACAATTCCCTTGATAGGCACCACTAAATAACTAACCTTTTGTGTGAAAACAGCATCATTACTTGCTTAGTTTTTTGGTACATCCTGTAATAGGTGTACAATTGCAGTGCTGCCAATGAGGTATGACCGCCTATTGATATATTAGCCGCTGGGGTATTGTCTGTTGTGGCACGTTGTGGTCTGGTCTGATATATCATGATGATGGATAGCGGTGATTAGCAAATATGACATAAATTATATTAGTTACATTTGGGACCAAATTGTAATGTGAAACACTTGTTCATCGAGCATCACTTTATGCTCCATCATACATGTGGCTATAATTTTTAGGGCTCCGTACCCGAAGGGTGCCAAACGGAACCCTATTACTAAAACTTCACTATCCGTCTGTCTGCCTGTCTGTCTGTCTGTCACCAGGCTGTATCTCATGAACCGTGATAGCTAGGCAATTGAAATTTTCACAGAAGATGTATTTCTGTTGCTGCTATAATAACAAATACTAAAAACAGAATAAAATAAATATTTAAGGGGGGCTCCCATAAAAAAACGTACTTTGTTTGCCGTTTTTTGCTCGATATTAATAACGGCAACAGGGAGACGCTTGAAATATTCACAGAATATTTAATTCTTATATTCGGTTTAAAAATAAATAATTAAATTAAAATGAAATAAATATTTAAGGGGGGCTCCCATACAACAAACGTGTTTTTTTGCCGTTTTTCCCGATCTTTGTGTCTAATGTTGTAAGGATAATGGTACGGAACCCTTCGTGCCGGCCGGTTTCGACCGGTTTTTTATTCAAATAAATGTTATAAAAGTTTAATGTTATTCAAAATACCAGTCGCTGGCTGGTGGCAGTTTTAGCTAGAACTAATATTTCCAAGTATAATAACTATATTAAGTACCTACTTAGTTTTCACTGTCTGACTAACGAACATGATTGACTACCAAAACAGACGTTGCGTGTTCGATTCCCAGTGGAGGTCGCCGTACTTGATTTTTACAAATAGCCTCAGTCTGGGTGTATTACCATGTGTGTGATGCCTAGTTACTAAAACACAGAGTATCCTACTTTGCGATCAGGACAAGTGATTGTAAGTATTGTGTAGAATTTATTTACTTTTATTTGATATACCTATGTTGTTTTTGTATAATGCTTACAACTTAATACATTATCATCGTACATACAAAAATAGACATTTCGAACCTTTTGATCGCTAAAGCTTTGTGCCTCACACAATAGCTTCCTGTTAATCAATCTGAGCCTTTATGCTCTCGATGATACTCGCCAGTATCATCACCTGTTTTTTTCACACAATGTTACATAAATTTCGAGTCTAATCTGAGACACGTGGTCACTGATGGTAATACTAGTAGTGCAGTGACTGTTCAACTGTGTATAGAGGACTAGTTCAATGTCGCTCAGCTTGCTATGGAACGGGCTATCATCGGAGGCTCTTTATTGGATCACATAAAAAATGAGTCATTTCGCCAAAGAACTACGGTGATTGACTGACCGAGTTTCTCTAAGTAAATAGTTACCTGTAGTGCTGTCTCTTCGAATTTCTCAGAAAAGAGCGTGACAGAACGTTACTTAAGTATTTACTTAGTGAATTTCTGAATTCAGAAACCGGCCCTAAGCTTATAATATTAGCAAGCTGAAGTGGGTCGCTTACATCTGACGAAATACTACAGTTTGTAAAACTACAATTGTAGGCCACCGGACAGTAGAAACAGCACAGATTAAAACAGTCAGTACCGAGCTTAAACGATTAAAGAATGTATGCTTTATTAAGGGGAAAATATTGGATTGTTGGTGTTTTCAGGATGGAAAATATACATAAACTTACCTATATACATTAACTCACGCCTGTATCCTGGAGAGGTAGGCAGATACCAGGGTCTGCCACTTGCCACAATCTTGATAAACCTCTTTCGCTTCTTCAACATTCATTAGTCGTTGCATGCACGCACGCTGGTTTCGGGTACGTTTTATACTTTTTACAAAATAATCTGTTGGATTGAAATAAAAGTTAAAAATGTTATACCTTTTCATGGTACTTTAGTGCCCGAAGTTTCGTAAAAATTACACAAAAATTGCATTTAGTTATTCGAAACAGACTTTTAACATAACAAACTGAAGATCGGCAAAAACCCGTGGAATGATCTTCACAAGGAGATTGTATAACACTGTTAATTAAAGTAAATGATTGGACAACTATTTTCCTCTCGCTCACCCGATATTGCCGTCTATATAGTATGAGCGAGCGGCAAATAGTTATTTAGTCCCGTTCTTTGATTAACTGTGGGCGAACTCGCGAAAAGAGTGACTAGAAAAGTACAGCTATGGGCACAATTCTAGGGGCAGACTAAAGCACATAAGTTCAAAAGATAAATGTTTGAGGTAGTGAAAACAACTACTCCATATAATTTCTATAATCTTCAGTACATTAATGGAGCGCTGTTATGAAACCATGAAAGAAACACACACGTTTTTTTACAAAAATTGAGCAAACTGCATTTTTTATTACTTATGTTTATAGAACAATAAATTTAATGACCATTTGACTTTAGTGCTTTAGTCCACCGATCCTAGAATTATTGTAGCCGCCACGAGAACAGAATTTTCTATTGTTTGTGGAAACACGGCTACGCAGAATCGTAGTAGCTACTACGCGAACCAGAAATGCTAGCGATACAAAATTTTTACGATTGTCATGCATAATAAGCAGCCAATTTACGAGTATGTCCCACTGTAGGGCAAGGCTTTTGTCGGAAAAAGAGACCCGACGGTTTTTAAGTACAATCGCGTAAGTGTCAGTTACGCGATTATACGTCTAGGCCCATAACTGCCACATACGATTTTCGTAATTGAAATATCTAATAAACAATGCAATATTTACAAAATATGTTTATGGTGTCTAAAAGAACCTCAAATGTTACAAAAATACACAAACATTTATAAGTGTGCGCCTAAAATTGACGGAGTTATGACTATTTTAGTGCGAAAAAAAAACTTTAAACGGCTCTCTTGTAAATATACTTACGGACCGTCGAGTGTGGGCTTGATCACCGCAGATTGACAGTTTCAAGCGCTGAGCTGAGCTGAGTGAACACGTCAAGTACTCAGTTTTGTAAATAATTTGTTCATTATTTTCTATTGTTATACATTCTGTTGTAACGCGACGTTCCGCTGTGTTTCCTTTGCGGAGAGTAAAAAAAATATCCTTAACCATATGAGGCACTTTGTTCAGCATGATCACAATCGCAAAAGCTTTGCTATTGGTTATCGAATCAAAGTTTTTATCGGATCAAAGCCGATCGTCCTATTATTTTGATTATTCATTAATACACAAGCAGCTTTAATGCGTGAATATAACTTTCGTGCATTTGTAAAATTATGATCAAGTCTGTTTATGTTCTTAAGGTCATACTCTGCCAAGAGCCAAAAAGCCAAAGCGGGTACTTTGCCGCTTACGCGAAAAATAGTGGAAGCGTTATTGTTTTCAACCCATTTCTACGAGCCGTGTGAGCGGAAACGCGGCGTTTCCGGTAAACGCCCGTCGCTTTTCGGCGGCTTCCGGTACCGTATACGTTGCCTTATTACTGAGTTAGTGTAACACCGCCTTTTAGTGATTGAATAGGGGACTAGATATATAGAAAACACTTTTCCTGAATTTATATTCTAATGCACTCATTTACTAAGAAGTCGGACTTCTCTTTCACTCTTGAGGATTCGTCCTATATATATTTCGCTCCAACCCAAGCAATAAGTTTTAAAACCGAGTTTGAAACTACTTACTGAACTACCAAACTCTTTACTGCAAAACTTTTAAGTACCTAATTGTCAAATATTTGAAATTGGAACGCAAGTTTTTTTTCTATGCAAAAAAATCAATAACATTGGCGCGCTTTTTTTTTGTCTATTTTCACTTATTTTCTCGGAAAAATCTCGTCAAGCGATGATGATACTGTCTTCTTAACACCAGAATATATAAAAAACAGGCAACACAAGCAATTCAAATCCTCCTGCCAGAAGTTAGATTTGAGTGGTATGTAAGTGTTATCTTTTATTTCATTCCTCTCAGAGATTTTTTGTTTTGGTAGTGTTGAATCTCTCGCTCCTTTAGCGATTCTTAGTTAAAGCCCGAGCGAACCGAGCCTCAGTTCGCTCTGGATTCAATTTCACAACCTCGACGCAAAAATTTTGTTTGCGCCCTTGGTGAACAATCTACTATTATTGCACACAAAAACCGAAATCACACAGATATTTCTCAACCTAAGAGTACGAGCGTCTTCCTGAGATTCCAATCGCATACTGCGATCGCCAACCCGCCTCGCCCTGCCAAGCGTGGCTATTATGGCTAAACCCTTCATGGTTAAAAACCATGAGGGAGGCCTGTGTCCTGCAGTAGACGTCAAATGGCTGATGATGATGATGATGAAACCCACATAATGTTTTGGTACCTTACATAAGCAGCCTATATACGTCCCACTATAGGGCACAGGCCTTCTCCCAGGGAAAGAGTGGACTTAATCACCACGCGTGCCCACCGCGGATTGGCGATTTCAAGCGCTGAGTTATGTGAATAGCTCAGACACTCAGGTTTCCTCACGATGTTTTCCTTCACAGTTAGCGAGTGGTATTGCTACTATAACTTCACAAATGTACATAACTTAGAAAACAAAGTCATAGGTACATGCCCGTACTGGGAATCGAACCTCGGTCTCACGCTTCCGAGTCCAATGTTCCACCTACTAGGCTACCACCGCCGTTTTAGTATCTTGACACCATTTTATTTAGGGACTGACCTTTCTCAGATTAGGCAAAAGGCCCATAAAAAGGACAATAAAACTGCCTATAGGTAGATATTAAGGTTGAATACGCGAGTCTAATGGCACTATCATCAAAGGTTTGTTTTTCTCACTCTGTTTTCTTTGTCCAATCTAGTTACTGACTTTTACAAACTAAAATATACCTTTAGTTGTTAGGCCCGTGGTTGAATTTTTTTTAGTGACGCTGAAAACGATGTACTTCTAGTCACTTTTTCTACTGATAGAAATAAAAGTTGTCCCTTGGACAATAATTTTTTTCTCACTTTGACCGTACTCGATTGTCAAGTGTATGACGCATTTTATATAAAGAAAACATGATATATTTTATCGTGTTTTCTTTATATAAAATGTACGTATACGTAATCTCAAAAAAAATCGCGTTCAAAATCAAAATAATCTAATTTTAAATCACAAAATATTTTTGCGATAATATTTCTTAGAGATGTAGAAAAATCTGAATGAAAACTGTTTTAATAATACATACAGCACGATCGACCGTCGCACGTTTATAGTTGGATTTCTACGGTGCACGGAATCAAGCACCGTGGGAATCCACATGCGGACGAGCACGGATAGTTACGTACTCCTCCGAGCCCATAGTGCGTGTCGGTGCGCGCTAGAGAGCCCACACCAAACCACAAACACGGATAAAGGTAGCGATTCGCGCCGCGACAGAGATCAGAGACCGAGACAGGAGACAGAGGTAGAAGACCGCGACTGCTTAGGATTTGTCAGTTAGTATTTGTAGGGACGTCTGATCGCACGTGCGACCGAGACAGGCGACAAATACGCGAGACCGAAGTCAGCAAGAATGTCTCCGCCTCGGACCATTTGTTTTAAAATCAAATTGACTGCGTTTTCTGACTGCAAAAACTCATAGAGTTGATCAGACAGCACTATAAAACTCACAACTAGACGCAGAGAAGAAAATAAGAAGGATAATCATCGTTTTCTTCTTCCTCCAATAGTAACTCTACTTGGCTTTCCATTACAGTGTAAATTAATGACACTACTGACTCGATCGACAGACTACGATACTGAATACATAGTAGCTTTGGGTCTCGGTCCTGACCCACAGTGATGAAAAGAGACCGAGACACCCTGTCGTGGTCTCTGTCTCTTTTCTGGGTCTCCGGTCTCAGTCACGGCGCGAACCGCCACCTTTAGAGAGAGATTACGCGGTAGCATATTAGCGAAGTACTGACATACATACATACTATTAGATAGGGAACACTTTATTGTACTTACATAAAAAAGGAAATTTATATTATTCAGGCAATTGAACAGACACTCAGGCTTCCTCACGATGTTTTCCTTCAGTTAGAGAGTGGTATTGCTACTAAAAGTTCACAAGTGTAAGTACCTAAACATAAAAAACGTCATAAGTACATGCCAGGATTGAAACTTCTTGCATGTGAGGCACGCATCTACTGATTTTTTGATTTGGTAAATATCATGAGTCTCTTCACAGCAAGAGTCAATTAGTACAAGCAATGTCCATCAGTAGGCTTATCGCGGTTTCCTAATGGTCGTACAGTAAGAGGCTTTACAAACCAGACTCTTAGTTGGAATCCCTAGCCTGGCCGAGCCCTAAAGGTGTATTCACTTTATTATTATTGTAATACTTTATTGCACACGAAACATTGAACACGACAGGACATTACATAAGAAATTACATGTACGAAGGCAAGCTTATCTCTCTTTGTTCAATTTAAGATAAAAAAGTATATATTACCTCATCACAAAAAAAAAAAAACTTAAAACAAAGTAAGGCTTAACTAGTGATGACATAAAATAAGGCAAAAGGTAATGGCTCAGCTGGTGCTGACCCGGATCAGTCCCGGGCAGCGCTGGTTTTCAGCCACTGCTGGTTTACGGACGACTTGTTGCCAGTATACTTATGAAATAAAAAGAAAAAAGAAAGAAGGCTAGTTTCTGGGGATGGAGAGCTCTTAAAAAACTAATAATAACTTCCACACCCACACAACACATTCACTTGTCCTCGTCCCAAACTGGGATACTGTGCTCTACTACTGTTCTAAGGTAACCAGACAAACATGGAAATACACCCAGGCTGAGGCCATTTGTACAAATGTATGGCAGCCTAAGGCATGGTAATCAGACGTAATACCGCTAGACCAACGAGACAGTCTGATAGTTATTTAAGATACACGTGCGGAAAGTATGTAAGATTTACACGAATAAGTGGCAAATTGAAAACACGAGCGCAGCGAGTGTTTTCAATGGCACGCATTCGGATAAAAACCTTTTACGCTCAAGTATCTTACAACATTTTCCAATGTATTTTGCGAGGAAATACAACAAAAAAAATAAGTATAATAAAGAAAATTTATTATAAATACCAAATTAATTGTTGAAATTGAAAGTAATTTTTTTTTCAACAGCAAAACCTCCTTGCATTTTTGTGATTTTTTATGCCTTGCACCATGCACAAAGTCAAATACTTAAAAAAATTACTTTATTTCACATTTTCTATTTCTATATGAAAATTTCAGTATGTCTCAAAAATCCTAAATTTTATTTTCTAGTGCCGCTTGTTCAAAATATACTCGTTCTTTTGCAATGATTAACATTGATAGAATGTGCAAGCGAGTGGGAAGCAATACCACAGTAGCGTCTTAAGGCTGCTGTTACATTGGCATTCCAATGTCTCGTATACTCTATTAGTTTTAGGGCCGGTTTCTGAATTGAGAATTTCGCTAAGTAAATACTTAAGTAACGTTCTGTCACGCTTTTTTCTGAGAAATTCGAAGAGACAGCACTACAGTTGACCATTTACTTAGCGAAATTCTCAATTCAGAAACTGGCCGTTAGTGATACAAAAAAATTTCTAAAGAGAAGTTGTTTACATGTTATATTTTTTTGGAGCAACTTTTCTTAATAAAACTTCTACCCTACGTAGGGTAAAAAAGCTATGTCTTAAATGTCCTGTAATTTTATTATCTAGCAAAGCCTCAGACCACATTTATCGAAGGAATGCACATTTTTTACAGTCATTAAGATGTTAAAAAGGTACGAGCGAGACAAATGCCTGACGTAATGCTTTAAGGTGCATATAGCTCCCAAATGACTTTGGTAATCCAACCTTGAATCTTGTCTTTGAACCATCATTACCGCGTGCATTTTCACAGCAATCATCAGGGCAAATTTTGATACCAATATGTTAAGAAATCGAAATTGAAAAATAGTTTAATTGTCGCAAAAACCTACAACAATAACTTAAAATTAATTAAGCGATTTTACGCTATGCGATAAAAGGATATAATGCTCAGCTTGATGCTGCGCCCGCGAGAATCAGCGCAGCGCTGATTTGAAGCATATCCTATTTGCTAGCAATTGACGCGTTGGTGGCTAGACTAGCAAATATTAAGAAAACTGACCAAGTGCAAATTGGACTTGCGCACGAAGGGTTCTGTAGCATTATCTATAAAATATTTGAATATTTTAAGCGTCTACCTGTTGCCGTTATTAACATCGAGCAAAAAACGGCAAAAAAATCACGTTAGTTGTATGGGGCCCCCCTTAAATATTTATTTTATTCTGTTTTTAGTATTTGTTGTTATAGCGGCAACAGAAATACGTCATCTGTGAAAATTTCAACTGTCTAACTATCACGGTTCACGAGATACAGCCTGGTGAGAAATGGACGGAAGGACGGACTGACGGACAGCGAAGTCTTAGTTACAGGGTCCCTTACCCTTTGGGTACGGAACCCTAAAAATACTATGTTGTTGACCGATTCCCAAATAAAAATAGTGTTTAAGGTAACGTGCGACGTTTAAGCTACTGCCAGTTAGGTATAAAAAGAGCCATTCTGTCAAAAGATTTATAAATAACTGAAAAAATATGCTACGAAAAAAGTGTTACGAAAATAAATCACGTTTTTTAATTCCACTTTTTCACTTAGAATACCTTTTGAATTATTGCAGTGGGAAACTTGATAATAGGCGTCTATTTTAATTTAAGTTTTTTATTAGATATTACAGGAATCGAAAGGCACTCTTCAATAGAAAATTAAAATTTGCAGCTTACGTGACCAATCGCCCTTATAATAACAGTTGTAACAATTGGTTGGTCGGTGTGAGAGCACTCACCGGCCAAAACAAAGACTGGAATCCGATTGGCGATTTTCGTCCGATCGAAATACTCTACCTCTAGAGGTAGTCATAGCTACACTGTTCTATATACTGATAGGCTATATGGTTTTTAGATGCAAACAATATTCTTAAAATTCTCACATTCGGGAGGTCATGGGTCGAATCCCGGCATGTACTGATGTCTTTGTGTTTTAAGATATGTACGTGACGTGAATTTTTAGTAAATACCACTCACTAACGGTGAAGATAAACATCGTGAGGAAACTTGAGTGTCTGACTTGTTCACAAGTGTCCATCACAGGTGTTTACGTGTTCACACACATATAAATCACTTATTTTAACACTATATATAGATTTATAGATTATCTGGACCTAAATCGTCTCGAGCAATTTTTTGGTGAACAACCGTGAACAAACCTGGGTGTCAAAGTGAATAACAGCGAAGGAAAACATACCTCAGCGTGCACATACCTCAGCGCTTGATATTAACAATACGAGGTGGGCACGCGCGATAATTAAGCTCACTAATTAACCCACTTCTACAAAACCTTAAGCTTTTGATTTTGATTTAAATATTTTCGGGTTAGAGACCACATTACTGGCACAAAAAAGGCCAGGCACGTGCAGCCGACGGGCACTACACGGTATCTGGCTTTTTGTTCTTGAATTGTAGTCACTTTTCTTGTATTTAAGATTTTTGTTTCATGTAGCATATATACGTCCCACTGCAGGGCATAGGGGCACAAGGATTATTTTAGATTAAAATCTTCACCGGCCCGTTGTAATATGGATAGACCTTAAAAATGCAACTGGGCTGGCCAAGACTACTGAGAGTAGCTGCTCGCCTTTGTACATGTTATTTCTTATAACAGGACATTACAGTCCTGTTATATGTCTTGTGTGTGATAATAGTACGTTACGGCAGGGGCCAGCAAATGAGGCATCGATGGATGAACGTGTAAATGTGGGCCGAGGCGAAGCCGAGGCACACATACGTAAGTCCATCAATCCCTAATTGAGGCCAAGGCTTTTATAGTGCTTTTCTCATATAATGCGCGAAAAGTAAAACTAAGTGGTACCTAGGTAGAACTTTTTATTTGAAAATACAATTACTTTTCAAAATCAATGACGAACAACGAACAAAAATATTTTTTCCCGCGCTAAAGTGCTCATTTGTTTTTTTTTTCAATAAACAGCTTTAATATGCTTTGCCAAGCCAATTTCGAATTTTAATAATTTATTTTTACCTTTGATAAGTTACTCTTTGGTTGCCATGTTTCGGAGTAAAAGATTGTTCCATTTTTAAATTACACAACAGATTTGGTATGTAATGAGTTTACTATGTAATTTATTTGGCCGCTAAAACACGACAGATATGGATTTTCATACTACGGCCGCTGCTCGCATGTATTTGGCCAGTACAGCAATTAGAAGTAGATTGTCAAAATAATGCCCAAATTTCCAAGCATGTTTGAGAAAAGTAAAGGTTTGCCGAAATTGCGTCCGACTGGGGCAAAATTTATAATCAACACGTCGCGGCAAACCAAGGCAAAGATGGAGGGACGATTTTAATGCATTATTGCCGGGATGGTCCAAGGTGGCTGGGGACAAGAAGAGATGGAAGGAGAGGCGTTTGCCCAGCAATGGGACATAAAAGAGATTAAGTCGATTGAATTGACGCACCCAGTATATTCGAGCACCAATATTCAAGTTTTGTAGTAGGAGTTTTTTCACTCACAGCACCGTATTTGCATTACCTAATCTATTGGAAACTACGTGCAGCTAGTCGTCACGTCCACACTGCCACGGCAAACGGTAACGTATTGTAAACGTGTCACGTGACAGAGATCCAACTTCGCCGATTTCACAGAAATCTATTGCTTAACGAAAAAGGGATTACAAATTTAATGTACAGGCTCCGTATTTCAGGATTTTCTGTGTGCTATTAATAAAGGGATATGCACCGATTTGAGTGTGTACACCGAAGTGTTTTATTTTTTAATGAAAACTACCAATTAATAGTAGATTGTGTCTCAAGGGAGCAAAATGATATATTTACGGCGAGGGCGGTATATTGAACCCTGAGTGAAGCGAAAGATTCTACAATAGAATCCCGAGCGTAGCGAGGGATTCTAAAGTAGAATCTTGAGCCTAGCGAGGGATTCAAGTGTTTACGCCCAAGACGGAAATAATTTTGCTACCGAGTGACACATACTGCTTTTCACACCTGCTATAAGGAAAATTTAAATCAAACACAATTAAGATATCGAAAGAAGTTTATGATCGATTGCAACAAAATAAAAATCGAATTGGAATTACATTTTGTGAAAATCTGCACACGGATCATGCTGAGGGCAATAAAAAAAAAAACTAGAATATCAGGGAAGAAAAGTACAACTTTGATCCCTCATTTGAGGGAATCAAGGGATCTTTTCTGAATAGCACGTGTGAAAATATATTTTATAATTTCTATGTACAATAAACTTGAAATGATGTTTGTGACGTTCTGGCCTGGTTACCATAGCACAGGGTATCCTAGTTTGGGACCAGGTTAAGTGATTGTATTGTGTAGAAGTTGTTATTATTATTATTAACAACATTAACATCAAAGTTTCGGTTATATTCTACCCGCCTCACATCACAGCTCGTGTAACAATTTCTCACCTCATTCGCGCCGATTAAACAATGACACTCACATCCGTGTTTTAGGAAAGGTTCGGTGAATATTAAGCAGATTATTCTACTTCATAATTCTATTCTAACTTGTCATTTAGTTTATTAACGTTCATTAAGCCGCAGTTTTTGTGTTACTTTTAGTTTTTTTAAATGTAGAAAAAATATATATTATAGAACAGCTGTTATTTTTCCGCGATGTCAAAGTTGGTCTCATAATAATAGTTGTTTGTATAGATGAGTAGAATAATGGAATTTTCCACATATAATCCATTATGGATTAGGTTTATATAGTAACTTACTTAGTATCAGTTCTAACCTAATAACGAAATAATAATTAGGTTAGTGGCCGGCGCCCAAGCTTCCGGTGATGTGGGCAGTTCACGCCTTCGCATGGACCGAGTGACATAATTTCCGGTTCACACTGCGCGAACGGCCCGTCAGGCCGACACTTCCTGTATGTTATATGGAGAAAATGTATTGCGAGAGTTAGATAAGTGATGTAAGGAGTCGATAGCAGTCTAGATAGATATTTTAGTTACATATTAAACGGGTCTTATCTTAATTCCTGACGTTTTGGCAACGTTGCCTGAAGTGGATTGAAGTGGCCACATAGTACATACACAGATAATTTATCAAACTTATGTATAAGCACAGCAAGTGATGCATCGTGAGCATACCATAAATATAAAAAATACTTTTTACTTGCAAGATCACCCGTAACGTAAATGAATAGAGTGCACGAATGTAAAGGTTGTGATGTGTTGTCAGAAGAAAAATCCCTCATTCTCCATTTTTCAATGGAAAAATAAGATAAATGTAAATGAGTCGATAAGTTACGATAAAGTTTATAAGATATGATAATAACACAAAAGTAATAAAATAATCGGTGAACATTTCGTCTGAAAAAAAAAATGTGTGTAAGCTGTGCCAAGTTTTTTGCCTATACGAGTCTAGCTTTCGATAAGGAAGTTTAAAAATCAAATTTGGCATAGTAATTTTCATTCTAAAACTATTCAATATTCTGTAAATGAGTAAATAGGTAACTGAGTGAGACTGATTGGGTAAATGGGTGTGTGGGAGGGAGCGGGTCACTGAGCGAATCAGTAAGTCAGTGAGTGAGTGAATGAGTGATTGAACGAGGGTGTGCGTGAGGTAGTGTATATCGAAAACTGCAAATTTTGTACCCTCATGTCTTAGAAACTTAAAACTAAACTAGTAGCATACATACCCTATAGAATGCAATTGGAGCAATTTTTCTTTTTGGTTACCGCATCGCAGCCCGAATTTTTGTTGAATACCGAGAATGACTATGACTAGTCTCCGCAAACATGGGGATGCTTGTACTAGTTCTCAAATAGACGTAAAATATGCTAATTCCATGGCTTTGCGAACGTCGTTGTACATTTAAATTAAGTCGAAAAACAAGGTCAAATATGCCTCATTAAAAGATTTTAAAAGCTCTTCACGCAGTTGAAATTTCGAGAACTTGTAAGCTATGTACTTAGTGTAAATCATACTTGCTTGACGTTCAAAGGATCGTCTAAAGTTCGAGCACCTCTTGAACATAACTCACCATCAAAAGAAGGCTTAATTTATGCTAAGAGACAGCCTTAATAAGACCCCGTAACCGAATCCTGCTACTAGGTGAAGCTAGTTTCTATGCTATGGATTGCACGTTATGCGAGTCTGCAGCCTATGTGCGTCGCACTGTAGGACACAGGCCTCTGAGAGAGAGTATGGCCCTAATCACCACGCCTGCCGACGGAAGATTTGCAATTTCAAGTGTTAAGGTATGTGCACGCTGAGGTATGTTAGTTAGACCTGAGATTTCCGCACTTAGCCTCATGGTTGGGCCATTGTACGTAGCAAAGCTGTGAGTTTACTCTAGCCAGCCTATCTCTTTCCAGAAGGCCAGCAGTGCTCTGATGTCATTGTAGGGCTCCTGAAGGGATCCCAGCTTCCCAATGACGGCGGTCCGTTGCTTTTCCACGTTTTCACAGTGAATGCTCACGTGGGCGGGTGTTTCCTGTTGTTTGAGGTATCCCCGGCAAAGCGGGCTGTCGGTTAGTCCCATGTTGTGGAAGTGTCTATTTAGTAAGCAGTGGCCTGTTAGGATTGCCACAGCTTTGCGCCGATTATTCCTTCTCAGACGCAGCAGGTAGTACCGCCTCTCCGTCTAACAGAACAATGACCCGCGGCACGTACGCACTGCACGGCTACTAATGGTTCTAATATATTCTTGTTTGTGTTGAGATGTTTTTGAAAAGTGCATTAAAAAAAAACTAGCGTATTCGATAGCTATTGTCAGGCACGTTCATTTTGCTATGTCTTATTGATATGTCTATATTGTGTGTTAATACCTCAGACTTACTACGAATTCAATGGTTGCCTGAAAGGTCTAGTGGTAACACGGTTGACTATGAAGACAGAGGTCGTTGCCTTGATTTCCGCTGGAGGCTTGATTTGCACGCATGTCCTCAGTCTAGGTATTCTTCTATGTTTGTGATGTCTTTAGCACAGGGTATCCTAGCTTGGGACCAGGAAAAGTGATTGTGTTGTGTGGAATTTACAACTATGTACATACATAAACCCACACTTGCATTCCGGAGCGGTAAGCAAACAATGAACTGATAACCGATGGCGTAGACGAGTTCTTGAGTGGAGCCCGCGGATCGGTAAACGTAGTGTAGGACGTCTTGAGACTCGGTGAAGCGATGATCTTCGCAGGGCGGCTGGCAAAAGCTGGCAGAGAGTAGCCGAGGACCGTGCTCAGTGGCGTGCAATAGGAGAGGCCTATGTCCAGCAGTGGACAAGCGTAGGCCGATAATGATGATGATGAAGCAAACACCAGGGATTGCCACGTACATTGTTATTGTAACATGTGTGATTAGAAACTGGGACTTAACAAATGCAACAATTCTTTCTTTCATTAACCAGCGCGGAGGTCCAATTATTATCATCCATCACATAAAGTAAATATCGCAACAAACTTAAAGACATTTCCGCATCTTTTCCGATCCATAATCGCTCTTGGCAGCGAGGAAATTTAACGCCGTCTCCAGCTCAACTGCGGAATATAAATAAGAGCAAATTCTAGAAGGTAAGATTCAGCAACCTGCCTGGGTAGTAACGTTTGTTGTCAAAAGTCGCGACTTGCACAATATTTGTCAAATTCTGACATTTTAGCGGCACAAGACGCGTGACTCGTGTCATCGTACTACCCATGCTGGTAGGTTATTAATGTACCTGTGCTCTTTGAAAACGAAAAATGTGAAAAAAAAAATTCTCGGTGCCTGGCGATTTGAATAGCAGCCTATAGTATACGTCCCACTGTAGGGTACAAGCCTTTTCTCAGGGAGAGAGTATGGGCTTAATCACCACGCGTGCCCACCGCAGATTGGCGATTGCAAGCGCTGATGTGTGTGAATAGCTCAGACACTCAGGTTTCCTCACAATGTTTTCCTTCACCGTTAGCGAATGGTATTGCTACTATAACTTGTACATAACTTAGAAAACAAAATCATAGGTACATGTCCGCAATGGGAATCGAACCTGGGTCTCTCGTTTCCGAGTCCAATGTTCTACCCATTAGGCTACCACCACTCTGGCGGTTTGAGCGAGTCTTTTGGTACCTAAGTAATGCGATGAAGTTAAATTTATTGAGTTATTATTAATGCCATGGTTATGGCATTACGAAAAGAGATAGATTGTATATCTACGTTAAGAATTCTTAAAAGGATTCTTTAATATTAAACAGAGAATTTGGCTAAATTGTAAATGGGGCAACGAACTAACAAAATAACATATCGCAATTTTAGATTTTTGTTAATTAATTGTTAACGAATTCTTTTGAAATTCGTAAAAACGGTCTAAAGGGTAGTGGTGTAACAAAAATTGTCTTCAACTTTCGCGAAGCGATCGATAAACATAAACATAACATTTACATATAGGCACATACATTGCTTCTGGCCCCACACTAGGATACTCTGTGTCGTGGAAACCAGAAACAACGACATCACAAACATAAAATAAAATGTTCTATGTAAAATGATAAAATGTTCTATGCTATTTACGACAAATTTAAGTACAAACTAAGACATTAAAGTAAAACTACATGTAATTAAGAGCATAAATTACCATACGTGTTAAGTTGTGACCACACTACCAATTATTACATTCATTGAACCAAATAGTAAATGTATGACGAACAAAAATAAACGTGTATACGTATGTACGGTATTTTATTCGAGAACACCTTCTGCTTCCATACGTCACAGCCTCGGCCCAGGAGCGAAATGTAAAGAAATGTCGTGTTTACTTTGAGTTACAGACGACGTGACGCGTCGACTCAAACTGTGATGTAGATTTACATAAATTCTAATATTTGCTCCGCAGCTTACGCGACGCTGGCGTCCTTCCCTGTTTATTATATTGTGTCAGGGAGATTGAACAGTGGGGACACATCCGTTTCCCTCTCGTGACACTTTGTTCAACACAGGGAACTGTTACAGTCTGTTTTTGCAACGCGGCAGTACATCTTCTTCATGCATTATGTTACCAGCTTTAATGGAATTCGTAGTTTCGGATGTACCGATAAAGCCTTTTTAATAATAATACGTTGCAGCAACTAAAATGAAGTATTTCTTGGACTTATACTCTTTTATCTATCTTTCTATCTATACAGCCCAAGAAGGACGCCCACTGTTGGGCATAGGCCTCTTCACAGTCACGCCAACCTCGCCGGTCCACTGTTAATCTTGTCCATTGTCCTCCTGCCGCCTACTTAATGTCATCAACTGATGGGTTGGGGGTCGGGGGCCTACCCACCGAACGACGGCCAGTTCTCGGCCACCACTTTGTGACTGCCTTTGTCCACGGTCCGTCTTCTCGTCTAGCTCTCTTTCATACGGGTCTCGAAAGCGATAAAACCTTTTTAATATAATTTTAATACAATTCAGCAACTAAAATGTCGTATTAATAGGTCTAGTCATGAAGATATTATGGTATGACAAAACTTTACATTTTCACAAAAGACAGCGACGGCACCGTCGCATTGAATCGTCGTTTTGTTGTCACCGTTGTTTTAATAAGTTCTATCCGACTGAAAATTGCTCTAGGCGATCTAGAGTAAAATACAGATTATTTTGGACGGAAAATTTTCAATTAAATAATACTTCTGAAGGAACGAGCATTTCATCCACCTCGAATTCGATTTAAGTATTTGCCAGACAAAACCTATTTATCAACTTGTAAAACTCATAACAAGACTAGAGCCGCGCTCAATCTCATGGGATTCCGAGGGAAAGAGGCTTTGTCAATGTTGATTTGTCTAACAGACTAAAGGCTTCTCCTTATACAACGCTATGCGAGCAAGTGATGTACAAACGATGAAAATGACATAGAGAAGAAATTTTCATCCATTCTCCTTTATCTCTCTCATAGATAACTGTTAGTAACCAGTTGCGATCGAATATTTTTTCATCCTTGTACGAAACTAGTTGCGATAGAATACTTTTTCATCGATTCCGTGTGGCGCCGGAGTAAGAATAGCGCCACTCAATTTCCTTCCATGGATGTCGTAGAAGGCGACTAAGGAAATCAATTACCTGGAGACGGGCAGCAGCGTCTTCCTGAGAGTCCAACCGCTTACTGCGATCGCCAATCCGCCTGCCAACCGTGGCGTTTATGGCAAAACCCTTCATGATTATGAAAACCACAGAGGAGGCCTGCGTCCAGCAGTGGGCGTCAAATGGCTGTTAAAGATGAATGATGAATTTTTTCGTCCTTATGCGTAACCGGTCCAGGAATAAACTGAGGCTTCGTAACCAGATGCTATCCAATACTTTTCCGTTTTATTTTTCTTTAGAAAGTTCAGTTATTCTATATCAACAGAGTCTCGGTCGTTACTGATTTCGTGCAAGGACAAAAAATTATTTGATCGCATCTGGTTTCGCACAATGATGAAAAAATATTTCGAGGCTACGAAGCACCTAGGCGGCCGAAAGGAACCTTTTTTATACGTCCCCTTTTCTGGCACTACTTTTCGAGTGTCACCAAACCTAAGCTTTGCTGAAGAAGCCTAAATAAAGTATTTAATATAGGTTTTATTGTATTAATATTACTTTAAGATAAAATTGGCATTTCTTAAGAAGGCTTGTTTAAAGTTATATTAACTGTGTAAAATTTTATTACAGAGCAAACCATTTATTTTTACAGCAGCTTGCACGTTATAGTTTTAAACCTCTTTTTTAAGAAGGGAAGAACATACATAAGCAGCCTATATGTCCCACTATAGGGCACAGGCCTTCTCTCAGGGAGAGAGTATGGGCATAATTACCACGCGTGCCCACCACGGATTGGCGATTTCAAGCGCTGAAGAAATGTATATAACTTGGAAAACCAAGTTGTAGGTACATGATCGCACTGGGAATTGAACCTGGGTCTCTCGCTTCCGACTCCATTGTTCTACTCACTAGGCTACCACTGGAAAGAAAGAAAGAAAGAAAACATTTATTCAAATAGTTACAGAAACACGAAGAAAACACGTAGGTAGGTGGACAAACAACATAACATAACGCAAGTCAACAAAACAAAAATTAAAAATAAAACCAAGTGCGAGTCGGAATCGCGCACGAAGGGTTCCGAACCATTATCTATACAACATTAGACACAAAAATCGAGAAAAAACGACAAAAATCACTTTTGTATTTTAAATATTTATTTTATTTTAATTTAATAATTTATTTTTGAAGCGAATATAGAACTAAATATACTGTGAATATTTCAAGCTACCTACCTACTGTTACCTACTGTGTCTACCTGTAGCAGTTGTTAATATCGAGCAAAAAACGGCAAAAAAGAAACGTTTATTGCCCCCCTTAAGCATTAATTTTATTCTGTTTTTAGTATTTTTTGTTATAGTGACAACAGAAATACATCACCTATGAAAATTTCAACTACCTAGCTATCACGTTTCACGAGATACAGCCTGCTGACAGACAGACAGACAGACAGACAGTCGGACAGTAAAGTCTTAGTAACAGGGTCCCGTTTGGCACCCTTCTGATACGGAACCGTAATAAGAAAAAATAATAGTATTATTAAATAATAGTATTATTAAATAATAGTATTATTAAAATAATAATACATCGCCAATGGATGTGAGGAAGAGACATATTTTTCAGTTTATCTTTAAGTTGATGTCAAAGGAGGCGGCAGGAGGACAATGGAAGAGGATAGCAGAGGACCGGTGAGGTTTTCATGACGGTGAGGAGGCCTATACCCGACCGTGGGCGTCTATCATAGGCTGTATAGATAGATAAAAATCAATTTTCCGCGTTGAAATTTACTATAAGAAAGCTTACTAATTTCGGTATGGTTCGATAAGAAGAAATGTTAGGTACGAAATTAAATTAATTTCTGGAAAACATAAATAATGTCCTTACATACATACATATAAAAAGTGTGACTTTGACCTCAATCTCTCCTAAGCCGTTTATTTCACGTTCGTAACAAAGGCTTACTAAGTGTTTATTAACACCTGTTTGCTTAGCATGCGCGTTTTGACTCTCTCTCGACATCGAGTGAGAGACTTAGAAGTACTTCCCATGTCGAAAGTGTGAGCGTGGTAACAGAGACTCGAGATAGTCAAAAGAGTACGGCCTTGTCTACCAAAAAGTAGTTATTGCCATATTAAATAAAAGTGTTGTATTTTTGTCTGTCAATCCTGTAAAAATTGTTACCGGTTTTTACCGACAACGGAACTTCACTAGAAAGTTATGAATTGCGTTTCATTCCTACGCAAGCAACTAATCAAAACCATTCATTTTATGTGATTTTTTTAGTGAGCACGCTTTACAATAGGAGTAACAAAACGCATTACTGTTATTTTCTGTGGTTTTCTTGTTAGCTTTTTGGTTGGACTGGGTGCTTTTAAAAGATAAATAGTTCTATGCACTAAGTATAGAAAAAATTAAGAAACGAACATCAAAAAGAAAGTATAATACTGCAAAAACATTAACAAAATATGTATTTTAGGTAGAATTCTATGGTCTCGAAGCCTTGTCTTCACCTCCGTGGATACCAGACATGTCTCGGTCGCATATGTCAAAATTAGTGTCTAACTCGGCCGAAATCATGTCGGCAGTGGCGCCATGTTACCGGTTGTAGACAAGTCTCGGTCGTCTCCATCTCGGTCGCGGTCGCCATGCTAACGTCGAGACATCTCGGGCTCGACAGATAAATTGACATTTTTGCATAGAGAAGGGCGTTTCTCGAGCGTGGCATGCTAAGCGTACTGGAGCCGAATTTTCTCTTTAGTGTTTGTTCAACAACCCAAAATAGCACCGACGTGCACCATCGAAATATAGATGATTTATTACGATCTATTGTAGATGTACCAATATAACTCTGTGGCTCTATGCTGTTGGCTGTGGAGGTAGCCTAGTGGGTAGAACATTTGACTCAGATAGACTCTGAAGCGAGAGACCCAGGTTCTATTCACAGTGTGGGCTATGTTTACCTACCTATGACTTTGTTTTCTAAGTTATGTACATTTGTGAAGCTATAGTAGTAATACCACCCGCTAACTGTGAAGGAAAACATCGTGAGGAAACCTGAATGACTGGGCTATTTATATACCTCAGCGCTTGAATTCGCCAATCCGCGGTGGGCACGCGTGGTGATTAAGCCCATACTCTCTCCCTGAGAGAAGTTCTGTGCCCTACAGTGGGACGTATAAATGCTACTTATGCTGTTTGCTATAGGATGCTTTTTAACTGTTCGCTCACTATCATTTCAGGTGGATGCTCAATTTATTTCGGCGCTATATATACCTATGTGCTGTCGAATTTACTTTTTTCAACAACCTACGGTATCTTGGAAAGTAATTTATTTGCCACGCGTTCGAGGCTCATTCCTTTATCATATTAAAGAATGTACTACCTACCTTATGAACTTTTTATAAGGTAGCTTGTCTGAAAAGGGAATGTTCCGCGTTCATTCTTCATGCCTTTTTATCTCGACGCTTCATATTGCGGTGCGTAACTACAGGGTTTTTAAGTAGAATTTAACTTACAAGGTAATCTCTTTGTTTAAAAAAAGCGTGGTTCTACCCGTGTACTAGCAACTATTACTCTTAGGCGCGAAATTCACAGATGGGACGTATGTGTAGAGTCACAGACCAAGAGCGACCTCAGAGCAATGACTGTAGTCTGTGACTCTATATATATTACCGCGCCCTCGCCCCACGTCCCATCTGCTTTCGCGTCATATATTTCAAGGGGAACATTTACAGAGTTTAATAAAATCTTTTATCTACACTAATGTTGTAACATTCTACTTATGTTTTCAATACTTGACTTATAATTACTACTGTTATAGCGCAGACAACAAAACACTCAATTTAAGCAATTTCACATGATGGTATAATATTCACATCGATATCGTAAAATCTCATTATAACATCAATAAAATGCGATCTACTTGATTGCAGGGCCAATCAGGTTGGTCGCGCTTTATTGAAGCGCGCAGCTGCGCTCTCATTGGTTAAATTTTAATGGCGGCAAAATCACTGTGATTATACACGTACGCGTGAATTTAATTTTTAATTGCATTAGTGAAGATAAAGTAGTGTATGCAACTGCATATAACACGGGTATTAAAACACTCGTTACTATTATGAAACTCGCTGCGCTCGTTTCATAAACTCACACTCGTGTTTTAATACCCTTCATTATATGACAGTTGCATAAACTACTATTTATATGTACATCTGAAAATTGGGGGATCCTATTCTACAATGTAGAAAATTCGAAGTCACTGAAAAAGATCCAGCTGTTCCATATTAATATTGTTTAATTAATTTTGTTATTTATTATTAAGGGCCAACTTTTCAATAGTCAGATAAAACTTAACTTAAGAAACTGCATGCTATCACTGTCTAAATGATACAACAAAACAGTGAAAACATCGGTTTTATTCTCCAGTTAAGTTTTATCTGATTATTGACAAATCCTGTCTAATATTAATTAATCTACGGCATTCAATAGAAATTGAAAATATTTATTTCAAACTTACTTAAATAACATAGGCAATTTCAAAGAGTTAGTTAGTAAAACTTACGTTTATTGTTAGGGTACACATGACTGGAAGCCCAATGCTCGAGAATTGGGCTATCCACCCTGTCCCTGATCACCCCGAGAAGAGAACTGGCACTGACGCCACTCCCTTACGCACAACTGCATGGAAGCCATCTGTGCTCGAAGCGCCGAACATCCGCGATGCACTGCAGTGACGCGGCAGCCCCAGCATCCCTCTGAAGGCGTTGCTGTACTCGACACGCAGGGCATTATAGGCTTAAAACGTAGTGAAATCAAACTTTATTGCTTGAATTTGGATTAACATTAGCAGTTACATGTGCTTTTATATAAGTGCATGTCCAAATCCTTTCTTTTCAGGAGTGAACACATTTTCTTACAACTAATGCTAAAATAAGATAAGATAAGAATATTCTTTATTATAGGAAAAACACAAACATGATATATTTACAAAAATACAGTACAATTGGCGGCCTTATTGCTCATAGCAATTTCT
This sequence comes from Yponomeuta evonymella, assembly GCA_963969515.1. Taxonomy (NCBI): domain Eukaryota; kingdom Metazoa; phylum Arthropoda; class Insecta; order Lepidoptera; family Yponomeutidae; genus Yponomeuta; species Yponomeuta evonymella. The sequence continues at coordinate 10,027,800 of OZ018357.1, forward strand.
TCGAGGCAACCGACGATGGAGAGTTGCTGAAGGAAAAGTTTAAATATTTACATTTAACATCTATATTACTCAAATATTTTTTCAAAACTAAACTAAATCTTACATTCTAGACATTTTTTTACAGACTAAAAACCATGGGACAGCAAATAATGTTTTGTGAGCCTCTTGAATGTGTGTATTTGTTCGACTTAATAGGCATCTGGTAGTTACTTAAATCAATACACATTGTAAAACTGTTTTTGTTGAGAGCGTTAGTTTTATAGAAGGTTTGTGAAGTTATTGAATGCGAACGGCACGTTCACTTCCAGAATATATACAGACACAGTATTGGTACAATTTAATTTTCATTAAAATACGCACGACATGAGTCCATTTGGCGTAGACCAAGTAATGCCCGAATGGAGTGTATGGAACGGCTGACATTTTTTTCGTAATGCGAAGTCTCCGAGTAGATTACCTTAGTTTTGAATGTATATGTAAATTCCTTGTGAGTGAAAATTTAATTGCACGCGAAGTCTACCTTAAACTATGTATACGATGTTAACTTTCACTCCAATAACAATGTTCACAGCATATTACATAAGTTTCGTGAACTTTTCAAACAGACTTAAATCTGCGGCTTGAAATCTTCCAAGAAACTCACCTAGCAGTTAACTTTCTCAATGTGTATTACTTACATAATATGACAAAGACAAATGGAGTGTAAAGTTTTCAGGGCTCATGTACGAGTACGTATCGTATACATGTGTATATATATGCATATATATAATCTGAATCTAGGAAACGGCTCAAACGATTTTCATCTGCTAAAATGTCATTAGAATACCAAGGTAAATTTCGCCACCATCTACAAGATTGTAATAGCGGTCCCGAAACTAGAAGATTTGTCTCTAGTCCGATTATTTTTTTCCCCTTTTTTTTCATCTTCTCTAAAAAGGTTTTTTTAAAATTGTCCTCAGCACGGGTTGGTGCAACAAAAAGAATATAATCATGTAGGTACAACGATATCATTCCGATGTAAAAACCTAAATGTAAAGTGGGTTACTCGGGGTTGCAAGTGATGTAATTCGCTTCTTTTTTTTTAATGTCTTTTTTTTTTAAATAAAGCAGGTACCGCCACTATTTATTGTGTGGCCCCCTTTGTTACAATAATAAAATTCCTTAATACTAATGTTTAAAAAATTAAAATTATACAATTAAATGTCTTAATATTAAAAGATAAAATTATAAAAGTTAAATTGATAAAGTTATAACAGTTATATAATAAAAATCTTATTTCTAAGTCTAAAAAATTTAAATTATATAATAATTTTTTTTAAATTAAAATTGTAAAAATAAAATCCTAAAATTGGTCGCAAATAAAACAATGGATGTCAAAATATAAAAATAAAAAAATAAAATGAGAATATAATTTTTATAATTCTCTATATACCCCGACGCCTTGTCTCTGACTACTCCTATGAGTGACAAGCAAGGCGTCGGGGTTAAAAATAAAAGTTAAAAAAACAAAGGAAGAAAAATGTCTAAAAATTTAAAATGGTAAGATTTAAAAACATGAGTCAAATGTGAAGTAAAAATATAAACAGTAAAAATATTAAAATTTTAAAAACATTTACAATAGTTGAATCGCCCTCCTCTCGCCCGGCCTGTACAATAGTAAAAAGTGTTAAAATAATATTAAAATAAGAGTAAAAATAAAAACAAGTTTATTCCCGGCCCCCATTTGCCTTAGAGGCCGCGCGCGTCACCCCTAGGGCGAAGGGCAGGAAAACGTCTCGCACCTCACCGCCGCTCCCAGGAGTATCTCGCAGTCGGCCCGAGCAGCTCCAAAACGGGGGCACTCCTCCAGCAGGTGCTCCAGCGTTTCGGGAGTAATGTCATCACAGATGCAGGACGGACTCCCCGCGAGCTTGAACCTGTGGAGGTACGCTCGAAAGCCGCCGTGCCCCGTGAGGAGCTGCGCCTTGGCATTGCACATAGTGAATTTGCCAAGGACTTTGTGGGCCGATGCGACGTCCGTCTCCATCAGATAACATGAACAATAATCCGCGCAGTGTTTGCGATGGACACATTAAAGCATTTTTTTTTATTAGTTGTTAAACTAACAAAATTAAAGTCTGAAAAATTCCAAGTCACATACCGCATCCTCCACTAATGAAGCTCAAAATACGTCCATATCAAGTAAAAGTCATTTTTTCAAGTTATTTGTCGGGCATTATAGAAAAGATATATTATTATGTAGTCCTCAGGTACGCGTAATATCCTTATATTAATTTGTCTGCACTGTGGCTAAACTACTGAAACTATTAAATAACACTTTTAGAGTTAAGGGAAAGTTTCCAGTTAACTTCAGCGAAGGATGTATTTGTTTAAATATGAATAAGTGAAGTTAGAACGTGCATAATATTATCTAATTTAAGGTGGTAGCAGATGCTATGTGTTAACAGAATGTGTGTTTTACGACCCTTAGTTTCCGTAACAGATTTTGATTTGAATGTTATAGATTAGATTTTAGATTGTTTTTGATTCTAAGTTGCACTACCTGTTAATATTTTCTTCATAACTTTAGGTTACCAGCTAGATAATGCTTTAGCATTAAACTCGCCTATGTGTGTGTTTAATAGGAAAAAAACCCTAAACTATAATCCCCAAACAATAATAATTATCTTACTAAACTTACGCGCTTGTTCACTAATGGCCGTTCCGTATAAACGATCCGTGGTGAAGAAATTTGCCATTTCTTCCACACAACTTAATGTATGTATGTACGCCTGCCTCGTAGATCTAGTGGTGTCACGACTGATTACCTTGCTGGAGGTCGTGGGTTCGACTGCCACTGGGGGCCGCCGTACAAATGTACAAATGGCCACAGTTTGGATGTACTTCCATGTTTGTGATGTCCTTGCCTGGTTACTATAGCACAGGGTATCCTAGTTTGGGACCAAGACAAGTGATTGTGTTGTGTGAAAGTTATTTATTATTCATGAGAAGGCTTTTATAATTATATTCTTTTTGTTGCACTAACCCGTGCTGAGGATAATTTTGAAAAACTTATTTAAAACCTAGGCTTTATTATATATACCTACGTAAGCAGGTATATATAATAGAACTAAGAAGAATATTAGCTGTAGAATTACTAAAAGTGACGGGCCACTGGTATTGAGAAGGCTCCGTAACAATAGGACTTTACAGGTGGGACGAGTTAACCGCTGTGGTGGAGGAATACAGTATTTCAATCTGTCTGGCTGCTTGAACCCTAGCAATTCCTGAGCAGAGAGTACATGGAGCTGGATAGGTAAGGAAGTAAGGACTCACCGGCAAACCGCTGAAGTTGATGCTGGGGTGCACCCACAACCTTCACAACACTCCAATATCAGTTCTATGGCACGAGGGACGTCCAGGATAAGTGTCCAGTATGATAAACTGTATTTCCACGGGTTAGTTAATTTATTTCGCGAGCCGGCTTGGGGTTCGGGAAAGGGTAGTTTTCTTATTAGTTTCTTGTCAACACATAGCACTAGTCGGCGGCGCTGGCGTCGCGCGGATTGTCTATGTCCGGTTGGCGGCAAATTTGAATAATTGTGAGGGGAAGGAAAAGGATGCCCATACATAAACCCCCCACCTGGAATTCACTAGGATTCCACAAAACATGAAACAAAGCTATAGTTTACAGTTGAAGTGCTCGGAATCTAAGACCAACAGGCTAACTGACTATAGTTAACTTAAACAAGAATTCTCAGTTGAGAATGTACCTCATACGGAATTAGAGATTAACTTACAAGGTTAATAAAATTATAAACTAAGTTTAGCTTTAAGTGACATTTAGCCTTACATTGGTAAGGGACAAATTTTGACCACGGGTCTGCGGAAGACACGCCCGTTAGCTGTTTGGACATCAACAACTCTGACGACACTGTCCTGTCCTGGAAACAGTGAAGTTATTTTTCCTAACCTCCATGACAGTGTTGGCAGGTTAGGCTCTACTACTAAAACCAGGTCATTAACTTTCAAGTTCAATTTGGGATTAACCCATTTATGCCTCTGTTGCAGTGTGTGGAGATAGTCACGCTGCCATATGCGCCAAAAAGACTGGATGAGTCTTTGCAACATTTGCCACCGCGAACGAGGGCTCATAGATAAGTCCTCTAAAGGAGGTTCAAGTAGGCCCACTAGCGGACCGCCTACAAGAAAATGACCAGGCGTTAATACGTTCTACTTCATTAGGATCCGAAGAAAGTGCACAAAGAGGTCTAGAGTTTAATATAGCTTCCGCCTTTGTAAGAATTGTTATCATTTCTTCCAGTGTTAGAACCTGAGAGCCGATTACGCGTTTTAAGTGATACTTAGTGGATTTTATCCCACTTTCAAAGATGCCACCAAAGTGAGGGGCACTTGGTGGGTTAAACTGCCATTTTATATGACGCACAGCTAAACCTTCGGTTATTTCGCGGCGATTAGCATAAAATGTTTCTCGCATTTCATCCAAGTGACGCTTGGCACCAACGAAATTGGTACCACAATCAGAAACGATCGTCTCGCAGTGGCCTCGCCTAGAGATAAATCGATCTAGGGCGGCTAAGAACGCTTCGGTGCTGAGTTCAGTCACCATTTCTAGATGAACTGCCTTCGTTTTTAAGCAAACGAAAAGGCATAACCATGCCTTGTAAGTACGTGCATTTCGACGTTTACTCTCCTTTAGTGTAAACGGGCCTCCAAAATCGATACCAGTGGACTGGAAACATTTCCCTGGTAGAAGTCGGGAGGGTGGAAGATCACCCATAATCGGTTGGCATGGAACCGGTTTGGCTTTAAAACATACAATGCATTTGGAAAGTCGTGACCGGATTAACAATCTAACTCCGAGGATCCAGAACTGTCTTTGGATAAGGGACTGCAGCGTGCGAGGCCCACAGTGGAGAAATTGGATATGTAAGCTGTCAACAATGAGTTGAGATAATTTGGAATGCTTGGGAAGCAGCAATGGATGCAATGTGCATTGCGATAATCCTGCGTGACGAATGCGACCTCCCACTCGTAAAAGACCAGCATTGTCAATAAACGGTGAAAGCTTTTGGATCGATTTCACACAGGGTACCCCGTCTCGGATATGATTAAGCTCCTGAGTGAAAGATTTGTTTTGAACTTCTCGAACTAGGACGTTGAGCGCGTTATCCAGTTCACACCTTGATAGAGAGGAATGGTCACAAAATTGACCTTTTACGCGCGTATTTTTGATAAATCGCATTACCCATGCTAAGACTCTCTGAAGCTTAGTGAGAGAAGAGTATTTCGAGATCAAATCTGCGACGAATTCTTCAGGAGGGGCAGTGACGAGACTTTGTGATGTAGGAGGTTTCAATTCAGGAAGTTCCTGATGTGGCATCAAACTTCTCTGAGAAGGCCAGACTGAAGGATGACTGGTGAGCCAAGATGGCCCTGTCCACCACAGTGAGTGAGACATAAGTTCAGCACATGAAGTGCCTCGAATACAACAGTCAGCTGCATTATCATGCGTGGAAACATGAAACCACGACTCAGCGCTAATTAAATCAGTAATTTGTACCACTCGATTGGCCACAAACATCTTGAGGAGATGTGGTGGTGTATTGATCCATGACAGAACCGTACTACTGTCTGTAAATGCGGTAGCCGAAGTGATAGCTAGCTCGGTCCTTAGTAAGTCGTAAGCGTGTCGCAACACGCGAGCTAGGAGAACAGCTGCACAGAGCTCGAGTCTGTTGACTGTCATGATTTTCAAAGGAGCAACTTTAGATTTTCCCATTATGAGGCTAATGGTATTACCATGCTGAGTGACTACGACGAGATAGACACAGCATCCATAGCCCTTGGAGCTACCGTCACAGAATCCTACAAGATGCGCTTGGATAGGATTTGGAGGTAAGACCGCTCGAGGTAACTTGACATTTTGTATGTCTGAGAAATTGGCAACAAGTAGATGCCATTGCTTAGCCAAATCTCTAGGGATCGGCTCATCCCACGCTAATTTGAGACGCCACATTTCCTGCAAAAGCAATTTAGCAGAAAATATAAGTGGACTGATCCAACCGAGTGGATCGAAAATTCTTGCCACGATGGAAAGAACTGACCTTTTAGTAAATTCGACCTTGAAATCGTCGTTGAATGAAAAGGTAAAACAATCCCTGACGGGGTCCCATCTAATACCCAGTATCTTTAGAGTGAGCTCGTCGGCTTGCTCGAATTGCTTAGGCGACTGACAATAATCGACAGGGATGTCGGCCAACAACTCAGGATTGTTAGTGCTCCACTTGCGGAGATCAAACTTACCAAGACTGAGTAGGGCAATGAGCTCCTGTTTGAGCAATTTTGCTTCTTCAAGCGTAGGTGCGCCAGTAAGGATGTCATCCATAAACGTTTGTTCTCGCAGCGCACGGGCTGCGCTGGAAAATTCCGATTCATGGTCGCTCGCCAACTGCCGCAGCGTTCGTATGGCGAGGTAAGGTGAACTCGTCACACCGTAAGTGACAGTTTGAAGTTCGTACTCCTTGAGCGGAGCGGCGGGAGATTCTCTCCATAGAATGTATTGGTACTGCTTGTCTTCAGGCCTTATAAGCATTTGCCTAAACATCTTGCAAATGTCCGCTGTGAAAACGACCGTGTGTAAGCGAAATTTTGTGACCAAATCAATCACGTCGATTTGAAGTTTCGGCCCCGCGTGAACAACATCATTTAGTGATTTATTATTTGTTGTACGACAACTTGCGTCAAACACAACCCGTAGACGGGTAGAAATACTCTCCGGTCTGACGACGCAGTGATGCGGTATGATGTATGTGGCTGCAGTAGACGAAGAGTCAATAGGCTACATGTGTCCTAGCTCTTCGTACTGGCGCATAAAATCAACGTACTCCGCCTTTATCTCTGGCTCACGGGCAAGGCGTTTTTCCAGATTAATAAAGCGGTTTAATGATTGGTGATAAGAATCGCCCAGATCAGTATGAGGATCTTTCAACATGATCGGCACGACGTTGCGACCATCGGGTTTGCGGTAAGTACCATTAACGTATATTTGTTCACAGATCTCGTCCCCTGGAGCAGTGACGCGAGCAGCAGGCGGCTCTTCAGCTTCCCAAAAGCGTTGGACGATTTCATCGAGCGAACACGTCGAAGTTAGAAGTGAAGTCACTTCCTCAGACGAAACGAGAAGTTCGGTTGCATTAACTTGACCCATAATAACCCAACCGAAAACGCTAGCGAGCGCGCATGGTAAGTCGGCACCAGGGGCGAAACGCGGTCCGGTGTAAATGCGATCGAAGCATTCCACGCCAAGAAGAATATCGACTCGACCGGGTTTGTCGAAGTTATTATCAGCCAGTTCCAAATGGCTGAAATACTCGCGAACGCGCAGCGGAAGTCGCGATTTAGGCATTTGGGAAGTTATTTGTGGTATGACCACCAGAGGTAAGTCGAACTGTGGCTCATCATTATTACATGGCGTAACAGTACAAAAGGTGAGCCCTTTAATAGGTACGGAGCCTTCACCGAGGCCGGTAACAGACATGTTGCACCTACGCACAGGCAAACCGAGTCGGTGTGCGCAAGCGTTGGTCATGAATGAATCCATAGAACAGCTGTCGATAAGCGCGCGTGCAATTATCGTCGCGCCCTTTTTATTATGAACGCGAACCATCGCGGAACCAAGTATCTTGGTTGACCGAAGGGCGTCAGTATTCTCGCTTGAACGCGCGGTAGCAGTAGCACATGACAAGCTTGCATTTGCGCCCTGAGACTGGCTATCACAGCTGGGTTGAGCAGACGCGCCCGCGCTTTGAGCGTCGGGAGACAAATTACCCGCGCTTGAAACCCGCTTGTTACTATTGTTGTCAGTATGTAACAAAGTGTTATGTCTCAAGCCGCAAATCATACAACTTGTTTTTGAACCACAATTTGAACTGAAATGTCCGCCACGTAAGCAGTTTGAACAAAGGTTCAAACCCTTGATGTGGTTATACCTGGATGTCGTGTCTAGGTTTTGTAATTTAAAGCATTTATAAATAGAGTGCGGTAAGTCACAACACGGACACAGGTTCGTTTGTTTTTTATCAGTGCGAGTAGCGGCAACAAACGACGCCTTCGAATTTTGCGGACTGTAATTGGGTTTTGCCCGTTGAGCCTTATTGCCTTGACTCACGGTTGAGATTTGATTAACAGGCTTACTGACTTCTAAAACCTGTACATAGTCCTGTAAAAAGGTTAACAATCCGTTAAAGTTAGGTATCTTAGATTTATTTTGCATCTCGAAACGTTGCCTAGTATCACCATCAAGCTTTTGAGAAGCGATGTAGAACAATAAGAACTCGCTCAGCTGTTCGACATTTAGCGCGCGAAGCGCATTTACACTTTCGTACAAAGTGTTTGCAAGCGAATTCAAACTACCGAGAGAAGGTTTGTTGTTAAGAGTAGGTAGGTTAAAAACCTTGTCTAAGTACGCGGTCGCAAGTACACGCTGGTTGTCGTACCTATCTAACAACAGTTGATAAACAACGGGGTAGTTCGCTTCCGTCAATGGTAACCCTTTCGCAATTCATCATCAACCCATTATGTCCCCACCGAGGGGCACGGGTCTCTTCCCTGAGGAAGGTTCAGTAATAGTAATAGACTTTCGCAATAGTCAGTGCAAAACCTGACAAGGTGGAAGTCAAATAATGGAATTTTTCTATATTAGAAAGTGACGCGTTATTGTGAATTAAAGGCAAGTAGCTGTCTTTAAAAGTTTGCCAGTTTTCAACTGTGCCATCGAATGTTGGTATTTGCAACTTGGGCAAACGAACTTGAACTGTACGCTCTGAGCCGGACGGTTGAATTTTCTGTGACGTCGACGGCGGCGGCGGCGGCGACTTGGTACTCTCAGATTCCAACCACTGCTGAACCTTTATTACTTCGTAGTACAAGACATCGAACGAATCTAAAACTTTATCATCGACATCTTTTTCGCGGGCCTCTTCCAAGCATCTCAGATTTAATGTGTTACATATTTCGTAGAAATCAGCCTTAATTTGTTCCAAGTTTTTAAGCCTAGCCTGAAAGTTGGCCTTAGCGGACTTGTCTTTATGCACGTTCTTCGAAAAGTCATACAGAATTTGTAAGGCACGGAAATGGCGGTCTCGTTGTGAGATAAGCAACTTTAATTCTGCCTCTGCCTTAGATGCTGCTACTGCCATGATGGTATTTAAGTAATTTGAACCTTATGGCAAACAATCTCTGATTACTTACTGAACGGAAATTAAATTTTGAACAGACTATTTTTAACGGAATAATAATTTGGGACACACTATGACATACGATGTGCTTAGGTAAAATGGCGCGTGCGCGAATGGTCACTATTAGCAGAATGGCGGCTAGTACGCTATTTTATTCCTCACTAACTAGTTGAAAATTGAACTAGAAATACCTACCTACTGACTGAATTGTTATAGGTTTAATATGATTCCGAGCACAATACAATTACTTTGTTTCATACAAGTCCAAGCAGACAGAGCGATATTTTTATCAGTTTTGTTCGTAAAAAGTAGGTATGATACAAAACAATGGCGCGGTTGTCGATGCAAGAAAAGTAACGTAATTGTTCGAAATACTTGATAATTACTTGAAATAAGTTAGGGAATAGGACGTAAGTATTAAAACTTAGACGTTATTCACGAAACAACTAGCAAATAGAACGTAAATATTGAAGTTTAGACGTTATTTGCGTAGACAATGTCGAGTAATTTGGATTCCTTCTGGAACAAATCCGTCTCGAATTGGACCACTTATGGGACGAGTTAACCGCTGTGGTGGAGGAATACAGTATTTCAATCTGTCTGGCTGCTTGAACCCTAGCAATTCCTGAGCAGAGAGTACATGGAGCTGGATAGGTAAGGAAGTAAGGACTCACCGGCAAACCGCTGAAGTTGATGCTGGGGTGCACCCACAACCTTCACAACACTCCAATATCAGTTCTATGGCACGAGGGACGTCCAGGATAAGTGTCCAGTATGATAAACTGTATTTCCACGGGTTAGTTAATTTATTTCGCGAGCCGGCTTGGGGTTCGGGAAAGGGTAGTTTTCTTATTAGTTTCTTGTCAACACATAGCACTAGTCGGCGGCGCTGGCGTCGCGCGGATTGTCTATGTCCGGTTGGCGGCAAATTTGAATAATTGTGAGGGGAAGGAAAAGGATGCCCATACAACAGGGATAGTGAGATTTGTGAGCACGTACTTTATCTCAGGTATGCACGGTAAACAATCACATCTCTACATAGAGCCTGTTAGTGACAAACTAATAAATCGCAGCTGCTGTTAACGACACCTGAGTTCCCCATTTGTTCGACACTTGTACTGTCACGTGCAATGAGTGCTAGTAAGTATTTAGTAGTCTCAACTATCATCAACAGTATCTCTGGAAGGCTTTCCCTGATAATTCTTTCAAAGCTCTTGTCCGGAAACACTTCCTCCAGAAGTGCTATCCCAACCTCCCTTAACCCCTCGTCATGATAAGAATCTTTCAGCTGTATGTCCTCTATTATACTTACATATTCTACTATATTTACATACTTCATCTTCTTTCATCATTATGTATGGTAAATTTAAGGTATCATTGCCCTACTCTCTAGTAGTGTCTATAGTATTTTATACTATCATCATCATCAGCCACCCGACGCCCACTGCAGGACACAGGCCTCCTTTGTGGTTTTCATGACTATGAGGGGTTTTGGCATAATCGCCACGCTTGGCAGGCGGGTTGGCGATCGCAGTATACGGTTGAAATCTCAGGAAGACGCTGCTGCCCGTCGCCTGGTAATTGATTTCCTTAGTCGCCTTCTACGCCATCCACGGAAGGAAAATGAGTGACGCTATTCTTAATCCGGCGCCACTCGGATTTTATACACCATAGCATTATATTAATATTATGTAGGTCTATTCAATGTTACCTTATATGTACAAGTATATTTTAAATTGCATTTCTACCTTTTCCCCCTCTCCTCTATGCACGCCTACCAATATTTCTTCCACCTCCTGTGGTTGACTGGTAGAAAATGCTTATGGCATTAAGTCCGCCGTCTTGTACATTAAGATAAGTGCAAGAAAAGTATTAAATAATAATAATAACAGTGCTTAGGTCATTCGAAGATTGCCTATGACGTTCCATTCGGCATTTGCATCTATAGACTATTCGCCAAATTGCTCTAGTACGAAAAGCATGGTCTTGCATGTGATTGGATTGGACGCAGGTACTAAGTGTGAAGGCTTTGGTGGTCTTTTCATAAAAAACCCATTAGTTCTGTAAATTTTTGATACACTTAAGAATGATTTAGGAAACCAAAATCTTTATTTATTGTAAAGGCATATACCAGATAATCTTTACTCTATTTTAGCTGGTTGCCTGTTTTGTTTTTACAATCACATATATTTTTTTATTTTATTTTGTCATTGGTGAATTAAATTTTGTGACATTTGTAAAATACAATTGTAAAAAAGGGCAGTGACTCAAACGACAAAATAGTAAATCGTTATTGTTCGGGCAGACCTTCGCCAAAATACAGTACAGAGTAAGCCCAGATTCAAGCGGTAGCACGGCTTAAATAGGCAGGCGTTGCTATGGCGTTGCTATCCCGACCCTGGCAACCGGCTGGCCAAGGTGGAGCTAGCAGGCGGCGGCGGCGGTGACGTATGCTGACGTCACGGCTGGTCTGGCTTGGCTATGGCTGGCTCGGTGGACGCTGGACTAGGCTGAACGTTACGTGAATATATTTTTTTGTAAATTATAGTATATATGGACAAATGGTTTGAAATAAATAAATAATTGTCATTGTCAAACCTCTTTGCCAATGACGAATAAACAAGAAATCACAAAGGGTACACGTGGTGAAATTTTTCGTCCTTATAATTTGTAGGCTAATGTGAAACAGACTGCTCATAAGATTGTTTGAGAAAAGTTGGTCAGAGGGTAGTATCGATTCAACCCAAAGGTTAGGTTGTAACTGACATTCAACAAAGTGTACGTTTTATTTCTTTCGATATAGCACCGATGGTGTCCCACTGCTGGGCAAAGGCCTCTCCTTTAGCTCTCCACTCCTCTCTGCTCATGGCTACCTCGATCTCTGCCGGGTGCTGGGTCGGCACCCGGCAGAAATCGTGATCATGGGGTCGTCCCGCCATCTCCGTATCTACGTTCTTTACGTTAAATTAAATTTCAGAGTTCTGAATTTAAAATGAAACGTCATGGCGATTCTTGCGATGACCGGACTGTAGTGATGTGAGCTAGCGAGGGAGCGGAAAAGTAATTCTGCGAGGTATTTTCCAATAAGTATTTTCCAATAAATCGCACGCAGGGAGTGCGATCTTAGAACTCGAACTTTCGTAAATGAGGTAATTCCGGAAAAAATATAAACTATAATAGTGAATGTATCTTGCTTTATCTCTGATAGAATAATAATTAAGGGGTTGAATTACAAAAGACAATATTTGGGAGGAGAGGGTGCAAACAAATTGTACTCTTTCATGTTATGATGTTAAAATGGGGCTTATGTTGCTTACTTACAGGGAAGGGGGGTTAGAAAGTGGTTAAAATTGTCTTACGTGGCTAACCACGTAAGACAATTTTAACCTATGTCTATTGTAAAATGTTGTGTTTCGCACATTCCGACTCCCGGTCTATGCCGCGGAAGGCGCACGTGTAAAACGATGAGTCGTCAAATAATACGAAAGTATCTCACCGGTTGTGTGTAACGACCCCTGTATCTTCTTCAGGCGATACTCATGCACCTAAATGTCCATGCTGCCTTATAGTAATATAGTATTCTAATATAGCATGAATTAGCGAACTATACGTATTTACGATGTTGTTTGTACAGCTCCCATCAGCACGAGGTGCACAATTCGATGTATATTGCATTGCTGATTAACCCACAGATAGATTAACAAGAAAATTGTACTAATCGCCTACCCTATGTACTATCAGCCAGGGTTACGGTGTATCACTTTTGAAACTTTTTCGCTTGCAGCTTACACGTGACGACCTTAGCTGGTCCCGCCCCGTTGGATTTGGCCTTGTTTATTTTTTGTCGACCTCCGAAAACCATTTGTTTTATGACTTTTAAGACTTCGCAAGTTGCATCTTGCATTTCATCCTAGTGTTGAAACAATTCAATTTGAATCTGACTCAATTGCGAGTGTACACTTTTTATTTAGACACGGTCGAACGTAGTCGTATAATCGCGTTACACAAAGATGGAAAAAATACACAATTTTACATTACTCTTACGTGTCGGTACTATTCGTATATGTATGGAAAGGTTCGTTCACAATCGCTGGCTTCCCTTTACTGTAATTGTCTGTCATAAACTGACTTTTATGACCCACTTTATGGTCTTATTCTAAGGTGGTACGATCTCGTTATAATTTTACATAACTTTATGAAATGTAGATGTTCAAACGCCTTTTATGACATGCGATATTCTTTACGACATGTTCAATTTGTTTGCTAAAAAGTAATTGTTGAAGAAGAAGAATATTCTTTAGGGTACACGAAATTACATGAATATACCTACAGGGTATATAAAATATCCTAATTTACTAGTCAATATGAAACACTATAGTTGTAGCAATAGCGAGAAAATTTAAAAACAATGTACTAGATATTCCATATATTTGGGTGTCTTCTTGAACTTCGGCTTGGAACCGCTGAATTTTTGTTAAGGCTGGTAGATTAATACTGAGTGATCCGAATTTGACGGACAAGGTCGTGCAAGTAGATTTATGAAATTGTATACTAATTGCAATATGAAGCAATGCTTGATGAACTTCGTACTTGCAATTTGCATCTTTGGGAATAAATTCTACCCGCTTAATAATAACTGATGGTGACTGACATACATTATAATATCTACCTATTTATTATTGTATAAAAACTGTATATAAAATCCTATAGAATCCCCCTATATTCCTGTCCCATACAACATTCCAAATTAACCTAAGGCATCCAAACGTACGAAACAGCTTATAATGTATTCGCGTTCCTGATATTGTGTTTAGCCAAATGAATATGTGTACGTGTTGGTTCGTAAAGATAAGGACATTTTGATACACCCTACATAGAAAAGAACGATCCTCAGGAGCGTAATTTAGTCTGAACAATGGCAATTTACTGTATTTTACATGTTTTAGTGTAGAGAAAGTACCTACTGCAGAGTAAGTATCGGTTCGAATGCCGACATGTACTTGGATTTATACAATGAATTGGATTTTCTAAGTCACATCTGTTAATTTGTTGCAACAATATCTATTTGCTATGCTTTTAAGAAAATATCGTGAGGAAATCCATAGCCTAGTAGACTCCGCACGTATTGACATACGTTGAACATACTATCTCCCTGAGGGAAGGCCTGTGCCCTACAGTGGGACGTATATAGGCTGCTAATGTAAGCTTTACTTGGAGTTTTTGAAGTTAAGTACATAATTTTGTTAAGCTCAAAAATTTTATTTACTATAAAAACAAAATGTTTGCTTAAAGAACATCAAAGCTCTTAGTTTCACAATTAATAGATTATGTAGAGAAAAAGCTAATAAAGAAATTCCAGTTTCATTCTTTCCAAAAAGCTTTTAACTTAATTAACAGAGTTTCTAACTTAAAGTTAATACTACACTAGACACACTTAGTTAACATTAGTTAAATGTCTGGTATTTAACTAATGTTAAAGTTACCAGACGTTAAAACAATTAAATAAAACAAATCTTTGTTTTATTTAATTGTTTTAACCATGCCACTCGTAAAGGGCAAAGACATCGTGAGAAAACCCAGTCTTTCCTGTGGATTAAGCCGACTAAGCTGAGATGATGGTATACGTGCTCAAGAAGCGTACTCCATGTAAAAAATTATGTCTCAGGCACTATAGCGTCGTAGTGGTCACTGCACACAATAGTGTAGGTAGAGTTGCCACTAGGCGCTGAACAAATCGTCCAACAAAGATGCATGTAACGTGCAGAAAAATATTGCAAATCTTGAATTCAGTATGTAAACACATTGACAAAGAAAATATAATAAATAAGGCAAAGGCAATCCTCTTGGCAGCCCCAATGTGTGTTTTTCATGTCAGGGACTTTGCTTCTGCTTTATATTTTCGCCTTTTTTTACGTTTCCCGGCAAACCGCTTTCGTTAGCGATTGCGGATTATGTTTTTGAGTATTAACTTTCAAATACCAGAAGAATATGATTTCTTTACGTTCTTTTATAAGAACAGCGAGTTTCAATGCGAAAAGGACGCCACTCGTTCGCTCCCTTGTAGGATTTGTCGACTTTCTAGGGAAAAGGTATGGTGGAACAAAAAGTGACACCCAAAGAAAATATATTCATTAATCGTCTCAAGAGCTATCCGAATCGCCCCTACCCTGTATACTTATAGATACAGTTGACAGCACATAAACCTTTACATGGTTCTATATAGTTAGGTAACGGGTGGCTTTGCAACTTAAATGTAAATGTTGATGTGCTCTCGACTGTAGCTATTGAGTATCAGATGTAACGTAAATAAATGTTTGTACCTACTTCAGCTGAAATTTTCGACTCGTTCTTGGCAAAAAGGACTACTAAAACTTAAAGTTGGGTAAGAATTTATACTTCGAAGTAATAAGATTCTTCATTCACACGATTACTGAAATCAAACGATCACAAACTAGTGTTGTATGTGTTAGTAAAAACACTCGAGTAAAAAGTTTTTTTATTTTATGACTAGATGTACTGGCGGGTACTTGCCGCGCTTGTGTCCTTCTAGCTAATTTCAATTTGCCGCAAGTCAGAGTTTCCCTATAAAAACTACAGACAAGACAAAGGGGCTTGGGTAAAAGCTATGATGAATCCCCATTTTAAAGGTACGGAAACGAGCCGTGTTTCTTTGGTTTGGTCCATAATAATAATAAAAATTATTATAATAAACCACTTCCACTCCTCTGGCAAAAATTGGATCTCACATCAGTTTTCTCTTCTTAAATTTAAACAACTTTCAATTTACGAACTTTAAACTTTCGTAAGCACTACACATTATTATAAGCATCTGGTAGGACTCTTCCGGCAAAATTTCAAGTAAGGAAGTCCGGACTTAAGTTTGTAAGCCTTTGTTTAAAAGTAATTAGTATTTTGGAAAATTATCGAAAAACTTACAGTAATCCGCTGAACTCATTCGCAAACCGGGGAGCCAGGGGGATGAGCGAAGGTTTAAAAATCTCAACTAAATTTATCATACAACAACGTCATAAAATTTTAAGATGGTATGAGATACTGGCCTTTGCCCGTGTTACATTTAAGAAAAAAGGAGAGCAATATGAAATCTAAGTTTAATTTAACAAGAGCATGTTAATCAGAAAGCAAAAAAAAAACTACAATAATGAAAGTTAATTTGGAAAGCTATTTATTTGCAATAAATGTGTATTTTACATAAGCAAATATGTAGTAAGTAAACTAGAATTTTAAAACATTGTGTATTTCTATACCTACATTATATTATTTTCTGTAAATTTTTTAACTATTCTGAGGAGACAGCGAATTAAACAGCAAATAAATGAACCGTTACAGTGTATTGGTTTTAAAATTACGTATAGTTACACAACACACTTTGAGGTATAAATAAAAACACATTTAAAGACGAAATACAACAGTTCAAACACAATAAGTAAGCAACATTACTTGGTAGTTCAGGCTCCAAAAACGAACACAACCAAAAAAGGGCCGGGCTTCTCAACGTTATCTGCCTATACAAGCAAGAACGTAGTAACGGGGTATATACCCCGTCTGAGCCCACTACCCAGCTCAAAGTAATATGGCATCTGGGCCAATTACAAACAATATCCTGTCAAACAGAAGTCTTTCTAAATATATTATCAAGTACCTAACCTTATTATTTACCTTAATTTTACATTAGACAAATGTAGGGTTATTGTTACTAATAAAGATATGTTTGATTAAATAATTTCCTAAGTAACTCTAAAAATCACAAGGAATAACACTTTTTGTTTCATATCGGAAATACGTAGGTAGTGTTATCAGTTGGTACAGATTACTAAATTAAACTTCTTACAAATCAAATTGTGAGTTCTCAAATGTAAATAATATATTATGAATACATTTTAAATTAAAGTAAGTTTTATAGTTGGAAATCATAAATATTTCGATGTGATTTGATCGATATACTGTCACCCGTGACTTCATTCGCGTAGAAATCTGTATTTTTTCGGGATAAAAAGTAAGCTATGTGCTATTTCAGCCAAATACCATCCAGATCCGTTCAGCCGTTTTGGCGTGATTGAGTAACACACTTCCATCCGTCCAAACTTCCGCATTTATGATAGTAGTAAGATAAATAAAAAAACTAAATTGAGTATTTTTAACTTTTCGTCATTGGAAATTGCTTAATAATTGACACCGAATAAAAGGTTTTCAAGTTTAGCATTATTTCAATAACACATTGTTTCAATAACACGTTATTTCAATAACACTTATATGTATTTGTATAGGCAATATCTCTAGATACAGATTTTTACATTTATTTATTCAGTTTGCATGCATAACTCTAAATGTCTAATTTTCGTCAAATTGCTCCAGCAATTAATATTGTTAGTTAAAAGACCATGTGGATATAAGTTATTTCAGTGAACTCAATTTACGGTGAAAATGTTCATTAGCTCCGTTATGTAAAACGCCATCCCGGGACCAGCTCTGAAGCTTCAACGACAACAAACGAAGTAAAATAAACGAGCGTTGAAACCAGTCTGTTTTCGTTAATGAACGCGTGGGCATGCGATACGGAGTGACTCTGTTGGTGAAATGTAATCCATCCCCGTTTTAGGGATTCGCGCCCTAATGAAAACGTCAAAGTGAAATAATTTAAATCAATTTATGAAACATTTTACCGCTCTTTGAAGGTCGAGATACGTTATTGTTATTTTGCTTCGGCAAGGGTCCATTTATTTGTGAAGAAGAATCGGCTTCACGGACCATCTTTTCAAAACAAATTTTTTTAATTTTTTTTTATAACTTCCTCTCCTTGCATTCTCCTGATTTATCTATTCAGGGACCTTGGTTAAAGTGATCTCATTGGACATATATTAAACTCAAACAATAAATTAAATAGTTAGACCAATTTTAAACGCTAATTAAAGATTAAATGAATTTAAACAATAATAAAAATTCGCTTGGTAATAAATTCAAATTAAAATTCCCTCAATTACTTTACTAAAAAGTATAAAGATAACATAGTTTTAGACAGTTTTACAAGAAACAACTTCGCCAAAACAAGTTCGCATTTGTACATGTTATTTCTTACGTAATGTGCCGTGACATGTTTCGTTTGCAAAAAAATTTAATAATAACAAAATTGGATTCAGTTTTACATTATTAGATCAAGCGCCAATTCCACTTTTTTTGGAAACAAGATAAGCACGTTTTTGGTGATTTTTATTTATAGCAACGATAAAGTGTAAAAGAAGAACCGCGATTATTTCTTTCAAATGTATAATATGTATGAGCATCTGGAGTCATTAAAAATACTAGCATGAAAAATGTTGCTGCCTTTCAGTATGTAACCGATCCATTTTGCCAGTACCTAACAAATATCCGGCGAAACCGTGCGTTCACAATAATGCTTGCTTAAATCACAGAACGTGATGTGAGATAACCTCGTAATCAAATGTACTGGGGGTCGAATCTCTTAAATGCGTAACTGATAAAGATAAAAAAGATAAAGAAATATCTATTGCCCCATCAGAAAAAAAAACTTAAAACAAAGTAAGGCTTAACTAGTGATGACATAAAATAAGGCAAAAGGTTGTGGCTCAGCTGGTACTGACCCGGGTCAGTCCCGGGCAGCGCTGGTTTTCAGCCACTACCTTCTCCCTGACATGTTGTGCGGGAGTCATGTTATGAGGGCTAAACCAGTCAACTAGCCATCTACAAATGTTCTGGACATCGATTAAAAACGAAACAAAAATCAAATAAAATGTAAGAAAAAAAAAACAACAAACAATTCTTCTTCTTATTAAAATAGGAAGTTAATAGACGTTTTTGAACGTGAAAAGATGAAAAACTGTTGACTAGAGTAAAATTAGAATGGAAATGGTTGTTTTATTGACACTATTGGTAGTGGTGTACAATCGCATCGCAACTTAAGGGGACATTTCCCATACAAATGATTATTTCCAAATATATTAAAAAATTTGTTAAAAAATACATAATTCTACACTGGAATTATTTCTGTCTGCATTAATGAAGATTTGTATTTGCGCCAATGTACAGTTTCTTAAAAAAAAAACACTGGTTTAATAGCTTAAATGAGTTCGACAATTTAGTCCATACCAACAAATTCGATCTTATTTCCTATTAAACTACAGTTTTATTCAAGGAAATATGTACTGGCGCAAATAAAAATCTTAATTAATGCAAAGAGACATAATTCCAGTACATAACTATGTAATTTTTTTAACAAATTTGGAAATAATAATTTGTACGGGAATCGTCCTACCTTAAGTCGGCGCCTCGCGCTATTCGTTCTTCGTCGCGGAGATGCCTATTTAATTTGCGCGAATTATACCATTGGAATTACATTGTACTGCTATAGCTTAGTAGACCACAAAGAAGAGGCAAATAACAGCTATTGTCGTGCTAATATAATTCTATTGAACAGCTGTGTGTTTATTTGAGTCTAAGCACTGTTTCATGACGCTTCGGTCGCGGATTTGCAAAAGAAAAAAAAAGCAAGAATTGCTATAAACGATTACGGATAAGATAATTTGTGAAACGATGCTAAAATGACTGGCTTATAATAATAATATAACATTTATTTCAGACTTTAAAAACAAATCCATACACAAACAAACAAGATATGCTTAGCTTATAATTCTGTTTGGCGCCGGGTTAGGAATAGCGTCACTCCATTTCCTCCCGTGGATGTCGTAGAAGGCGACTAAGGAAATAAATTACCAGGAGACGGGCAGCAGCGTCTTCCTGAGATTCCAACCGCATACTGCGATCGCCAACCCACCTGCCAAGCGTGGCGATTATGGCAAAACACCTCATAGTTATGAAAACCATGAGGGAGGCCTATGTCCTGCAGTGGGCGTCAAATGGCTGATGATGATAATGTTCTTTGTATAATAAAGTCGTTACTGGATAGCAAGTAGATGACAGAAGGAGATCAAGTACTTGACAGACGTGATAGAATAGAGATGATTATGGATTTTTTAAAATGGTAAACAGAGAGGTCAAAGTCAAGCGTAGAAAAAATTACAGAAAATATAAGACCAAAAAGTACCAAGTAGTGGTAGATATAAGAAATCATACTTTGTAATTCTTTTTTATGGTTGTGCAATAAAGTGTGCAATACCTATCTTTCTATCAATTAATTTCTCCGATTGAAAGTAAACATTTTTTTTATTTTTACTTACAGTCATAAATTAATTCACTTTTATCATTAAAAATAACTAAATATAGAAAACTGCGCCCAGATCGCCGCCTCTGGGAAGGGTACCCAGTATGCTGGCTACGCTACCTCGTTGGATAGCGAGACTTATCCTCTGCCCGAGGTCCCTGCCTGGGGTCCCTGGTCGTGTCGATGAGGCGCGACGATAGTTCTTTGAAGAGCAGTTTTCTTTCTATATATCATTTTGGTATAGGCAATATAAATAAAAAATAAAGCATGAGAATGAAAGAGCGAATGGAAGGTAGATATACAACCTTAATCTAAAACAATGTGGCACGAGCCCTCTAGCACGCCAGTCAAAATCGCACTTGCCAACTTTTTGTTTCATTCGAGAGTGCCTAATTCGGGAGGTTTTTAAAATTATCACATTGCTTCAAAAACTTCGTCCGTTTCATAAAATTTTCGCAACGAAAAAACTCGTAGTCGGGTGTGTGTTCACGGTCGTGAACTTTTTTTTGTGGTTGAGTTATAGCGAGGGCATTGCTTCATTAATGTTTCAAGTCCGTTGAATTGGGGATTGAAAGTTTGTGTAGCGGCAATTTCATTTTCATTTAATTTTCAAAATAATACACGTCAATAGTTTCTTTGAACTCTGTAGGTAGCGATTACGTAAATTAAGGGGTCGGAGTACTTTCCCGTTAATTCATAATCCATATTTAGATCTGTGTCATTCCTTGACTCCATAACACATAACGACACCACTCTATAAAAAGCCACTTTACCCCAAAATAACCATAATTATTTATATAAATTTATCGATAAAGTGAAGGTGAAAAAAAACCGACCAAGCGCGTGTTGGGCCACGCGCAGTGTAGGGATCTATTGAAGGAGGGGATTTTATCATGCTTTAAAGAACTAACAACTTCATGAAAGTAATTTTCAATGGAATTTGTACGAAGTTTTCCTTTTATAAATGGGTCGCCTATTAACTTTTCATTTAAAAGTTTCTACAATCAACTGTTTCGCCCGAAGGGACGCCTTACTTTAAAAAATAATTGCGCTTTAAAGCTTAATATTTTGCTAACAGAGCCCTAAATTAAAAAAAAGTTTTCCTACACTCACAATATTTTTAAATGACCAATCTAACGATATACCACACTATGGTATAGGCGAAAAAAAATTGCATCCCTAATAGATGTGGGGGAGGTACACTAAAAAGATATGATTTTACCATACCGTTTTGTCGGCGACATTAATATGTATTCTAGTACTTGTCGTCTCTGTGGTAAGCCGCGGACAGGCAGACGGACAAACATACGGACGGAGATGGCGAAACTATAAGGGTTCCTTGTTGACTACGGAACCCTAAACGGCCATCATGATGTACCTCAAAACGTAGTTGGTTTATATTTGTTAGCTTCTTCTCCACCTATAAATTATAAAAGAAAACTAACAACTTTGACGTTCATAAATAATAATTTTGCTTTTATAACCAATAAATTGTACACTAGTTTAAGTGTATTAATGTACTATAATAATACTTTTTTTGCACTTAACCTAGTGTACAAAAGTATGAATTTACTTTTTACCTACTAGCTTTTTAGGCAGGTAATATGTGTTTTTATTATAAAAACCTATTTGGAAGCTAAAAATTCCACCCGTGCCTCGACTTGAACCCGCGACCTCTGGCACGGTTAGTCAGAGGTCGCGGGTTCAAGTCAAGGCACGGGTGGAATTTTTAGCTTCTAAATAGGTTTTTAAAATAGTCCTCAGCACGGGTTAGTGCAAGAAAAAGAATATAATGTTTTTTATTATTTCACTTAATTTTAGTAGTGCACTATCTTTCTTCTCTTTTATTCGTATCCACGCTGCACAGCTGATGGGCCATTGCAAAGTTTTTTTGCAAAGTCGCCTGTATCTTATTTGCAACTGAGTCTGTACCACAATTCCTCGTAGATTAAATGATATCCCGGGATGTGTTCAATGATATAACAGGATTCAAAAGAAACGTATAACGGTATAAAACGTCTCATCTCTGGCAGCTTTTAACGAAAGGTTGATTACCCCGCCTTTGGGGGAATTTGTGAGCCAAATGGGCCCCTGGCGAAGGATGAAAAATTACGATGCATGAATCTACTCACTGGGGGGTATCTCTCTCTCTCTCTCTCTCTTAAATTGTTTCATCTACATTGGGTGTCGCATTCCTAACTGAACAATCG
The DNA here is from genome assembly GCA_963969515.1 of Yponomeuta evonymella. NCBI lineage: Eukaryota > Metazoa > Arthropoda > Insecta > Lepidoptera > Yponomeutidae > Yponomeuta > Yponomeuta evonymella. Next base: position 10,050,443 of record OZ018357.1, read on the forward strand.
CATTCCAAGGGTATACGTTTATAACCAGTGCAACTTAACTCGGCGCCTTGGCGATTCGATATTCTTCACGAGAGTTGGCTATTTAATTTGCGCGAGTTATACCATTGGAATGACATTGCACTGCTATTGCTTAATAGCTGTTATATGCAACAAAACAGAGGTAAATAACGGCTATTTTCATGCTAATATTATATTGATCAACTGTGTGTATATTAAAACATTAAAAATATTTTCTCTTTCTGTTAGACTAGCCTGTGGTTGCTGCTCCTTGGCCTCGATGCTGGATTGGGGTTCTGGTGATTCTCTGGCGCTGGTAAAGCTGTAGTTTTGTTTTACGAGACATGACGTATAATTTTTGGGTTTTCGAATCCGGTGCATTTTTGGGTTTCCGAAGCGCGCTTCACGATCAGCCGTTAAAATCGTTTTTTTTAAATCGATTCGTTTAGTACGAGTAGCTGCATCGAACGTTACGTGTTTGCTTCGTAAACCCGCACATCTCTCTGATAAAAAAGGAAATGTGGGAAATATTTAAAATAGAAATCCGTTTTCTTTTTGCTGGCAGAGAAAAACAGAAAAAAGTCTTAAATTATAAAACACCGTCTCTATGACATTCCTCCTGACGTAAGAGCGTCTAGTATCGGACAACAACATAGACTTCCTGTTTCCATTAGATCCGTTTATTTCGTAGCCTTTTGTACTTAAAATTACTGCGAACAGTACAAAGTCAGCTCCATATCACGTATTCCTCTCTAATTTTCAATTATATTAAGTAGCACTAAAAGCATACAGGCTACAAGCGGACGGGTAGTGTCGTGTTGCGTAGGCTATGTTATTTCAGTGACTAAGTAGCACTTTCCATGCAGAGTATGGTAGCTAAGTGATGGAATTTGTAAAAGTAGATTTCTTTACAAATACATCTTGTACGGTATCACCTTATCGTTTTTACTTTGAGTACTCGTATATTATATTATTATTTGTAAAATAAAGCAGGAGGGGAGACCTTTGACCAGCAGTGGGACACAAAGAGGCTATGTAAAAAAAAAAATTACTCAAGTGGCAAGCGGAAAAATCTGGTCTGTGCCTAACCCTCCGGGATACAGGTGTGAGTTTCATCATCATCAGCCATTTGACCACTTGGCATAATCGCCACGCTTGGCAGGCGGGTTGGCGATCGCAGTATACGGTTGGAATCTCAGGAAGACGCTGCTGCCCGACTCCTGGTAATTTATTTCCTTAGACGCCTTCTACGGCATCCACGGAATGAAATGGAGTGAGTTTACGTAATGGAATTAATTACATACATACGTGGTTTAATAAAATTAACCAACGGACTTTATAATTCAGACAGACAGACAGACGTCGTAGGCATATTAATCGGGTTGCGTTTGGACCCTTCGGGGATGGAAATTTTAAAATTTTCGTGTATCTCTTAGATCTCTATAAATTCTCAAAAAATAAAAAAATATATTTATAAATAATTTGATATTAAGGCTGGGTTCTCCAACATGACTCTTAAATCAGGTGTTCTAAAATACATTTTACTCTCTGATGGTTAGTATTTCATCATCATCATCATCAGCCATTTGACGCCCACTGCAGGACATAGGCCTCCTTCGTGATTGTCATAACCATGAGAGGTTTTGCCATAATCGCCACGCTTGGCAGGCGGGTTGGCGATCGTAGTATGCGGTTTGAATTTCAGGAAGACGCTGCTGCCCGTCGCCTGGTAATTGATTTCCTTTGTCGCCTCCTACGACAACCACGGAAGGAAATGGAGTGAGGCTATTCTTAATCCGGCGCCACACGGTTAGTATTTAAAATGTGATATATATATAAATATATATACATATAATTATTTTTATGATTTTTTAAACTTTATAGAATTAAAAAAAATCGTGAACCGTCTAAATTATCACTAGATATGGTTTTATTTGAGCTGTACTGAGTTTTAGATAATTAAAAATATACCAAAATGACTATCACTGAATGTGTTAGTGACGTCGTTCACTACGTTACGACGGTCATTTACATAAGCAGCCTATATACGTCCCACTGTAGGGCACAGGCCTTCTCTCAAGGAGAGAGTATGGGCTTAATCACCACGTGTGCCCACCGCGGGTTGGCGATTTCAAGCGCTGAGGTATGTGAATAGCTCAAACACTCAGGTTTCCTCACGATGTTTTCCTTCGCGTTAGCGAGTGGTATTGCTACTATAACTTCACAAATGTACATAAATTAGAAAACAAAGTCATAGGTACATGCCCGCTCTGGGAACCGAACCTGTGTCTCTCGCTTCCGAGTCCAATGTTCTACCCAATAGGCTACCACCGCTTACGGTCATTTGTATTTTTGTAATTTGAAAAAGGCCTACTTTTCCCCCAACCATTCGCTCGCGCAATGTAATAAGTCCCATACAAATACGTGCGCTCGAAGAACCCAGCCGTGTACCTACACAAGATTTTTCTTAATCTGAAATAAACAAATTAAAATATCTAAAACAATTTTTATTTTTTCTCTTAACTCCCGTGTCGAAACTATGAATCTATCACCCAAAGCGCTTTCGCTCTACGAAATCTGTACTCAGATTCCAGCCATTATTTTACTATGTCATTATGTCAAACAATATGACTCATTTAAATATATATTATATATTCCAGCAAATTCACTCGACTGCAATAATACAGGCATGCAGTCTCCACAAGAACCTTGACAAATTACGACGTCATACTGCCAACGTACGTGATGTATGAACGATCCGCACCGCCAGATATTGCCAAGTTATACTGGATAGGTATTACTGCTGCAGGTATTATGTACACCAAGCAATAAAGCAAATTTTATGAATTCTTGAAAACTCTCTCCATCTAAAGTAATTTTTGTAAGTTACATATTATTTATTATTCATTTATTATTCTGGGTATCTTAAAAACAGTTAACTGACATTAAACAGGCAAGCGCGTAGTTCAGTTAATAAGTTTGTTATGATATCTTTTAGAAAAATACAATCCTTCTAAGACACTCCTCAGAGGTGACGTCCTCCTACTTTAAGTAATCCGTGGCAGTGTCTTTCCATGTACAACTGACTATTTAAATCGTCATTTTGTAAATACGATTTTAACGGTCTTAATCTGTATTTAATCGGTATCTAATCTTTGGTTACGTTTTTCCCTTTGCCACAGACTATTTAAACTGCCTCTGAGGGGTGTTTTAAGGAATCTTGTTCTTATAAATAAGACCGTTAGACTCTGCATCAGCTTAGCATCAGGGCAAGTGCTAACCTGTCTTAAATAAAAAAAAAACCGGACCAGTCTCGCACTTTTTCCGAGCTTTTCCCGAACTTCACAGACTATATGTTTTAGTTAGAAATGCATAGTTTCAGATTTTTCCCTGTGCTTGTAGTATAAGACGATATTACTTGCCAAATTTCATAGTTCTAGGTCAACGGAAAGTTCCCTATAAATTTTGATTCTCTTGAGTGTCGTAAACGGCCGTTTCTTTTTTTTACGTTAACTTAGAAGTTTATTTTTTTCACAGCTTCAAGGGACTGTATTAGGGTTGGTTGACTGTAGACTTGAGTATGGTTTTAATTGCGTTCCCGAGATAAGAGCTCTTGATAGACAGACAGATGGACTAATGGACGGAAGGACGGACAACCAAGTGATCCTATAACGGTTCCGTTTTTCTTTTTGGGGTATGGAACCCTAAAAACTGATTTTTTTCACAGAAAAAACTAGAAATTTCATAATTTCAGATCTACGAAATCTCAAACTGTGAAAATACTCTGCGGGGCCATGAGATAATACTTTAATTCCCTCGCTCGTTGGTTCTTTGAGCTTAATATTTGGAGTTATGGGGTAGATATAACCAAATGCTAGATAAAAGCGTTTACGCTACGTAACAAAACGTTAGTAATATTTCCGTTTCCTTAAACATATTATTGTGTCAACACAAACGCAAAGAAATACTTTATCATAGGAAAGAAGAAAGCGTCTGTTTTTTTTCTCCGTGTGTATTTTCCCGGCAACCAACGAAAGTCGTAAAACATAAGCATGAAACTAATTCAGATGAGATTGGTAACTGTAGGTATGAAACTATGAATATTCAAAATCTATTTATTCAGTAGTTAGCAATTGAATAACTTCTGTATGTCGGACCGCTTTTATTGCGAAGACTTGGATTTGAAACAGACTCTCAGGTTGAAATCCATTTAGTTTTATTTTACATGATCTACCAATATCTAGTTAGCTATTTGATACCACCATTGTATTGTACAATACATCTAAAATACAATGTCCCAGGCACTGCAGCGTCCGAGTGGTCCCTTAACCTATCTAGTGTGAGTGAAGTTGCCACTGGACGCTGCATAAATCATCTCACTACGTAGATGCAAATTGATGTAGATGCATATTGTACATTGAGTATTTCATACAGAATTGTATTGCATCATTAATAGAGTGTTTAATCGAGCCAAAACATAAAATTTATTAATGTGATATTTATAGAATACCTAGTTACGATTCCACTAAAACAGTCTGTGTTGAAGTCTTTCCCTTTTCCACAGACTATTTAAACTTTATTTGAGGAGTGGTTCTAACAGTAAGGAAGCTTTTTATTTACCAATCGGTTAGAAGGTACCATAAAACTGTTGTACCGTTCCTGACAAAAACAACCAAAAGAGTTGACCGTTGCCCAGTTCCCGCTACCAAAACCTCCTTTGCGCAACGGCAGTATAACTTCTTAGCCCCTCGTTTTTACAACAAACTCAATGCACTTTGCCAAATTAAGGATCACAATAACTTTAAAGTCAAGAAAATAATCAAGGACTGGCTTTTTTCCCTGACTTACGAGGATACTGAAGCTCTACTGCTCACCCTTAAATAATAAAATTAAATCTTGATCTCCAACCGCAACTAGACAAGATTACTACTTACTACTAACTATTCTTTTACACAAATAATACTCCATTATCTTTATAGAAGATTAAACAAAAAAACATATATATAAATAAAGGGCTCACAAACACACACACACACACACACACACACACACACACACACACACACACACACACACACACACACACACACACACACACACACACACACACACACACACACACACACACACACACGCCAACTCACACACGCACACACACACACGCACACACACACAAACACACTCTTCTCCAGCACTAAACTACATTACGCCTGCATACAAATTTAAGTAAATTTAAATTTAAATTTAAGTAGTTATTTTTACCTTCAAAACTCAACCTTCGAAACTTAAAAATAACCTATGGTAACCTTATAATAGCCTACTAACCACTTGGTTTTGATTTTGTTGGTTCTTCTTGTATACCTAGTTTATCTTGATTTGTCTCTATTATTTTGCACTAATTTGCATTGTACTGTACACATATTTAAGGGAAGTCACTTGCTCCTGACGCACAGGTAATCCTAGTTTGGGAGCAAGGGTTTCAAATTGCACAGTGGCAAATTGTATTTCTCAATAAAGATATTTGTATTTGTATTTGTATTTGTTTTAAGGAATTGTGTTTTTATAAATAAGACTGTAACAGTCTGCTTTACAAAAAGTCGATCCCACTAAAACACTTATGACGGAGTTAATGGACGGGTTTATGAGTGGATTTCCTGTTAAAAATCGGCATTAACTCCGTCTTAAGTTCATAGTGGGGTCGACTTTTTATTAATAAAACTGTGAGTCTCTAACACACGACGGCCCATTCTATCCGAATCAAAAACTAGCTGACAACTACATAACGCCTTTACAAATTAGGTTTCTCTGCCCGCCGCGGCACTTTGGTCCATATATCATCCCGGAAAGCCGCAGGGGACCCTTACCGGCCACATTCGGGCTAAACACATTCAGCTTTTTGCGCGCATCATCGCCTCCGAAAAGAAAATGTTCGGAGAGGACGTGGGAAGCATACTTGAGCGGTTGGATTTTGGTTTTGAATCAGAGTTGCCCACTTCAATGGAGGGACGAGTTACGATTGTGAGCTGCTCTTATTGAAATTCTACGAATAAATTAACTATTGTGTTTGGTAAACTTGCAACCTTTTACTCGGAGCTTGCAACGAATTATTTGCGTTCTAAATTTTAAATGAATGAATGAAATGTTTTTGTTTCGATGCATTAATTGTCGGGAACACTGGCCAGTATTTCATATTTTTGTTTACATTAACAAAGACTATGCTTTCCAATTTTTCATACGTACAGTTGTTTTAATTTTAAATAATGGCTTTGCGTTTGTAAGGTTTTTCTGGGGTATGCTACTGGCCATAAATCTATTTAGTTTAGCACACACTTGGCAACCCCACCGGTGGTTTAAAACGTTACGTCAACCGTAACATTTTTATTACCGTAACTGAAAATCTAATGCTTAACTAAATGGTGCATAATATAGGTATATATATTTTTTTAAATAAAATTTTAGCACCAGTTGTGAAAGGTTTTTATGTAAAAGCTTTGTAGTTTGTACACTCATGAAAATATGAATAGAACAAAGTACCTAGCAGCTGCATGTTTCCATTTCAGCTGTGGCTTTCAATGCTACGGACAAATTTCGGTAAAGGGATTAAAATCCGCAATAAGGTTTTTGCTTGCGCTTAAAAATACCAGTGTAAGTATGACAGCTAACTCAAACAATATAAATGTCTCGCTGTATTACAAAACACCCTTTTACGGCTGTTGTTATATCGAAATGTAATAAAACACGAAATACGTTTGCATTGTGTGATTTGTATTATATGATTTTGCTACTCATTCGTATGCCTGCGCACGATTCCTGTTCTCGTGCACTTTTGCGACGTTATTAAGTGCAGTACTTAAACAGTCGAACAAATTGGGGACGTGTGGCACAACGCAGTATGTACGAGCTCCTCGCAGTCTATACTACAGTATAGCGTGACATTGCATTGAAATCTTTACAGTAGTATGTATTTAAAATTTTACACGTATGTTACTCCACTGAAATAACGTCTGTATTTCAGTGGAATAACATACGTAACATACACCTTGAAAAGCCACATATATAATGTTTACGGAAAACCTTTTTACGCATGGCTCTATTCAAGGTAGATGGAGTGAAGTCTCAACAAACACCGGACTACGCGAATCGCATTCTGATAAGGCGCCTGGGAGCGTTTACGCACTGCAATCGAAATGTGACGGTGCAAAGAAGCCGTAGTATCATTTGCCCAATCCGAGTTCCGTTTTCCGAATTCGACAATGTCTCGAATTCAGATCATTCACGAACCGGACACGCGAGTATTGAGTAGGGGAGGGAGGGAGCCAAACATACCCGTATTTTCTTGGATTCGAATCGAAAAGCGACAAGTGACATTTAAATTCAGTCACAGTTTACTACGTATGTTTTCTTGGATATGGATCGGACGCTGTGCGTAAAGGTTTTGAAAGGGTGAAAAATTACAGCAAAACCTGCCCCACACTACCTCGTAACTCAGCGGTTTGAGGGATTGTAGTACTGGAGATATATTACGTACCAAATTGACCTGTTCTAGATTGTAACAGAGTGACCCCGTTTTGGTTGACAGGGATTGACTTATGTCGTTGACATTAATGAGGAAATCAATATTGATTGCAATATGAAGCAAGGTTTCAATGATTGAACTTCGCACTTGCAATTTGCATGCTTGAGAATTAATTCTAGTCACATAGAGATAAATACAAATTATTTAGGTACCTCTGTCTTCCAGCGCTCGAACAATTTGAATGTATACTCACACGTATGTACAATACAGTGATGTCCACTCTTAAGTCTGTAATACCTTTCTATTTATTACAAACTTTTCCGTTGTTTCTCTTATACTTTGCTCACAGCAGCAAACTCGTTTTCGGCTAAACAATCTACGAAACGCTATCAAAACAGCAGTGTCACAAACACTAGGACAAGGAGAACTCTTAAAAGACGGTTATAAAAGCTGAAGTTCTTTATATCCCCATTGCACTTAGAGTATGTGAACGAAGCAATATAGCCTGAGGTTCAACTTGCTAAATGGTATGTGACGGAAAAGTTTATACTAAGAAGATGTATGCTACTGTGTACCTTATGTGATGTTGACCTTATGTTAATTTGAATTAATTTGTTTTCATTGCGTGGTTTTTCTTGCGATTAACACGGGTTGCAGGGTTGCAGGCTGTCAGATCCTTTTAGGTAATTTTGACACGCCTCTTGCAGCCACCGAACCCAAGACTTTCGAGACTAGTAAGCGAATACCGTTAGCAATGAAACGATCTTATTAAATGAAAGAGGGAAAGAGAGAGAGAGTAAGAGAGAAAGAGAGAGAGAGTTAAAGACAAAAATGGAAAGAGGGAAATAGATATTTATTTAAAACTCCAAAATTATACACATACTTTGCACATACTTGAAACACCAAGGGCCTTATCTATAAAAACACGATTCCTCTAAAGCACTCCTGAGAGGCAGTTTATTTAATCTCTGCTTACGACTTTTCCTTGTAAAATCTCCACCACCGACTTTTTTAATCAGCGTTTTAAGGAATCGTGTTTTTTATAAATAATAGCGTTAGTACGTAAATCATTATCATAACACTCGCCATAAACTCAAACTAATCACGCTGAGTCCAAATTAGTTCATTAGAGCGTGTTTATGAAATGTTTTCGACCCCAGGATATTTAACAGCAAGTACTACGAACTTGCCTCAAACATAAACCTTTAGGTTATCCCAAAGAACAACTAATAAAGTCCATAAAGTACGAGGAAGTTACTTGAAGTTCTCGCCTTGATATTCATTATTCAGCGATGCCTCGAACGTTGAAGATGCTAATAATTACACCGTAAACCGCAGTCTTTCAAAAACTGGTTGGAACGCTGTTATTAAATCAATTGAATTTTTAGAGATCCATACCTCATAAGGAAACAAATGGAACTCTTATAGTATCCATTTTTACTACACCGTCATGGGCTTTTAAAACTAAATTAAGAGAGGCTATAGAGAAATGAAAATGTAATATGTAATTGCATGTTAATATTATGTTTATCTAGCTAATTTAATCAGACTTCAGATGCGAAATTTACTTTGATTTAATTTAATTTAATATGATTTAATTTAATGTGATTTGGTTTAATAAATCATGGAAACTTCGCTGGCTTATGTATATCAAAATAGTTTACATAAGAATATTATTATACCGTTTGTTTCCTAAACAAAATAAAAATCACTTTATTGTCCGTCCATCCGTCGGTCCGTCTATCAAGAAATTTATTTCTAAGTAAAGAATTGACATTGTGTTTATTGACTGTCAATAATTCGGATCAATTTTGTAATCCAGAAAAAGACAGCACAAAAAACTCTACTCTGATCATTTCTCTCATATCACATTAAATACAGTTATTGATAACATTAAATACTTCATACATTTTTAGCATTTAATGTTATCAAAATCATGTTATAAAAATAAATACAAATGACACATATTACGATAACACAGACAATATAATTTTTTTTTTAGTGCAACGACTAATTATCAATTTTTCGTTTACTTATACCACAGAACAGAGAAAATGTTCTGGGACTTATATTAGGGGTTAAAGTATGAAATTGCCGATTTGTACTGAAAATCTAAATTGTTTATTTTTTAAATTTTTAACAAATTTAGTTAATCAAAATAGTTGCCATTATTATCTATACATTGCTGCCATCTAATGGGAAGGTCATTAATGCCTTTGCGATAGAACTCCGACGATCTAGACTGGACAAACTGTGTGAAAGCATTTTGTACTGCCTCCTGGGAAGAAAACTTCTTGTCACGTAGATAATTGTCCAAATCACGAAAAAAATGGTAGTCCGTTGGAGCAAGGTCTGGTGAATACGGAGGATGACGAATGGTTTCTAACTGCAGTTCCTGAAGGGTCAAAATGGTTTCTCGTGCTGTGTGAGGTCTCGCGTTGTCGTGGAGCAATAATGGTGAAGATCGATTCATGAGTCGGGGCTGTTTTACTGCTAGTTTTGTCAACATGGTTCGGAGTTCGGCACAATAGACATCTGCCGTTATTGCTTGACCAGATCGGAGAAAACTATAGTGAATAACACCATGCTGAGACCACCAAACAGTTACCATTACCTTTTTATTGGTAAGTTTTGCTTTAGGACACTGTTGTGGCATTTGACCTGGGGTCAGCCATTGCATTTTTCTTTTCCGGTTATCATAAAGAATCCACTTTTCATCACATGTTACAATTCGATCCAATATTCCTTCGTTTCTGTACCAGTTCAACAAGGCAACACAAGTTTCAACACGCGATTCTTTCTGCAGATCAGTCAAATCATGAGGCACCCATTTTTCTTATTTTTTTATTTTATTGATTTGACGCAAGTGAGTCAATATTGTGGGAAAGGTAACGTTAAACCATGCCGCTAATTCCTGGGTAGTTTGACTAGGGTCGGCTTCCACTATCTCTATTAATTCATCGTTATTCACCTGTGTGGGCGGTCTTCTTCGTGGCTCGTTCTTTAAGTCGAAATTTCCATCACGAAAGCGTTTAAACCAAAATCGCACGGTGCGTTCATTAGTAGACCCCTCTCCAAACGCAGCATTGATATTGCGGGCTGTTTCTGCCGCGTTAGTTCCGCGTCGGAACTCGTATTCAAAAATCACTCGAATTTTCGCAGTATCCATCTTTCTTGTCTAAATTGAATAACAAAAACAATTGAAAGTCGATATTCAAATGTTTCACATTTTTTAAAAAAAGGACATCATAGAAACCATTTGAAAAAAGTTTCATTCGAAAACCTCAAACCATAAAGATTCTATGTCAATTCAAAGAACCTATTGCAATAAAACGGCAATTTCATACTTTAACCCCTATTACTATTACGGTTCTAGGTCAATGAGAACACTCACTCACCGAAAATTATAGAAACTTCTCCGTTGACCTAGAAATTCGAAATTCACGAAGTAATTGTTAATTCATACTTTAATCTTTAAATTAAAGTTTTCTTGTGATTACAAATTTAACTTTGCAAATGTAATGTTAAGTCTATAAACATGCTGGAGTTTTTTAAGGTGTTATGGAAAAAGTAAAACTTGAAAACCGTTTCGTCGGCAGTAACCGATAATAATTAAACCACTTACAATAAGCAAAACTTTATAAATCTCAATGTTATTTTACTATTTCTACAAATTGACTTTGTCAAATTTCATGATAAGTTTTTTTTTGTGTAGCCTATATATACGTTTCACTGCAGGGCACAGGCCTTTCTCAGAAAGAAAGTACGACTCCTCCTCGGACATGTCGGTCCACAAACCCCGCCATTGCAATTGCGCTGGGTGTAGCCTCCATCAGATTCTGCGAGCAGTGGAGTTTAATTTATCGATAGTAAAGAAACGGTCAAAGGCCTGGTCCACACAGAATGGTCCTGGGGAGAGGGCGGGGATAAGACGCGAGGCGTTGTTTATAGTCACGGAGCACAGAGCAAGGACTGTGTTCTGTGAATCTATCCAACGCGTCACGTCTTTTCCGCGCCCTCGCCACACGTCCTTTCTGTGTGGCTCGCGCCCTACGTTTTGTGTTATTTCAGTAACACATTGTATAAGATAAGTACGTACATATACTGTAGAAAGCGGCTACGGTAGAGCGGTGGTAGCCTAGTGGGTAGAACATTGGATTCGGAAGTGGGAGACCCAGGTTCGATTCCCAGTGCGGGCATGTACCTATGACTTGGTTTTCTAAGTTATGTACATTTGTGAAGTTATAGTAGCAATACCATTCGCTTTTCCTTCACGGAAAACATCGTGAGGAAACCTGAGTGTCTGAGCTATTTACATACCTCAGCGCTTGAAAACGCCAATCCGTGGTGGGCACGCGTGGTGATAGAGCCCATACTCTCTCTCTCTGAGAGAAGGCCTGTGCCCTACAGTGGGACGTATATAGGCTGCTTATGATACTGTACAAAACCGTGGCTTTGAACGGTAGAACTCTGCGGCTTTCAAGAATTTGCCTCATCACGCGGAATAATGGCAACGGACAGCTTGAAAGCTTTTATTTGCGGTCCCCGAAACACACACATTGGACCTATTCATACACTCGTTCCCCTGTGTTGCGAAGTTTATTATGGTTGAAGACTATAAGCCACATCTAATAAAAAAAAAACTCGTTTCACAGTGTTTGCTATCGAACTCTTTCGAAACGGCTTTACCGATTTCAATGAAATTTGTGTATATTTGGTGGGTCTAAGAATAGGTTGTAGGCTAATTAACATGGCAAAAAAACTTAAACCGAGTCAGCTAGTAGTATTATAGACTTCCTGTTTCAAGGACTTGTGATTTCCTAACTGGGTTATGAGTTATAACTAAACCGAGTTATGTGTTATAACTTTATTGAGTTATGAGTATAAATTTATGTTATGTTATGATATTTTGTAGCAATTTTTTATGGATGAAAACGTGTTGGAAATTAGGTTAACTAGAAACCTAGCTAGATCCATTTATCGCCCCTGAGACCCCCTAGATAACTACTAAATTTGATCGAAATGCTTGGAGCCGTTTCTGATATTATTATTATATATCTATATTTAAATAACATATATATATATATATATATATATATATATATATATATATATATATATATCTAAATAAAATACTCGTTAAGACTACTAAGATAATTAATTTCACACAAATCACGCGTACAAGTAGGCAGATGTTTCATACTAGGCACAAGTTTGGACGTTCCATTAACCACCAATACTCATGTAACTACTCTAAGCGATACTAACTTAGGAGCACTTAAAGGTGCTCCGAGAATTATTAATTCAGCTACATTTGGCGCACGAAATAATTCATGACAAAAGGCAATCAATAACCTCGTACCTCAGTGACGAAGATTACATGCAAGAGCAGCGTTTCAAGAACTCTTCATATTGAATAAAGAAACAAGAAGATCCTTTCGACGGCGTGTCGAAAAATCTGCTAACAATCTTTATTACAGGGCACATTGTCCGACACAAATATTTGTTCAAGTACCTAAGAATTCTTCTTCTCAAAAGAGGTTCGCCATTGTAGTGAAAGTGTTTGCCTCAGTTCGCGGATAAGAACCCTGTCTTGCGGCCCCATTACACGAATGGTTTCAATAGCTAGCGACACAAAAATATAATTATTCATGAGCTGGCTTTACTAGAACAGTAATTCCGACGCACAGAACGGCAGCCTTCCAAGGCAGTTTCAGATTCGCGGCGTCCAAATGCTGGAATGACATTCCCCCCTCTCAAGGACCTTACAAGCAGATATACCTTTGAAGTAAAACTTAAACTTGTTTTGTACCCAAAAAACCAACCTTCTACAAATGTTTAGCTACAACCTTCATTTCTTTTTCCAGCATTGGATACCACTCCTTCCCTGTCTATCCTGCCCCTACCTAATTGTAGATTGCTTCGCATATTGTATATGTAATTTTTGTATTGTATTGCATTGCATTGTATTGCATTGCATTGCATGGCAGATAATCAGTGCTGTGGATAATAAACCTGCAGCAAATACTGAGCCTAATGCCGTTTTACCGCCGCATGTATATAGCCCCTGTGCCCCTTTATTGTTATGTTTATGTTTTGTTTATTGTTTTGCCTTGTCCGTTTTTCCTTGTGTCCTATGCCTTGTATAATGTCTGTGTGGCGATAAATAAATGTATTTCTTCTTCTTCTACTTATCGTTCTTTTGTCTCCCAGTCAGTTCTGCTGCGTCATCAGTAGCATTTTGAGGCAACCTTGTATATCGGAAAACTAGTTTGCCTTTTGTATAGTAAACTAGGCTTTATTCGCAAGTTGAAAGAACTCAATTGAAGCCTTCTACGCGTCCTCGCACTGTGCCCACAGCCGCCGAACTCCATCTAAACTCAACCGGTGACCGACGTGCCAGTCACAAAGTGATCTATTCCAATTACACTGACGGAGACACCTGCGTCGCACCACCACAGCTGACAAGTAGAGCACGATGCACACGGTAGGGTTGCCTTGAGGGATTTGCTCCTAATTGTTATGTAACCTATTATAAGATTTCCGCACTTAATCTCATAGTTTGGCCATTGTGCTTCCTCCAGCCAGCCTTTCTCTTTACAGAAAGTGCTTTGATGTCACTGAGAGGCTTCCGGAAGATCTCTCGGTTTCCTTATGATGGTAGTCCGTTGGTCTTCTACGTTCTTACAGAGAATCATCTCTTTCAACATTTCAGATTAACTGCCGAAAATGGTTGCTGAAGAAGCATTCGTTGGCTTCTGTTGTCCTTTTTGAACTGCGGTAGATAAATAGGTATCGTTATATACTTTAAAGCCTGAGTATGAGGTGTTACGCTGGTCGTTGTTAAAGAAAAATTAGTGAGCAAACTATTTACACTTTTTTTCACAATTTTCTTGTTGCTTAGGACCACAAGAAATGCATTTTATTTCCATACTTGTGGTTTGTGCATTTTCTTCTCCATGTATTTTTTATTGCGTTTGGCTTTTGAGTCGATTTGAGTCTGCGATATGCAATGGAATTCGGCGGATGATTCTTTTTTTACCTAAACACAAACAGCGTATTTTAATTTCAAAAGCTAATACCCAAATAAGCCAGCGGGCTGCTTTTACCAAGGATGTTTTTACCCTTAGAATTTGAGAGTAAGATGTTGGCAAAACATTTGTGTACGTAATATTGTTTGAAGTCTTATAAATCGTGCCCTTATGCAGAAATATACTTAAGATGTAAGTAGTTTTTTTAAGATTCCTTAATAGTACGAAGACATGACGATTTGTATTTCATTAGTGAAATTGTTAAATCAGACATTGGATTATTCTAGGTTTGTCTAGCAGTAGCTAGACAAATCCGGCTACTTAGCCAGTATTGTCAAATTGCATGTAGGTATCATTAATATGTGTTGTAAATTAAAAAAAACTCAAGTCGAAAAAGATGCTTAAGGCAATTTAAGTTACCGTTACAAATAGGTACTTAAAAATTCAACAGCATCTGTGCAAGTAAGTATTGAATTTTTAAAACGCTTGGCATACCTACACCATGTTAGTATGGAAAATTGGGACCTAACTTACTTATTGAAAGTTGCTAAAGAACTTACGCTCCCGATCCATTATGTTAAACTATGCTTGCTGAAACTTCCTATACGAAAACTGTAGAGTCGGTAACATAGAATCCAACATTGCGTTTGTTCGATTTTAACTCTCCCGGTATAGGAAACAGAGTCGGATTACATATTTCAATATTTTGTCCGGAGTACCTGCACACGAAATATTGTACGATAACTAACTCCGTGTGCTTCGGACGTTAAAGTTTTAACAACGTCGATAGCTTGTACGCCGGAAATCATCGTGTTAAATGACATAGCTTAATAATTATATTCTTTTTGTTGCACTAACCCGTGCTGAGGACAATGCCTGTAAGTAATACAGAGAAGTTTGTAAAGAGGCCCGAAATTTCGCTGATGCCTGCACTTGCCCATTAGCTCAGTTGGGAGAGCGCTGGCACGGTTAGCCAGAGGTCGTGGGTTCAAGTTCCACATGGGTGGCATTTTTAGCCTATAAATAGATTTTTAAAATAGCTTAATAAGTCCCTAACCCTCTCGACAAAACCGTCCAGGTTCTTCAACTTTTTTTGTTGTGAATAAAAACTTTTTGAAGTATCTAATCTTATTATTTTCCAATCCTAGCAACAGACCTCAATCACGATATTGGTAGAAATAGTGTTTCTACATACCAGACAGTGAATAAGTAAGATAAATTAAGATTTGTTACTCATCAATCAGTCACATCATCATGTGGACTGAAAGTGGATGTAGTGACTAGAATTGAGAAAGGAACGTTGCGTTGGTCTGGACATAGGTATGTAGAGAACAGAGGAAGACAAATTGACAAAAGAAATACATCGAGCGAACGTGGGTCGATTGGTCGGTAAGGCGGTCATACTTTGACTGAATAGGGGATGTATATAAGCGAATGGGATGATAAAAAGTGTCCGTAACCGTGTGCATGCATCGACTAATTAATATGGATGAAACTTTGCCTACCCCTCTCTTACATATATAAGATAAGATAAGATAAGGCCGCCCATTGTACTTTTTCATTGTAACTTTCATATTTTATGTCTCGCTTCTTGTGTGCAATAAAGAATATTCTTATCTTATCTTATCTTATCTTACTACATAATTAAGTTACAATACCTACGTGTAAGAGGAGGATAATATAATGAATATAATATACCTACATAGAAAGAAAAAGTAATCATGTACTGATTAAAAGCCTAATTTATATATATACATATATATTTTTTTATTTTTAGAGCTACGCATCCCTATAGATAAAATATACGCGACTTGTAGACATACTTTTTCATATTGTTTCAGTTTTAAAACTAAGCAAAAGCCAATGCCCTGTATATTTTTCGCCGGACTCCAGAACAGCACTTCACATGAATACAAAATCTCGTAAGCCGTCTCTAAAAATAAACTCATCTTTGAAAGCTAGAAATAATTTAGATTCAGCAGACAAATAGCTTTGTCTCTAGCTTATTCATACATACATAGATTCTAGCTGACCCGGCATACGTTGTTTTACCACATTAATTAGCCTACGACCTTTTCTCAGACCTACCAAGTATATACAAAAAAAAATTAAAACAACGGTGCAGCCGTTTTAAAGGAGTTCGATAACAAACACTGTGACACGAGATTTTTATATATTAGATGATCAACGGCCTCGCTGGTCTAGCGGTTAAAACAGATGTCGTAAGTTCGATTCCCACTGAAGGCCGCCGTGATTTGTTCAAAATGGCCTTCGTCTGGGTGTATTTCCATGTATGTGATGTCCTTGCCTAGTTACAATAGCACAGGGTATCTTAGTTTGGGACGAGGACAAGTGATTGTGTTGTGTGGAAGTTTTTTTTATTACTAAATAAATTTTAGTAACTGTTCTTAGGTAACATTCTCAGAGAAATGGGATTCTTAACTCGATTACCTATTTATTCGAATTCTCGTTCATAGTTTGGTTTATAGATAGACAGGTATATCTTTATTGCACACCAGTAATTAATGATTTGTGATTGGTTTATTATAATTTGATGTACATTACACAGCCAAATTACCCACCGTGCACCGTTTAACAAGTAGATGGACTCAGCTACGCAATGTACATCGAATTGTCACAATAAACTATGATTTGTAGTTTTATGAAACGCGGCCCAGGATTAGCACTTGTCTCGATCCTACTAAACCGAAACCTCTGTCTCTTTATTCTAGTTGGTGCATACACTTTTGATACTTTAAAAGAGTTAGTCAAAAATAATTGTGAATATTACCGAGACAAAGCTTTGCTTGTTGAGAATAACTTCTTAGTGGCGTCAGAAGTAACAAAGTATCAAAGTACATAATAGTAGCGAAGCAAAAGTTGGGAAACCCGGCTGTCGACACTCAGTGAAAAGTCTGAAACTACATTAATCACTGTCACAGTACACCTGAGTCCCCGGCAAACAATGAAGTGACACTCCTGGGTAATATAATCCGACGTCGATGATAAATTCGAAAAGTATTCCCTGCGACGGCTGGCTTTAAAAGTCACCCGCTTTCATATTTCGTGTTTTTGTTTCTCCCTTTCTGTAATTTGAAATTATTGTTTGAAAGCCATAGCAAAATGAACATGCTTTAACAATAGATATTGAGTAGGCTAGTATGTTTTTCTAAAAAAAAGTGCTTTCCTAAAACATCTCGATACTCAAACTCAAATCTATTAGAACTATTGGTGGCCGGGCAGAGCGGTGCGTTCGTGCCGTTGTTCGTGCCGCAGGTCATTGTTCTGCAAAACGAAGAGCCTATTTGAACTTATTGTACGCGAATTTTTTTTAACAATATTTCTTAATTTAAAACAAGATTTCTCAACAATGTTTTTTATTTTATGTCTAAACCTAAAAGTAATAGTTTAAATAGAAGGCATTTCAATCACATAACTGTGACTTTCAAACCATCCAGATTTCAGCTTATAGTTTTTTTCCAAGAAGGAATAGATTAGTTTTTTTACACTGGGTACTAACCGTCAAAATAACACATTGTGTAAAGCCTCAGATAGGACAATTAACTATCAAGATATATAAAGGTGCGTTGGCAAAATGTCCCTTTGTGATTCATGACAAAATAAGTTATTGCCATAGAAATCACGGCAAAAATGAGATCTTTTTTACAGTAGGTTCGTATAGCAATAGCTATATCATTAATTCTTCTATATTATATAAAAAGTCAAGAATGTGATTAATATTTGTATTCTATCACAAAGTTATTACACCTGCTCCATTTTTCTGTGTTGATAGTCTACGAAGTAGATTTACTAGCAAATATCAAATATACTTAAGAAATATACAATCCCCATTAGATAATTCTGAGACTTGAAAGTTTTTAGATTATTTGCCACAATACGTTGCGTCAAACGTACCATCTGAGGTCTTACACTATGTAGGTTAGTAATCAGAGTCAATTGTGTCTAGGGATAGCTTGTACCAGTGCTATAACACTATCGTTCTGTTTATACATGGCATGGGTTAGCTTTATCTAGTGAATAAGTCCAAAAACGTGTTGCAATATAATATTTTCAGAACTATCCATAGAAAAATCGTTCGACTGACAATCCCATGAATCAGCTATCTATTCATTCATCCCTTGATCGTATTATCTATTTACTTATTTATACAGTGTCTTGGCGCAAGCCACCCTTAACCTCCTCAGTCCTTGAAAACAATAATTAAAAATCACGAGGTTGATGTGATATTACGGTAGGAATAGACTTTCCTTCTCTTAGTTAATTTAATACCTGTAAAAATATTAAAGAAAATTATTATTTCAAGATTCCTAAAATCACAGGATGATGTCATCCTCTGAAATTTAATTCATGGCTGCAGCTGCATTCCACTTGCGAAACATAAAAATGCAACAATCGCAGAGTTATTTTTTCGAACGCACATTTGCCATACGCAGCCACCACTCTCCGGGAGTGCATTACAAAATGGCGACATACTCGTTATTAGTGCAGTCGACAGCACATTAGACCTTATATGCATGTTCTTTATTCAGTTGTATTAGAGGCTTATTTGCAATTATTGCAGTTGCAAATTTGCCCGTCGAGCTGCTCTCGACTGTACTCGATTAATGTTACATAGCAACAACGCACGGAGCGCGCTTCAGATAGGATAGTAGTTGGTGTTATGAAAACTGTTATGCTCATTTTGTGCATCGTTTTTTTTAACCAGACAGAGTGGTAGAGCCATATGTGGATCAGTCGGCATGTAACTGTGTACGACTTTGTTTTCAATTCACGTGCGTTTGTGTTTTTTTTTGTTTTCTTTCATACCTACCACTCTTTTATATTTAAGGCTTGAGCGTGGTCGGTTGGTTTGAAATCTCTTTGTCCGAATTTCACATTGGAAACCGAAAACGTTAAGCGATTTTACGGATCTAAAAGCGAATTCAAAGCTCTTTTTATGGTATTTTGAATTCCAGTAGTAAGTGACAAAACGTTTGGCTTTTAGGCGTGGACTGTATGTATGATCGATAGTTAAGAGCAGTTCAGACTCGGTCAACGTCCTTTTCGCTTGCACATTTATTATTAACTTAAATCTGTATTAAGTCACTTGTAATTTTGATGGAAGAGTCTGACCAGGTTTCGCAGATTTGATTGTGATTATAAAATATGTATACTTTTTTAAAATGATCTTTAAAAAAAGTATTATCTAAGGTTGTACTAGAAAATTTTTTTTTTTTGCTACATAATACCTAACGAACATAATTGGTATAAACTCTTAAAAAACGCATTAATATGATAAATTATTGATACATTAACTGATTGTTAGTATCGAGTAACTCGGGGTTAGTTACACGTACACACGATGATAAATAAAAAAATACGACAAGACCGTCTAATAAGTATTATTGCGTCTACTATGACAAATATATGATTCTGCCCTTCTGCTGTAATACGTTTGTCCTAAACTAATTTGCGTTAATTTGATAGTTAGTTTGACAAGAATTGACACTGAAGTCCTGCTCTCCTACAAATGATGGTACTGGTCACTCAAACGACACACAGATAGCGAGAAACGAGAAGCCACCAGACCAATAACAAGATAGATACTTCTCTAATTGCTTACTTAGTTCAGTATTTACTATTACTTCATGTGGTTTGTAGTGGATTGAGTTCTGAAGTTCGGCAACATGTTTGCCAGTCGAGTGAATTTAGGAACAAAACTATTGTTATAGGTAAATTATAAGCTCGGCAGATTAGAGCATCACATATATGATGAGGGGGTATGAAAATGAGGGGTTCACCTCGTCAATACGAACTACTTTTACGATGGGAAAAACTTTGAAATAGCGTAAAAAATAACAGCAACACAATACACTGCCTTTATTTGTGAAATATGGTGTTGGCAAACAAATTATGGCGTACAATATTCGCGTTCCTAAGAACGATAATCATTATAGATAAGTGCGTTAATATAAACTTTGGCCTTTGCCTCTACGTAATGAGATGATTTATACATCGTCCAGTGGCACCTTCATTCACACTAGATGGGTGAAGGGACCACTCGGACGCTGCAGTGCCTGGGAAATTGTTCTTTAGATGTAGAAGGCTTGCCCAGCACCTATACCATCCTGACAGCTTAATCGGCATAGCCTACAGGAAATACAAGCCAATATGTGCGGAGCACACCAAGCCGCGGTGTTAATGCCGCGATGTTAATAATGTAAAGGTCAAATAATTGAATAAAATGAAAAGGTGGGTATTTTAGCTGTTAATCGCTTTTTTTTGTGAAACTTAAGGCGTAATGACATTTTCATGATTTTGGTCTACTTAGTGTGAAAATCAGAACAAAATCTTCATTTGCTGAGCTGCCTATCATGTTTATGAGTTATTTTATGATCAAAGCACGTAATTTTTAACCGACTTCAAAAAGTCCGTGTGGTGCCAGATTAAGAACAGCGTCACTCCATTTCCTTCCGTGGATGTCGTAGAAGACGACTAAGGAAATCAATTACTAGGAGACGGGCAGCAGCGTCTTCCTGAGATTCCAACCGTTATGGTTATGAAAACCACGAAGGAGGCCTATGTCTTGCAGTGGGCGTCAAATGGCTGATGATGATGATGATGAAAAAAGGAGGAGGTTATCAATTCGACGCGTATATTTTTTCTTAACCGATTTCGACAATTATTTTTTTGTTCGAACAGGTATAACGTCCCATTGGTCCCATTTTAATTTGGTGAAGATCTGATGTAGACTTTTAGAGATGGAGAACCGGGCAGCAGCGTCTTCCTGAGATTCCAACCGTATACTGCGATCGCCAACCCGCCTGCCAAGCGAGGCGATTATGGCAAAACCCCTCACGGTTAAAAACCATGATGGAGGCCTATGCCCTGCAGTGGGCGTCAAGTGGCTGATGATGATGATGATGATGATGTCGGTAATATGGTGTTAGGTAATGTGGTCTTATAATAATATGGTGTATTATTATATTTTGATGTCAGTTTTAGTTTTTTTTTTTCTGTTGTGGCCATGGAGTCAGACTGTGGCAAAAAAACTCTGCGTACCAGCCGACATTTGCCCGACTGACATGTAAAAGCAATGTTTTACATCGGAATCTGCAGGCGCCTGTGATGAAATGGGTGTTTGATTGGCGTTGACTTTTTATCCAATTGTTGTAATTTTATTCACAAAAAGGTTTACAATTTTCTTTCACAATTTCACAAGAGGATTTTCGTGATTCCGTACCTATTCTATGCATATATATGTTGTGGGCTGGAAAGTTGGCCCTTAGACTTAATGTACATGTACACTTAGCTAGTCATCTAGTCAGCTTAATATATATTATATATATTTGTAATAACATATAATAATATATATATATATAAATATATATATAATATATATATATATATATATATATATAACGATTTGTATAACACATATCTGATAGAAGTACTGATAAGATTGTTTCTCAAAATTTTTATAACAAATAATACACTATGAATTTAGGTTGGTATGAGAGCAAAATGATGTTAACAAATAACTATCGAAAACATGAGTTTCTTTTTAAAAGGCACTTTCCAAAAATATCTTGACACAAAGTCGAATCTGGGAGAACTATTAGTAGCCAGCCAGAGCGGTGCGGGCGCGTCGCGGGTCATTATTCTGATAGACGGATATGAGGTACTAACTGTTCGCGAATTTTTCGGGACAAGATTTCTCAACCCAAGTATTTTCTATTTTCTGTCTATACTTAAAAGTAATTATTGAAATAGATGGCATTTTAATTGCTAATTACATAATCGCTGCTTTCAAACTACCCTGATTTCAGCGTGTATAACTGAAGTGCATAACTGGTATAACTCGGCGTGTAAAACTGATAACAACAATATGATCGCACCGCGTCCAATGACACGCTTCCTGCATTAAGTTTTTGCTGACATCAAATCCTGAATGAGAACTATGAATCTAGGCCAGCTCCTTAGTTGCCATCCCGTAAAGCTTCGCTGAGTCACCTGACCGCTGAGTGCAAGATTCGATTCCCGGGCGTGCCCTATCGCTTGACTCGACGCAGGATCAGGAAGACCTCATTTGGATGTAGTGTGCTCGTAAATGTACCGGGTATAGTTATTTTGTCGTGATGTGGGCTCTGTATATTTGTACCAGCAAATGCTCTTCATACACCAATATTAAAAGGAGAGTACTTAAGTGTGCTATTACTTTCACCAACGTTGAAATAAAAGTAGTTATAGCATTTTTTTGCTTTGGTTTATTAATTTCCAGAGATGGAAATTATTTTGAGATCAGATGTATTTTTAACGGCGCTTATTTTATCAAAGCATAATTAATTTTTTAACGTGCAAAATAGCATTATTCATGTTACAGCTTCTATTTTCGAAGTGATTTCCATTATTTTTAAAGAGTCTTTAAGTGGATCCCTTTACATATTATAGTAAGCATTTATTATATATATATATGGAAAGCAAAGTACTTTATAGAGTAAATTCATATTACTCGACACTTGTTACTGACATCAGTAGTTCTTATAGTAAATCTTCTGCAGTAATCTTTCATCGACTTTATGATAAATAAATAAAACGTTTCTACACAGACACATGAAGACAAGACACAAATAAATCACAAATTATGGTATCATTTTAGAATTCACTTTTGTATCATGTAAAAAAAGACCCTTATCTACGTTACGAGTTTCAAAAAGTTTTACTAAGAATTATCAAAAATAATAAATGTTAGTTTCTTAGATGCCTTGCTTAAAATTTTGGTAGAATTCTCAGCTAAAAATTGGCTGAAGTAAGCCTTTTCATTAGATACCACACACGACAGGTGTCAGAACAATTTTTTCCCCATACAAAAATGATGACGTCGTAACTCCTCTCCTACTTTATTTATTGTTTAGTGCTACGGGTCAAATTGATTCGTATGGCCTAAAGATCAATCGTTCCGATTTTTATGCTATTAATACCATTTGCAGCTTTTTTGTGCCGTTTGTATCGCTAGCACTACATGCTACGGCGTAGTCATCGTAACCTCGTAGCCTACGCGGCGCGTAGCGTCTTCAATCGTAGCGCTTTGACGATTGGAAACGCTCTGCGCTACGCTTTCATCTGTTCTCGCACTGTTTACAGGTTCCAATGCTTTTTTGTCTATTTTGTTTCCATTTTTAGTTGCTTAGACTGACCTGTTACAGTACATATGGCAAATTAACTAGTAGCCCGGCAGAGGAACCAAGTTAACTTCTCCAAAATGCTAAAAAGTTTTATTCCATAGACTTGATTTGAAAAGATTTATTTCTTCCAAATTTGTGACTGGTACGTTTTTTCGTGAATAATGCTATACACTGCATTTTAATTAAATCTGCTTTGTATCGCTAGCACTACATGCTACGGCGTAGTCATCGTAACCTCGTAGCCTACGCGGCGCGTAGCGTCTTCAATCGTAGCGCTTTGACGATTGGAAACGCTCTGCGCTACGCTTTCATCTGTTCTCGCACTGTTTACAGGTTCCAATGCTTTTTTGTCTATTTTGTTTCCATTTTTAGTTGCTTAGACTGACCTGTTACAGTACATATGGCAAATTAACTAGTAGCCCGGCAGAGGAACCAAGTTAACTTCTCCAAAATGCTAAAAAGTTTTATTCCATAGACTTGATTTGAAAAGATTTATTTTTTCCAAATTTGTGACTGGTACGTTTTTTCGTGAATAATGCTATACACTGCATTTTAATTAAATCTGCTTATAATATCACGAAGAGGAATCTAAGTAGCAACACAAAATGAACGAGAACGATAGTTTCTGAAGAGAAACTCTATATTTGTACCTGTGAAGAGAAGTCTTCACAAACAAACTCATAATATCTACCTCATGGCATCGCATGGTCTCAATGTGTTTTATTTGGTATCTTGTAAATACTTCATTTTGTGTCCCTTGTTAACGTAATGGGCTCTAAATACCTTTGAGTCGCGACGACTTGCCCCTTATAACTGGAGGTATTTAATTAAAATGTAATCCGAGTTCAGCCGAAATTATTTGCTGTAAATTTACCACGAACGAAATTGTTAAGGATTTGCCACTGCAATTCAATTTAAAATTAATTATATAGCAACATATAAGGAAAAAACATTTACGGTCTTAATAATAAAAATTTCATTCCACTAAAACACTCTTAAGACAGAGTTAAAGCTGGTTTATGGGAGGAGTTCCGGCTATAAACCGGCTTTAACTCTGTCTTAAGAGTTTATAAATCTTTGGGTCCAGAATAAAACCCATTAGGTATCATCATCATCATCAAAAACCCCTTTATCTAACTTTAACTATAGTCACAACTGCAATATAACAGCAAAAACCGGCCAAGTGCGAGTCGCACGCGCACAAAGGGTTCCGTACCATTATCTATTAAAAATTTAAGTACTTCAAACGTGGTAGACGGTTACCGTTATTAATATCGAGCAAAAAACGGCAAAAAATTACGTTCTTTGTATGAGAGCCCCCCTTAAATATTTATTTTATTCCATTTTTTGTGACAGCGGTAACAAAAATACATCATCTGTAAAAATGTAAACTGCCTGACTATCACGGTTCATGAGATACAGCCTGGTGGCAGACCGACAGATGGACAGTGGAGTCCTAGTATTAGGGTCTCTTACCCTTTGGTTACGGAACCCTGAAAATCAACTATTCTGTACTAAAGTTACTATATACAAAAATGTTCTTTACAATTACACACTCACCATAACTGCTATAGTTTGGTTCTTGTATTGGTGAACATATTTTTAGTTTATACTCGCATGTGTCGAATTTTTTATTGTATGTGACAAGATAAGTGACAACCTATTAAAAGCTTGTTAACAGATTGTAAGCGTTGGAAAAAATTGACGCTGGTCATTGTGTCACGCTGCAGAGGTTATTACTTGAGTGTGTCCCCGTCTTAACTCTAACTGGGAAAAAGATCGTGTTGCTTTGTTGAGAAATCTTAGCACGAAACCATTTATCAACAGTCAGCTGTCTTTATTTAATTTGTTATTTAAGATTCCCGCGTCCGCTCGCTTTGTAACTGGAAATGAATTGTAGACACAAATGTACAATCTCAAAAGTTAACTAAAAATAATAGTGTACCCTGCCTCTGTATAAGGGCATGTACCGACACATGGAATATTTTTTGTATTATGTTTTGGTGCCTATTGCAGATTAGTGATTTCTAATGATTTCTAAGTGATTTCGAATGTATACTTTACCTCAGTAAAATAAAAAGTATTTATTAAAAACCAGCCCCTCCACTCTTAACGCTAATTTGGCCAATTTGCGTTACATTATTTATTATTTATATTTATTTATTAATTTAGCCAAATTATGCTTTCAGTTTCCGATGTGCTCTGAAGTTTTAATAAATTAAACGCTATTTCTTACAACTGAAACGTTAATAATTATTATTATTACGTTAACGTTATTTTACTAAGTCGTTATTTCTGACTTATTGGATTTTATGGCAAACTTACTTCAAACTTAAATTGGGGCGATATTGCTTTCATACGATAGAAAACACAGAAAAAATTAGGAAAAATAAAAAAAAGGATACCAGAAAAACCCAGGGGTTCGGAGTCCTAAAAATTTAAAATAGTCCAATAATAAAAACTTATTATATTTAGTTTTTCCATTGAAGTATAAACGTTTTCTAATGTTTAGATGCATAAAACCATTATTTTACGATATAAGTTACGGTATTAGTTTGAGTCCGTTTCGTGTGCCGCGTTTTTGTACCACGAGACTAGAGTCCGACTCGCACTTGGCCAGTTTTTTTTACACCCTTTTCCTTGACGAACTTATTTTAGATTAAACATAGGGTACTTTTATCCAACTCCAACATAAAAGAGGTGACGACCACATCTAGTAGTGACATAATGCTAAGGAACATTCTTTTATCTACACTAATGTTGTAACATTCTACTTATGTTTTCAATACTTGACTTATAATTACTACTGTTATAGCGCAGACAACAAAACACTCAATTTAAGCAATTTCACATGATGGTATAATATTCACATCGATATCGTAAAATCTCATTATAACATCAATAAAACGCGACCAACTTGATTGCAGGGCCAATCAGGTTGGTCGCGTTTTATTGAAGCGCGCAGCTGCGCTCTCATTGGTTAAATTTTAATGGCGGCAAAATCACTGTGATTATACACGTACGCGTGAATTTAATTTTTAATTGCATTAGTGAAGATAAAGTAGTGTATGTAACTGCATATAACACGGGTATTAAAACACTCGTTACTATTATGAAACTCACACTCGTGTTTTAATACCCTTCATTATATGACAGTTGCATAAACTACTATAAGCCCATTGAAACGCATGCACGTAAATATTTAAGAAAACGCGAGAGTAACTTTTAGGAATCTGTTTTATTTGTCTTTCTCCTTGACATGGTTCTTTTTCAATTTTTAAAATATTAGACATAATAATATAGAAAAAGTATAAAAGAAGTAAAAACATAAAAAAGGTTGGTTGGTCGGTCGGCAACACCCATCTCAATTCCCATACCTTTGCATGAATGCTAAAAGAGAGGAAAACCGCAATGTTTTCCCTTTTGGGCATTATAACAAATCCTTTGTGACCCTTCTTAGATCCTTGGCGTTAAGGAAATAACCATGGGGTATATGAAAAACTAAAATTGTGATTTATACTCACTTTTGTTTTGGTAAACATTTTCAATGTGAAGAACTTCCAAAACAAAATATTTGGATCTCAATGGAGCGCCCATGTTGAAAGATAAAGATAAGTAGCTAGTGACGCCCTACAATGTTTCTTTTTGATGTTTTCAACGTGTAATATCTCAAAAAAATATTACGGTTTTCCTTTTTTTGTGTTTTCGTTAGAGTAACTTGATTTTTGGCTCTATTTGAGATCTGTAAAATCTTCACATTCATAGTATAATTACAATGTCACTTCAATAAAATTTTGAAGCGTGTTCCCCGTTACAATGTTGTTCTTTTTATGAGAAGTTTAAATTGAAGGCAAACTATTGTTCGCTATTCAGGTTGTGCAGGGCGCAAACCTCTTTAGACACCTTGTTTTTTTCCCCTCACAGATGTATTTTTTGAGGTCTGTGCACTATTCACACTACAACCTGATATAGCTTGATTATCATTGCTATTAACGGTTTGCAGACAAGAACTGAATAAAACAAAGTACCTATTAATGTGACTGTGCACTCTAATACATGTAAAATGCCTAGAGTCCGGCCAGACACGTCATAATCACAGTGTGAAAACAACACCATCAGTCACAAGTACGTCAGCTCGTGTGAACTCCATTCAACATATCCTTCTGATACGAGTGCAAGCAAACATAAACCTTCTGGTGCAGCATATAAAGGCTTATTTTTCTCGTTCAATGTTTAGGATGAATCATTTGGTATTTCTAGTCATATCCCCCATTCGTTTTCGCATTAGACCGCAATGTTTTTTTTGTACTTTTCGGTCAAGGAGGCTATTATTTACTCGTATGTTTCTGTCAAGGTACGATATACCTGTTATAGCGCTACTTAGTCAGAAAGATACATTTTGTATGCATAGTCCTGTAGTTTTGGAAAGAAATTTAACCTGACTTTAATCGAGAGCACTTATTCGACAGTTTTACGTAAAGTTAACCAAATTTTTAATGACGATATACATTAGGTAATATTTTGCTTTTGTAAATTTTTGCATGCAGTGAAAAAATTACAATGTTTGTTAACGTTAACGTATAGCCGAAAAAATATCTGTCCTCTGACACTATAATTTCACAACTGGACGGCGCTAGACTTAACAGACCCGATGTTGCGTCGTTGTATCGACGTAATAATAATTACTCCTAGCGAAATTAATTTATGGCGCTGATGCCGCCATAATTTAGCGTTGAGTTTTCTGTACAGCTGTTGAGGACTTGTCATTTATCAAAGGGACGCTTTGTCCCGGGAAATTGCCTTCGCTTTCCCCCGAATGTTTCTTGTACAATGTTACTTCTTTTCGGCCTGGACTTAAGGTGATAACCTCTTTTTATAATGTTTGTTTTTGGGTTTCCGTTGTTGAGTTTGCTATACGGTATTCATGGATAGACGAGTGAGTAAAGTGAATTATTGTTTTTGGAACTTTTCATTGCACTAAAACCAAAATAGAGACATTATTCTAGTGAATCAGGAGATGTTATTTAACACACTAGAATAATGTCTCTTTGTTTTAGTGAAATAAAAAGTTCTATAAAATTTTGACTGAATATGATCATGACTCCGTTGGAGACAAAAATAAACACCGAATCTTATTGCCAAATTTCTGGTACCTAATTAAAAAAAATCATACAAACACTATAATATTAGGGGTTAAAGTATGAAATTGCCGTTTTATTGCAATAGGTTCTTTGAATTGACATAGAATCTTCATGGTTTGAGGTTTTCGAATGAAACTTTTTTCAAATGGTTTCTATGATGTTCTTTTTTAAAAAAATGTGAAACATTTGAATATCGACTTTCAATTGTTTTTGTTATTCAATTTAGACAAGAAAGATGGATACTGCGAAAATTCGAGTGATTTTTGAATACGATTTCCGACGCGGAACTAACGCGGCAGAAACAGCCCGCAATATCAATGCTGCGTTTGGAGAGAGGTCTAGTAATGAACGCACCGTGCGATTTTGGTTTAAACGCTTTCGTGATGGAAATTTCGACTTAAAGAACGAGCCACGAGGAAGACCGCCCACACAGGTTAATAACGATGAATTAAGAGAGATAGTAGAAGCCGACCCTAGTCAAACTACCCAGGAATTAGCGGCATGGTTTAACGTTACCTTACCCACAATATTGACTCACTTGCGTCAAATCAATAAAATAAAAAAATACGAAAAATGGGTGCCTCATAATCACTCGAATTTTCGCAGTATCCATCTTTCTTGTCTAAATTGAATAACAAAAACAATTGAAAGTCGATATTTAAATGTTTCACATTTTTTAAAAAAAGAACATCATAGAAACCATTTGAAAAAAGTTTCATTCGAAAACCTCAAACCATGAAGATTCTATGTCAATTCAAAGAACCTATATTGCAATAAAACGGCAATTTCATACTTTAACCCCTATTACTATTTAAATATTACATAATATGCAGAGGCTGAATCGGATGGTCTATGCAAATTACCTTCATGTATATTCCGCGAACATAAACTATGTTCGCGGAATATACATGAAGGTATATGAGCTTTTTTGTATTTTTTACGAACTTGGCAACTCTCAAGAGTTGTTGGATCATAGTTAAGATGAAAAATGTATCCCTCTGGAATGCAACCGTAAGTTTATGTATGTAGGTAATTTAATGAAATACATATAAATTATTTTTTTTAAATGTTGACATGAAGCAAAAGATGTCTGTCGGATCGTGGCATACCTTTATTTTTGTGTGTATTTATATGCAATACACGTAAATAATCATCTATTTTTATTCTTGAAACTTGTATCGTCGCCAAATCTACGATGATGACACTTCATAAATTTAACCCTAGTATTTGCCACGTCTATATAATATAAAATCTATTCGCAATATAAATGCAACAGTAAGTCCAGAACAATACTAATGATCCCTCTCTACCACGCCATCCGTGGGAGCGTGCTGTAATACTAAGCCCCGATACTAATTGCATCAATTTGTAATGTAACAGCTTTGCGGCAACACCGCGAGTCAGAAGCACTGAACTGTGAACACGATAAAAATATATTTTCTCCGGTTTTCACGTATAGTCGACGACAATAATTCCAAGATGCATTTTCAGCAGGTCTTTTAAAACCACCAAGTGCGAGTCGTACTCCAACACATGTTTGGGTTATACAACTTACTTTAAAAAAAAAATTGTTTTCTTTCTTTCAGTTCGGGATCCCTAGCGGGATTCTAAGTCAAACTTGGCATATTTTATATATTATATACTTTAAAAACTGGACTATAATCATCCCAAGTTCGACACATAGTTATGTACGGGAAGTTACCGGAAACTTTAGTAATTTTTTCAGATAATTTAATTGAATTAGGCTTAAATTATTATTGACATTACATCTGAAATAAAAGCATGCATTAAATAATCATAATAAGGATAAGAACGAACACGTCTCCCCCTACATTTTTTGTTTTTGTATTTTTATAATTTTTTGGGTAATCCGCAATAATAACACAGATTCTGTAAGAAATTTAACTAACTTATTACCTGTTACGGTCTGTGAAATACAGCCAAAAGGTTAGACAGACAGATAATTTAATCACCGAGTGTGCTAAAAGAGTTATCTATTGATTTATCTTAGGTCTAATATTAGGGTCCCGTTGTCTTCTGCGGCACCTACCATAAAACATGAGGGTTTTCCCAGGACCGTGTCGTATGTTCTTAAGTAGTAAAAGTTTAAATATGGAAGTAAAAACACTTTATTTCACACCAATAATTAACCTTACAATTACGTAAAATGCAATACTTAACTAGAGTTCGGTGACACCTTGCCCCAGCTAAGTGAAATGCCGCGGATTTCACCAGACATAAATATCCGTGTGGTGCCGGATTAAGAACAGCGTCACTCCATTTCACTCCGTGGATGTCGTAGAAGGCGACTAAGGAAATAAATTACCAGGAGACGGGCAGCAGCGTCCTCCTGAGATTCCAACCGCATACTACGATCGCCAACCCGCCTGCCAAGCGTGGCGATTATGGCAAAACCCTTTATGTTTATGGAAAACCATGAGGGAGGCCTATGTCCTGCAGTGGGCGTAAAAATGGCTGATGATGATGATGATGAAATATACGTACCTCAGTGTTTACTAAGTAAAATCTTTATTCAGAAATCGGTAGATGCTCTTTTGGCAGTGACTTTACCAGGAGCTAAAGCGCTGCATCATGTCTCTATCAGGGAAACCCGGCCGAACTCTATTTTGATGTGCATTTAAGCACTTTTATCGTGTCAACTTTCCCTTTAACATCACATTCTAATATTTTTTATAAATATAAAAAAATGAATACACTTTTGACATAGAGCACATCCATCGGGATTGAGATATCACTGCAATTTCCTTTTTTATGTACAATACAGTATTAGCTATCTATCTATCTATAGGCAATAGAAAATATAATTACAATTTTTATATATTATATATTATATATTATATATTATATATTATATATTATATATTATATATTATATATTATATATTATATATTATATATTATATATTATATATTATATATTATATATATTTATATATTAATAGGTTTTTATCTGGAGCATTTATAAAGCTGATAGACGTTGGCATATAGTGTGGATATTCAGTCATCTTGAAAAAGTAAAATTTTTTAATGTACTTACCCCTAAATGCCCCTAATTGGGCCTAATATTAGGTAAGCCGTTGCAATTGACATACAATTCTGGCATAAGCTTTCGTTCACGCTCTCTATTAAACTCAGTCCACACTGAATTGGCAGCGACACGACACGCAATTTAATAACAAGACATTATAAACTTTATGTATAATGTCATATGACATAGAAACGCTTGATAGAATGAACGAAGTATTGTAATATAGCTTGATTTTGGTAATACAGAAAATACATACAATGATAATAGTAGTTTATGCAACTGTCATATAATGGAGGGTATTAAAACACGAGTGTGAGTTTATGAAACGAGCGCAGCGAGTTTCATAATAGTAACGAGTGTTTTAATACCCGTGTTATATGCAGTTGCATACACTACTTTATCTTCACTAATGCAATTAAAAATTAAATTCACGCGTACGTGTATAATCACAGTGATTTTGCCGCCATTAAAATTTAACCAATGAGAGCGCAGCTGCGCGCTTCAATAAAACGCGACCAACCTGATTGGCCCTGCAATCAAGTTGGTCGCGTTTTATTGATGTTATAATGAGATTTTACGATATCGATGTGAATATTATACCATCATGTGAAATTGCTTAAATTGAGTGTTTTGTTGTCTGCGCTATAACAGTAGTAATTATAAGTCAAGTATTGAAAACATAAGTAGAATGTTACAACATTAGTGTAGATAAAATATGTTATATCATTATGACATTGTACATAAAGTTCATAATGGGTTGTTTTCAAAACTGCGCGTCGTGTTTCTGCCAATTCAGTGGGCTTGAGCCTTATATCATCGTAAGACATTCATCATGTTTCAACAAAACAATTTTTTTAACAAAACATGTTTTCCTCGCATTTAATACCCAATAATAAGTTTTCTATTTCCGTGTGGCGCCGGATTTTCCGTGTGGTGCCGGATTAAGAATTGCGTCACTCCATTTCCTTCCGTGGATGTAGAAGGCGACTAAGGAGATACATTGCCAGGAGACGGGCGGCAGCGTCTTCCTGAGATTCCAACCTCATACTACGATCGCCAACCCGCCTGCCAAGCGTGGCGATTATGGCAAAACCCTTCAAACTATGAAGGACGCTTGTGTCCTGCAGTGGGCGTCGAGTGGCTGATGATGATGATGAATAAGTTCTCGAAACCGGTGTGCGTGATGAAATAGCAAAGTGGTGACAAGTGGCAAACTCTGGTTTTTGCCTACACCTCCGGGATGCGTGCGTGAGTTTCTGTAACAGAGTATTATGCTAAGCAATTTCACCTAAGTCGAACGCACACTGAAGAAAAGCTCGCAAAACAACAGCTTTGTCTGTCAACGTTACTCATCATCTTAAAAAAAAAGTGAAAAACCTGTCTAATAAAAAGTCTAAACAAGTGACTTTTAATTTCCAACCTTCTCAAGGTTTTTTGGTCCCGCCTGCTGCGGTTTAAAATGTAACAGACTCTCTGGGCCTTAGGTATTCAAGACATAGGTTTTTTGTATTTGACACTTTTTACCAACAATATGACAGTTGGCATCCACCATTTTGGTTTTATTGGTGATATCATATGGCTAGCCTACTCGATCTAAACAACAATGTCCCAGGCACTGCAGCGTTCGAATGGTCCCTTCACCTATCTAGTGTAAGTGAACGTGCCATTGGACGCTACATAAATCATCTCATTACGTAGATGCAAAGACCAAAGTTTTTTTTGTATGGCTCAATAGCCATACAAAACGTGTGGCATATGTGTCAATACACACGCGTCATAAATCCTTTCATTTCACATCTTATTTGTCGAAATCGGTCAAACTGTTTGGTGTTTGGGATAAAGACACAAACACACATACGTACTTACATACGCGCGAATAACCCTTCTTTCTTTCGGCATTCGGGTAAAACTTAGAAATTATGACAAAATATGCCGCTCCATAAAAAAATATGCCACCCACTGAATATTTCGTATTCAAATTGAGACTTTTTCGCTTAAAAAGGGTGCAAATGATGGCCCTGATGAAAGGCCTCTTAGACCTTACAATTAAGATGCTAAGTTATAATATCAACAAAGAGCCTCAAGGGTTTTGACAGAACTAATTTACAGTCATAGGCAGTTGGTACGTCTCGTCTCCAATCTGGGCGTAAATACTCTTCAGACTCAAAGTAGGTAAATTGTATAAGATTTAATAACGATGTACTATAACATTCATTAAGTGTTTTGACAAAATAGTTTTTATAGTGAATTTCAAAATAAATGTTTTTTTTATGTTCGTGTTGATACAAATAAAACATTTTTCAAATTTTAGAAATTTTATGCAAAAAAGTGATATTATGTAATTCAATACTTGTTTGCCAGCCATGGTGGCTCGGTAAAACATTTTTGCTTAGGAGTGGACAGATTTATCAATAAAAAATTCCTATCCGATGTGTCTATCTTCATAGATAACGCAAAAAATCTTTATCTATCTATTTTGTAATTTTTCGTAGTCCTAGTTTCAGCCCAACTTGTTATACCCTCAAAATGGATTTATGTAACCGCCCATCAACGTTCACTCAACAGTTCTGCAACGCACCGTACGTACCTATAAATTGTATATTCAACATAAAGGTGCTCGCTACCTCCCACACCATAACTGTTTACAGAGAAGGCATGTATAGATCTTTTGTCGAGCAGTGAGCTTAGCTTCAGCGTATGTGAAGTTGGATAATAAGGTGAAGTTTATCAGCATGATTAACTATTGACCGCACGTAAATAAAGTCATATTATTATTTCTATCACAAGCTCTAGAACTGTTAGTTTACCGGCATCGGTACTTATTCTGTTTATTTAATTATTTTTTAATTTGAATAAAAAATTATATGACAGGACCGGAGAGACAGACGAGATGGACGGCTAGTAATAGGGTCTTGTTGGCGTAGTTTGTGTACGGAACACCAAAATCGATGTTTAAAAGTAGTCTTATTACTATACTAAACGTAAAATCGGCTTACAAAGACGATAAGGCAACCTCTCGTCAAAAGAATTCAACAGAACAATAATCTAATTAAAAAGTAATTGCTAGTAGTTTTTTCCTTGTAAAAGAACATTCAAAGAACTTGCTTGTTTTCTATTAAATAAAAAATTAGCGACTTTAAACTTTACTGCCCTACAGTGGGACGTATATAGCCTGCATTATCATATCAAGATGTTAACTTGGTGACCTGACATAAAATAAGAGATAGACAGACGAACGGACTAACGGATGGTTAGTGATATGGTCTCGTTGGTGCAATTCGTGTACGGAACCCCAAAAACTACGTCCAAAATTAGACTTAATACGTTTAGTAGTAAGGTGTACCTACTATGAGTGGAGCGTCTACCTTCCACAGACGGAAAGGCTACCTCTGTTCAAAAGGCTTGAACAAAGCAAATATTGAGTTACCGAGTGATTAATTAAGCAAAACGTCGCATTCAACATTGCTAAAGTTAACGTTCATTGAATCGCATCGACTTGCGAATATTGTTCGATTGTTATAACTTTGGTTAAAGCGGTGAACGGAGTGAAATTATTTTTAATTTTTAACATCGTGGGGCACTTTCCTAAAATTCCACCTTTACAGAGTGTTGTCGAAAGATGGGGTGATACTTACTTCGAAATCGGAAAAAAAATATCAGCTGTTTCATACTCGCTAGGGGTATCACAATTTTGTATAGAACTGCTTTTATTTGTTCGGAATTTGAAAGTTGGTCATAATAACATTTATGTGCGATGATCAGTCTTCCTCTGCCACACTTTTTATAGTATGTGTGTCGATGTTTGGATGTACATTTGTACTTTTCCCTCCGAATTACTGGCTTTTCTATGTTTGTGATGTCCTTGCCTGGTTACCATAGCACAGGGTATCCTGGTCTGGGACCTGGATTGAACACTGAAAAACGTATGTTAGAAGCAGGACAAAAACATTATTTCATAGCTGAAACAATGAATATACTATATAGATAGCTCGAAGAATTGCTCAGTTGAAGTGGCGGTGGGCGGGGCACATAGCTCGGAGAACTGATGGCCGTTGGGGCGAAAAGTTCTGACTTGGCGACCGCGGACCGGACGACGCACCGTGAGCAGGCCCCCCACCAGATGGTCTGACGACCTCGTGACAGTGGCGGGGAGTTGCTGGATGCGGGCAGCACAAGAGCGGGAAGCTTGGAAAACCCCGAGGAAGGGCTATGTCCTACAGAGGGCGTGAAATGGCTGGTAATGATGATGATAGTTGAAACAATACACGGCGCAAATGATTAGAAAACATACAAAAGAACCACCATTGACATACAGGGTGTTGCAGAAAGTTCCGTTAGATCCAAATGGGGATATTCTGCAAAGTAAAACAAAGGGCTTATTCTATATATTCTACAGCTGTTAAGTTAAAACGCTTTTGACAAGAATAAATGTGAAGTTTCTTGGTTAGCTTTTTTCCAATAATCGTGAAACCAACAACTTTCATGTTCACCAAGTAAACAATTTGTTAAATAAAAATATTTCAGCTGAATTGAAAAATAAACCAATATAATAACATATGTACACCAACTTTCAAATTATGAAAAAAATATCAGCTGTTTCATACTAAACATCCTCTATCATATACATGAAACACCTAATATAAGGCATTTACAACTGGAGCAAGTCGCAACTAGGTTAAGAAAACTGGTTTGGATATTTAAAACACTAAGACATATTGTACCTCGAAATTCCAACGTACTTAACAAACAAGGTTTACCAAAAAATCAACTAAATGAAATATATATCGCCCTAGTACAATCGGTCTTAATGTACTGTATCCCGGTTTGGGGCGGTGCATCTAAGGTTAAATTTCTAAAATTAGAACGAGTGCAGCGTGGTCTTATTAAGGTGATGTATTTTAAGAAAATACGATATTCCACAGAAAGTTTATATAAAGAAAGCAACCTCTTATCCATTAGAAAATTATATATACTACAAATCCTGTTAAAAAAACACAAAAATTTACCTTATAACCCTAACGTAAAAAGCAAAAGAAGAAGTGACTTAGTAGCTAAAACCCATTTAATAAGAACTAACTTTGCTAGGATGCAGTACAGCGCGCAATCATCTTTTCTCTATAATAAAATAAATAAAATGCTAAATATTCATGAAAAAACTTATTTCGAATGTAAAAAGATAATAATAAAATGGTTAGACTCCTTAAGCTATAACGATGTAGAGAAACTTTTATTAAGAAACACATAAAATAAGCAGTTTATTTTACACTATACAGATATTTTATATTGTATTATATTTACATATTATATATTATCATATTATATCATGTCTTGTCATATCATATTATATCATAACATATCATATCGTATCATATAATGTCATATTTTATTATAATATAATAAAATAATTTAATTTAATTATAAAATATAAAATGTGATAAATTCCGAAGTCTAATGGAGGTAACTCATTAGTAATTTTGTTTTCATTGTTTAAGACTTCGTTAAACAATTTGAAAATATAATAATAGTAATGTATTGATTTTCGATTCTTTGTGGTGAGTTTGCTGTTTACTTTATTTTATTGCATGCTAAATTTAAGTCCATTGTTAACTGTAATTAACTTAATAAATTAATGCTAATCAATTAGGAAGAGCGGGAGTTTCCTGGCACAGGTATTTCTTACTTAAAAGGAATCTCCCAACAAATTGTAACCTACATTAAGTTTGAAACTGAAAATAAACATATTTTGATTTTGATTTTTTTTTTGATAATATTTCCTCTTTATCTCTCTCTTTCTCTCTTTCACTCTATTTCTATCTTTCTCAAGGAAAGGCTGTGCCAAAACAGCGGAATTTCTGACTTCGTAAGCTCTGTGTTATCTTTCTGCGTATCGACGGCAGTCGGAAAATGACATCTCATAAATATTTTGTGACCGCGCAGCGACCGTGTGACACCGTTGTCGCCGAATAATTACCAATTAAACCGTGTAAAATATGTAAATTACCATTCACAAAATACATGGTACGAAAAAAGGAGCCTTTAATAATTTTTGTATTGTAAAGCTTTTTGCGCCCATTGGAGGAGAATTAATAACCAATTGGTATTTCGCGGAAACTCGATTATTATTTTTCGTTGCTTACATCCATGTATTTTAAAACCAATCTTTTGGCTTATCGCAACGCTTACGCGTTGAGGCCTAAATTAAAAGACCCTTTTCTCAGAATACTTAAAAAGTGACCTGTACCAAACTGCCACCATTATTACCTTTGTCAGTACATAACTCAAAGTGGTAGACTGTGGCCTGATTCCTCAAGGAAGGAAAAGGAAAAAAGTTCAAGCTTAAGGGCATATAACCAAGACTTTGAGGCTAAGGAGATATTTATTAATTTCTTGGTAATTTTTCTGGAAATCTTCAAGTCACGGCGAGCACTGGTGCACTTTACCTACACTCTATTTCTCTCCGAGAGACAATCTGTGATCTGCAGTAGGACGTAGGAATATAGGCTGCTTATTAACTTAAATAAAAAAATTGTAGCATTTTGGCTTTTCTTACACTAAGATTGGTATCATCCAAATTTATTTCAACGGTTAAAACATTTCTTTGTATTGTTATAATGTCAATTCAGGTACAATGTTAGCAATTGCCTTCGTGTCGACTTTATAGTAGAGAAAAAGGTAGCAAAAAGAACTGCACTCTGACCACAATTTCTCATTTAAGTATTTACTCAATTATGAGTTGGAACTTACTTAACAAGTTCCCACGAGTGCAATCAATAACTTGCAGTACTAACATTATGTGCACTATTCTTACAAAAGTAGGAAACACTAATGCTGCGGCCAGATAGCTAAACAAAAGCTAACTAAACTATAACATATTTTAGTCTTAATTCTGTTCACTACTTAGTATTCCGACTACTCACGAAGTTCTGACTTATATTGTAGTTTATGGCGCACGAAATATATGACAGGACAATACATAAGAAACAATATAATATACAAAGGCGAGACTGTCTCTTCCTTACTCAAGACGAACACTGCTATTTCTTCGAAGTATGTTGAATTAAGCTTTCTAGTGATTTAGGTAGTGTAGCGCCTTAAACCGGCCCTCGACCAGACGGTGACGAGGCGAAGCGCTCGCAATTACGAGGACAAATGGCTTCAGATGAGCAACTGCCTTATAAAATATACTGAAATACATTTGAGACACGGCATTTTCTGCCGGTGTTACTTGAAGCGAGGCTTGATTCTGCTTGCGTTTAGGAGTACAACAATCTACGTACTGAGAAACCTGAGTATCTAATGTGTTCACATACCTCAGCACTACAAATTGCCGATCCGCGGTGGGCACGCGTGATGTTTAAGCCCATGCTCTCTCTCTAAGGGAAGGTCTGTGGCACGTATATTACATTTATATAATAATTTGGTTATAATGAACAAAATATTTGAGTTGATTTTTGAGTTTATAAGCTGCATAATGAGTATGACGAGCATTTACTAGAGCATTCGCTGGAATGCTCATGAAGTTATTCTTGGTGATGTTTGGCTCTACATTTGGGTCTGTTCGTTGTGGATTTTAACAAATTTTGAAATAACGAATGCTCGAGCATTCGCTGTTTTTAGAACATCAGTTCTAAAGGTGAATGCTCACCAACTTTACAATGAAAATGTAAAGGCTATATTTATTGTATTGTATGTATTTAATCTTTTGGTAAATAACAAACAAAATAAAATAGAATTTATTTGCCTATTACAACAACAAAAATGTACATTTTTTGGAGACATTTTCACTGCCCTTTTTAAACTTATTTGTACTTTGTAAGATAGCTAGAGATCTCCACACTAGGCATAGCCTGTAACATTCCACATACCTAGACATATCATGATATGACGTATATAATAATAATTGATAGTCAAATGTTACATCTACAATTTCAAAGTACACATGCCTTTAATAGTAATTTCGGATGAGTTTACTTCACTTGTGATATTATGGGCTATGTTCACGAAGAACTCATTTCGTTTAGTGCTGTCGTCTCTACAACTGTACAAAAACAATGTACATGCGGGATAGTGTAGGTTTTAATCCCATTGATGTTTCATTTTGCGCAAGTAAATGCATCAAGTGTTTTGATGAAGATAGAATGAAAACATCTGTCATCCAAATGCACGTGATATGGTATGAAAAATTAAAAAAATCTGGTAAGTATGTGCAATTGTACGAATGTGGCACATTAAGAACGCCAAATTAAAAAAAATATATATACTAATTTTTGAAGTGAACTGTGAAGATGAAATGTTAGAAAATTACTGCTTATTTTTTATTTCACAAATTAATATAAATAGCCTAGCAAAATCAGGACACTTGGCTTCAAAATTAAGCTGAACCATTTTACGTGGAAAATTTTGCCATCACGAAACTTCATTAAAATAGATCATTAAAAGCCCTCTAGAGCATTACTCTAGAGCTCCATTTGCATGCTATTTGATCATAAATAAGTCGTCAAACGGGCCTTGAATTAGCAGTAGATATCGACGGATTCGTTGGAAAACAAGCAGCAATTCATTTTGGGTGTGTCATGAATACCGCCTGGTGTCAGGTAAAGGCCAATGAGTTCAATGGAACTTTAATGTACCATCAGCGTCTATTCGGTCAGAGACAAATAGGTATATCAATTGTGAATTTATTTTAATACGTATTGTTATAGAAGAACGACTTGTTTTTGTTGACACGTTTCTATTAGAGGAATCTACTAGTAGGAGTCCTCTAAACTCCTATTAACTATAACTTGGGTATTAGTTAAGGGTAAGAAAGAAAGAAAGAAAGAGGATATTTATTTAAATTGTCACAGAAACACAAAGTAAACATAAAGGTACACAAACAAAAGTCACGAACGTCAACAAAACAGAGATAAAACAAAACAATCGTGAAG
Organism: Yponomeuta evonymella; assembly: GCA_963969515.1. Taxonomy (NCBI): domain Eukaryota; kingdom Metazoa; phylum Arthropoda; class Insecta; order Lepidoptera; family Yponomeutidae; genus Yponomeuta; species Yponomeuta evonymella. The sequence continues at coordinate 10,091,289 of OZ018357.1, forward strand.
AGAACACGTGAGGCACATAGAGTCAAAGGCAGCCGGGTACCATACAGTAATGTATGGCACCCAGGCACCTCGGACCCCAAACGCCTCAGGTGCCTCCGTGACAACAAAAAAGGGGCTCCAACTCAGCATACTTTACTGGTGTGTGCTATGGTTAGCGTAACACCAGCAAAACTGATTTTCAGTTGGGACCATATAATTTCTCCTTTGGCACCCGGAACGTAGTACACACATACACACACTGTACTGTTCTTCACTCACACATGTCTAAGCTACATACCTACTTTATTGAATGTTTTAGAGGACTGTTGCCTGAGATACAGGTCTAGAGCCTAGTTTATGCACAGAAGAGAATTGCTTTTTTTTTATGTATGTAGACTATATACGTCCCACTGCAGGGTACAGGCCTTCTCACAGAGAGAGAGAGTATGGGCTTAATTACCACGCTTGCCCACAATAGATTCGTTTTCGATTTCCGATTCGGATTCGAGATAAGTTCACAAATGTACGTAACTTAGAAAACAAAGTCATTGGTACATTTATTTATTTATTTATTTATTTTTATTTACATAAATATTGCAACATTACAGTAATTAGGTACACCAAAGCGTTACAACATGCCGGGACTCGAACCCACGACCTTCAGAATAAGAAGCTGGCGTTCTACCGCTTCGCTGCCACCGCTCTTGGATTGTTTATAGTTTTGTTTAAATGTTGTAATCATCATCATCATCAGCCCACCGCTACCTGCTGCTGGGTATAGGCCTTTTCCCCCAAATGCCGTCTCTTACGGTCCCTAGCCATCCGCATCCATGGACCCTCCGCCGACTCAACGGCACCGTCTGATCATCGGGCTGCTGGTCTGCCCACTGACCGTCGCCCAGTTCTCGCCCGCCACTATGCGATTGTCCCGGTCCACGTGCCGTCTTACCCCCTCGCCGGGTGTCCTGCCCATTTTCATTTCAGTGTCGAGACTTTTGCCAATGTCATCAACCTTTGTCCAGCTACGGATGACAATATTGGGTACCCTATCTACGAGTCAGTGTAATAACTACGAGATGTTGTAATACGAGTACCTCCTAAAATATGACTAAACTACAATTTGTATACATTTTTAATAACATAATTTTATTATGATTATTTGACCCTTATTAGAGGTAGAAATTACTCTTAGTAATAAGGCCGCCAATTGTACTGTACTATATTATTGTTATATTCTCATATGTAATTCCTGGTGTACATACAATAAAGAATATTCTATCTATCTATCTAAATATAAGTGGGCCTAATGCTATAAAACCACCTACAGTTGGTACATACACACCCACAGAAGCACATCAATCTCCACACTCGATCTGCGCCTCTATTTTGTAAGTGTCTTCTAGATTTGGATATCGTAATATTTTAAGTACTTACATTACGTTCCATTACGCATTCTGCGGTGGGCATGCGTGGTGATTAATCCCGTACTCTGTCTCTCTGAGAGAAGGCCTGTGCCCTACAGTGGGACGTATGTAGGCTTCATAAAAAAACAAAACGTAGGTCCTAAAAATCACTATACATTCGGGGTTCGAAATACCAGTATGTAACAATGACTTTAATTTTTAAGTTACGTTGTACATTTGTAAAGTTGTAGTTGCAATAATACTCGCTAACGTGAAGGAAAACATCGTGAGGAAATATGAGTGTTCACATACCTCAGTGCTTGAAATAGCCAATACGCAGTGGTCAGCAGCAATTAAGGCCATAATCTCTCTTTCGGATAGAAGGCCCGTGCCCTTCAGTGGGACGTATATAGGCGACATAAAAATGGTGTTGCATTTGTAGAGTACACTGGCAATATTCAATACTTCTGTTCAACTTTTTATTCTGCGACTTTGCAGACCAAATACATTATCCTGATGAAATTGAAGTGACTATCGTTCCCGCCTAGTATACGGTTTAGCTATTAATTAGCTTAGTTGGAGCTAATATTTGAAAGGTAATCCGATTATTCAGTGAATTGATAGTTCAGAATGGTTCAATTAATTAAGCTTCTTCTACTTTTGAAATCCGTAAGAATACTGAAAGCATCAAACCTAACTCTGAAGATAGATAAAATATTTACTTCATATGAACCTAGGTACTGAAGTTGTTTTGTTCCTGTTTAAATGACTTAAAATAAAGGTACAAGCGACTGTTGAAACTCACACTTTAGGCTTTGGACAGTTATTATGTTTGACGGCTAATGTGCATTCGAGTGACGAAGAAATGTTGTGAAAAATCTAAATTCTATTAATTTGTGGAAATCTATATAAAACTAGACAAAAACGCCAGCCAAGGTAAATTGTGCAGCAAAAAGGCCACAGGGCCTTATTTTGCTTAAAATAGTGCAATTTAAACGCCGTATCTTAGGGTTTAAATTAGTTTGAGCTCGCCAAAGATTAATGCTGAGTCAAGAATAATTTTACATAACAATGACAGGTTATGTTGTTCAGGAGTGTCGTCTATCAGTTTTGCTAAAACATTTGCTCAGGCAAATAAGGCGATCTCGAAAAAGTATCTAAGGTAGACTTCAGTACAGTTGTCAATTACCTACTGATGAACTTTGATTTTTTTGTTACAAATCACCTCTTATGTAACTTAGTACAGGCCATGTATTGGTCGATGAGCTGTCTGCTGTTCTGAATTCGAAAGGTTGTTAACGTCTCTCAGATTTGTAGACTGTGACGATCTTTTAAACATATTGAATCTCCAATCGTTGTGGATGACAATCTGTAATCTAATCGGCAGAAATAAAGAAAAAATCTTTTATGACACAGTAGTTTCTTAAGATCTGGCGGGTTTTTTTGGAATATGTAAGGAGTAAAAATGGATTTCGAAAGACCGTTTTGTCTTTCTAAACGTTTTATCGTACTTACGTGGGTATTGTTTGCAACTTAACAACTTGGACGAAACAGTTGAAAGCAATCGATAGAATTGGCGGTGGGCCAAATCTAAGTGTTACCTTGACCTTGACACGAGCTAAGAGGCGGTTTAAACGGGGCTATCACAATTTTCAGCTGTGTAAGTGATTCAATATTAAGAGACTACCACTATATCTTGTAAATATAGATATGTATATTGATACATACTTTACATTTGTGCAGTTTACGCAGAGGTCAAGTTCCTGTTAACGTTAACACGTGTACACGACTAACGGGTTGACTCGAAACAAGGGCAGGTCAGAAAACTGTGTACCTATTGAAAATAAAGAAATATGCGATCAAAGGAAATAAAAGGAAACAAAGTTGTGTATTATGAGGGCGTTTGCGTGCGTTCCGTACTAAATTCTTGTGTTATGTCGGTAAATAAGGTGAGTGCAGCACATGGTACAACTTTTTTTAACAGACTGTGTTTAAAAAGTTGTACCTATTTTTACCATGTGGTGCACTTACCACGTCGACATTTACCGACATCACACAAGAAGTTAGTACGGAAAGGATACACCACAAACTACAGATTAACCCGCTCGGACCGCAGAAGAACCACTTGTTTCTGAAACGTAAATTCGTATATTTGTTAATTGAATCGTGTGATTTTAAAACGACACATGTCCTTTCATTACAACTTTGCAGGAAATAGAAAAAACTGTTTTATTCAAATACTAATATCTACAACAGCAATATTTTAGCATATTATATTGATTTCTGTATGAATAAACTACAAATTTTTTTCTAATGTAAATCAATAGGTAGGTGTAAATAATTTAATAAAAAAAAATGGGCAAGTGTTATTTTAAAAACACATGTGACTTGTGTTGTTTTAAAATCACACGATTCAATTACAATGTCAGTCATTTGTCACTCAATCCACAAAATGTCAACTTGAAATGCTCATAACATTTGCTCATGCAGGATAAGATACGAGGAATTACTGACGATTAATTTTGATCATTACTGTTGGTTTGTCAAAAGCTCATTCAGTTTGTCAATTGGTATGAGAGGTGTTCGCATACATACTGCAAATGTTTTATATTAGCGTTTAGAATTGTTATTATCACGTACTGTGCCCATGATGACACTCTACTTCAATAACTTTCCCAAATAATTCTCCTTGGATTTTGCATCTACGTAAAGACATTTATACAGCGTCCAGTGGCACCTTCACTCACACTAGATGGGTGAAGGGACCACTCATCCGAGCTGCAGTGCCTGGGACATTGTTTGAGATGGAGTAGGCTGGCCCAGCACCTATACCATTCTGACAGCTTAGTCGGCCTAGCCAAGTCACTACGTGCGGATTCAACCAAGCCGCAGGTTTTCTCACGATGTTTGCCTTCACAGTTAGCGTGTAGTATTGCTACTACAGTTTTGCAGATGTACGTAACTTTGAAAATAAACAAAGTCATAGGTACATGCCAGCACTGAGAATCGAACCTGGGTCTCTCGCTTCCGAGTCCATTGTTCTACCCACTGGGCTACCACCGCAGTGTGGCCACCCTACCACCCCCAAATAATAATTCCATAATGATTATTTCTTCTGCGTTTATTTTATGCTATTTCATAGGTCCTATTCTGGCACTTTTTAATGAACACTGCCTTGGCGTAGATTAAACAATAAATCCTAGCCATCGTGGGTGTTTTAGAGGTGCTCGTGCAGAGCCCAGCACTACACATAAACAGTAAACAGCAATCCAATTAATTTGTCGCCAGGGCGTAGGGGTCACCTTTGTCACAATATACAGGGTTATCGCAAAAATTTGCAATTCCTGAATCATGCCGAGTAGAGTTTGTTATTTGCGAAAACTTTTTTTGTAGTAAGTACTTATTTCTCAGATTTATATATTTCGAAGTGTCAGGCTTCACACAATTTTATTAAATTTGCGCTGTGCGCGCTCCAGTAACATCGCAGCCTTCAATAAATCATTGTCTCAGATATAAGAACGCCCATTCTATTTACATGTTCGTGCACAATATAGTTTAAGCATTATTTGGCAAACAGCGCGACTAGAAAGCAGAAAAAAACGCTATTTGAATTTGGGAATTTTACAAATAGCCTTCTATAATTTCAGAATTCCATTATCCACATTGTCTTTGTCATTATTGGTATGTTAAGATGTTTGAATGTTGGTCTCGCATCAGGCATGACTACTATACATGACTGGTTCATAAGGCCTGTTTATTTTATTTATTTAATAGCAGGAATACTCGCTAATAAACAATCTGATTCTATCGTCCAATAGAGTTAATGCCGGGGGCGTGCGATTGTTATGCATTCAGAGCCGGAAAATATAATCCGCGGTTACCATGGCAACCGGCGGGACAATAGGTACCTCAAAATATTGCAACGATTCATTTTCGAGGAGGACTTTTCCACGGAACTCTTGGGTTCCGCGGAACCCACTTAAGGAATTGCTGGTCTAATCTAGAAAGCACGTTCGTCTTCACTTTACAGAGTACAGGGTTTCGTATGAAACAGTTGGTACTATCTTGAAGTTGTCACCAAAGTTCTAGTTCTAGTTAGACCTGAGATTTCCGCACTTCTTTCCGCATCCTCATAGTTGGGCCATTGTACGTAGCAAGCGCTAAGGTACCCATGTAAGCACCTCATACACTAGGGTAAGTTCACAAATGTACGTAACTTAGAAAACAAAGTCATTGGTACATGCCGGAATTTGAACCCACGACCTCCAAAGTGAGAAACCGACGTTCTACCATTCCGCTACCACAACTTCAAGTTGTCACCATGTTATTGTTGCATTGTCGAAGTTGAAAAGGAAATTTTGTTTAAAGTAGATTTTGACACAGACTATTGTTTAAAACAGTAAGTAGTAAACTATACAATGATTGGCACCTTAAGCAAAACTTACAGTTAATATGCTTTCTGAAAGTTCAATTTCATCTTCAATTACCAATAACCATTTTTATTTGATAGAATATTAGTTCAGGTTCTAAATAAAAACGAATTATTGTTTGTTGTCATAGATCTATTAAAAAAAGATATATATATATTTTTAAATCTCACCAAAACTACAGTCATTGGCATTACAGGTACAAACATTGTCACCATTAAAATCAGTCATTGGCACTTACAATTATATCTATATTTGTAGGTGTAGGTATATAATTTTTTATAATACTTTTACGACTTATACATTTCCGTGTGGTGCCGGATTAAGAATAGCGTCACTTTATTTCGCATACTGCGATCGCCAACCCGCCTGCCGAGCGTGGCGATAATGGCAAAACCCCTCATGGGTATGAAAACCACGAAGAAAGCCTATGTCCTGCAGTGGGCGTCAAATAGCTGATGATGATGACGATGCATGGTGTGGAATAAAAACACATAGGTAAATAAATCTCACATCTCACTCTTGAGAATCTTTTAAGAAATTCTTTAAGAAAATCTTCTAATTCTTCGTGGTTTCGAAACGTCTCAATCCTTTCCTGTAGGGAGTCGTTTCGCGTTTGTTTTTTAGCATTGACTCGTATGTTTGATAAAATTTTAATCGTATTCTTTTTGTTGCACTAACCTGTGCTGATGCCTGCACTTGCCCATTAGCTCAGTTGGGAGAGTGCTGGCACGGTTAGCCAGAGGTCACGGGTTCAAATCCCGGCATGGGTGGAATTTTTAGCCTCTAAATAGGCCTAGTAATTATTGGAACCCATCTAAATCACTTAAGATTGGCGAGCGACATGGTCATCTTTGCAAATAACCCCACATCACTGAAAACAATGATACAGGAACTGGCAAATGAAAGCAAGAAAACTGGACTAAAAATTAACACTGCAAAAACTAAGCTAATGACAAATAGCAACCAGGAAAAAATCATTACAAATGGGAAAGAGATAGAATATGTATCAGAATACATTTATCTGGGACAACTCATATCCCCAGTAGACTCAATCAAGAAAGAGATCTTGCGAAGAACAAACAATGCTTGGAAGAAATTTTGGTCGATGAAGAATATAATGAAAAACAAAACAGTGCCCATAGCAGAAAAAAGTAAACTCTACAACACATGCATCCTACCCGTCCTAACTTATGGCTGCCAAACATGTTACCTCACAAAAGAAATGGAGACTAAACTAAATGTATGCCAGAACTCAATGCAGAGAAGCATGCTTCACATAAAACTTAAAGATAAACAACGAATAAGAGATATCCAGAATAGAACAAAAGTTCTTGATGTGAAATAAGACAGTTAAAATGGCGATGGTCTGGCCACATGATGAGAGACACAACAGACAAATGGACCAAGAGAATCACAGAATGGTACCCAAGAGATAGGAAAAGGAAACGTGGCAGGCCACAGAAAAGGTGAGAAGACGACTTGCCTGTCGGGTGGAGAAGGCTAGCTCAGGCCAGAGCCACTTGGAAAAGCTTGGAGGAGGCCTATGTCCTAGGACAGCCCAAATAAATAAACATTAAAATTAAATAAAACAAAACTATTCAAATTTCAAATTAATGTAACTTAATTCATTGCAGCTAATTTAATTTAATACCAATGTAATATCTTGAATTTTTGAATATAATGAATTTAATGAATGTAATTAATTTTTATGCAAACTATTTAAGTTATGTAAATAAGACTAATCTTAATGCATGAAAACGTTAGCATGAATGATTGTAAATGTAATATTTGGGGAATAAAGGCTATTTTGAATTTTTTTTTAAATAGGTTTTTAAGATTTTTATCTTTGGTGCATTCGGCTTCAGTACGTCATTGTTTTCAGTTTGTTTTTCTGTCTTCTTCGGTACATTACCATTATTTTTAGATTGTTTTTCTATCTTCTTTGGTAAATTATCATTATTTTCAGTTTGTTTCTCAGTCTTCTTGTTCATTTTCTTTTTAGGTATATCAACTTTACTTTTAGATTTTTCTTCTCTTTTGCGTTTTCGTTCTTGTTTCTCATCTTCCTTCCTTTGTTTGTCATCTAACTTTATTTTTTCCCTTTCTAGCCACCTAGAGCTAGTCAACACATATACGGGTTTGTCGGCCATTTGTCTACTTTTGCGTACAGGTGTTTTTGGCCATAACAAATTTGTCGTCAACGTTATTTTTTCAGGGGTCTGCTCTATCACTTTATTAATTTGCTTTGTAGAACTTTCTTCCGTTAGCAAGGTGGTGTTAGGCGTTGGTTGTTGGCTCAAGGTATTTTGAACCATGAGTAGATCGTCATCAATGTCATCAGTAACTTTTTCAGGTATTTCCTCCATTTCTGTCAGTTGAGCATGATTTGTGATTGGTGGTTCTTCCTCTGGTAAGACGTTATTAGTTGTTGCTTGTTGACTCAAAATTTCTTCGTCTTGAACCATATCAAGATCGTCATTAATATTTAATGTATCATCGTTAAAGATAATAGGAACGTCGTCAACAGGCACCCACTCATTGTTGATGAGAATAGAGTTACTGTTATTTATTTCTGCTCCCTCAAGAATGGTGTCCCTGTTAGTTATATCTCCTTTTAAGAATTTGTGTACCTTAACCAAAGCTCGGTAGTAAACTCTTTCATTTGTCTCTTCTGTTGAATCCTGTTGCAATTCATTTACAATGGATGGTCCTATTATTTCTTCCAACTGTTTGAGGGTCAAAGTTGGTTCTGGTCTATCTGAACGTGACTGCGCACTTTTGTCAGTGCTGGAGTTTTTTCCAAGACATTTGGAATAGTCGATCGCATTCGGATTCCATGGGTACAGGCCACAAGCTTTGAAACCATTTTTCACAGTAGATTCTTTCATATTATCCAAAGCTAGTTTAAGAACGGGACCAAAGTCAACTTTTGTCAAGGGTTTGGTCATGTGATCGCGTCGCCAGTCTAAAACTCCTTTTCTCCAAGCATTTTTCAAGGGTTTAAAGGCAGCAACGTCTGCAGGCTGCAATATACGGGTCGAATTGGGGTAGAGCGCAATCAAAACTATGCCTTTTTCCTTGCAATAAGAGCTGAGATCGTAATTTAGATGACTTTTATGCCTGTCCAAAAACAGTACCACCGGCAAGGGAATTTCTTTTTCTACAATGTGAGGGTGGAAAATGTTCTGGATATATTGAAAAAATAGGTCAGTATTCATCCATCCATTGTGAGATAGCCCTAAGCCCCAATGCGACGGCACAGAAGCCCTGATATCTGCTCTCATCCTTTTCAGAGGATATATCACCATCGGTGGAGTAACCTGGCCACTTGCAGAAAATGTGAACATTACGGTCAGACAAGTCTTCGCTGGAGCATGGTCCACTTCGTATACGTTTTTGCAACCCTTTTCACTCAACACCTTGGAATTCTTGGGGCACAACTGAAAGTTTGTTTCGTCACCATTAAAAATCCTTTCAGGTTGTTGTAGAATCTCCTTCAGATCATTTTCTTGTAAGGTTTGTTCTATTTGAACAAACCATTGCCTTATGTTTGCTTCGGATACGTTTGCGCTTGCAGCAGTAACAGCTTCAGCGGTTCTGTGTGTGATCTCTGGATGCCGTTTTAGGAATAGGCGATACCATCCTTCACCAGGTCTGTTATCTGAGAAGCAGTTCGGTCTTGGGTTTTTTATCAGAAACTGTTGGACACTAATAAGTACATCTTCTTTCCTTCTAGGAAATCCTTTCTTGCTGCAGGTGATTAACCATTCCACTAAGATTTTTTCTTCGTCTTCTGTTAAGACGGTTGTTGGCCCTGGTTTTGCTTTAACGAATTGAGAACTAAGCCTAAATTGTATTGTAGCTCTAGGAACACCAAATTTTGTCGCCGCAGTTTTCTTGGGCATACCATTTTGTACAGCTTCGATAGCCTTCTTTATATCCTCTTCTGTATATTTTTTGGCATAACAAGCTCCTTCGACAACTTTAGGCATTATATTTTTACTCTGAAATGAATCGAAATACTCAAATTAGTCCTAAAAATGTAATGTAGTAAAATCTTATTTAAGAACATTATAATAAAATAATTTTTACCATTTTTATTTATTTTTATACAGATTTAACACTCTATTCAGTACACAATTTTTATCTGACTTTTCAACCTCTTTATCAAACCCGTGGTTACGGGGGACTGAGGTGAGAGGTGTCATTACAAATGTCATTGTTTATGCTCACTAACAATGACAAAGCAAAACTAATCTTTAAGTTTGAGAAAGATGAACTTAAACGTTCCTAACTAGGTACGTAGACGAGCACTCAGAAGCTGAAAACGTGCAGCAATACTGATGTGGGGTGGTTTTTAATAACTATTTAATCCGTACAAAAGTATTTTATCCTAAAATAACGATATTGTGTAAAAAAAATAATGATTCTACGTTCCTTAGCACATTGTCATAGCAAATACATTAGCACACAGCCTACAGTTGCAGCAATTGGCACGGCCTCACTCTACAATGATTGGCCCTACCCTAACTACAATGATTGGCAGTGCCAAGAATTGATACTATGTTGAAAAAAAAAAATCCCCGAATGTATTAAAAATAGAATTTTATTATACAATGTTCTAAGGGTGTAAACTACAGGGAAAATATCGAGACCGACATTTTAGTGATTGGCACGGGTGCTAATGTATTGTACTCCAGTAGATGCCTATGAACTAGAGATTGGCACTGCAATATATTGAAGTTATGTTAGGAAAAAATGTATGAAAGCATCGAAACTGGTCAACGATCAATACAAAAAACTAAATAGCACAGCCTTTAATTAAAATGTAATCCCAAATATAATTTACGAACGTTTGAACTTACCTTGTAGCTTGTCAAATCCTCAGTAAAACTGCCGCCAAAACGTGCTCTCCTCCAACTAAGGATTTCATTTTTTTACCAATGTTGCCAGGCGTCGTACTACCAACTTAATCAGTGAAAAATATTAAAGTAACCATTGCAGAATTGAAAAAAAATACCAAAATGCTTTTTCTGCGATGGCAATTCTTAATATTTGTGTTTAAAATACAAAGTGCCAATCACTGAAGGGTGCCAACAATATTATAGTTTACCCCTATTTCCATTTGTACAAAATTCGATAAGTTTAAAAAGTATCCCTAAAAAGTGCTTCTACTTAATTCGGAAACAAACGACTGATATAAACCGACTTCAAAACACTACAGCTCTACAAACGCGGAAATAATTTAAACGAATATGACGTATTTATAAGTATTGTAAAGATATATTTTGGAGTCGAGAACAAATCGGAGCCGCTTCAAGGGTGCTTTTAAAATTTGAAGAGTTCCCTCGATTTCTCCAGAAGCCCATCATCAGATCCTGACTTGATGACCATGTGACCAGTGAAGTGCACCCTTTCAAACAAAAAATAATTTTCCAAATCAGTCCAGGCGTTTTTGAGTAATCGGGGAACAAACATAAAAAATAAGAAGAATTGAACGAATCTCCTCCTTTTTTAAGTCGGGTAAAAAAGACGATTCAGTGAGCTCTAGTAAGCCGATTGAGTGACACTCATCAACCGAATCACATGTGAAAATGAGGGGTTCTACTAGTCAATACGAACAACTTTAAAGGAATTCATAAACCAAAACGGTCGTTTGCTACAGTAGTATTTGCATGGACGTATTCAAACCAACGCGTTCTGACCGAGGTTGATTGACCACTAAACAAATAATTGACGCGTTCGCGGTCAGAACGCATTCGCTTGAATGCGTTCTGACCGCGAACTATACAAATACTACAGGAGTAAATAACAGCCACCGCCATCGTGGCCGTTGGTGAGTTTCTTTACTACGGGGAAGCTTCGAAAAGGTGGCATCATCATCATCATCATTCAGCCACAAGAAGTCCACTGCTGAGCATAGGCCTTCTCCATGGATTTCCAAAAAGACGGGTTGGAAGCGGCTTGCATCCAGCGTCTTGCTGCCACTTGGATGAGGTCATCTGTCCGTCTGGTGGCTGGTCGTCCTACGCTGCGCTTGTCGATATGTGGTCTCCTTTTTCGGCCCCATCGGCCATCAGTTCTGAGTGGTATGTGCCCCGCCCACTGCCACTTCAATGTACTAATCCGCTGGGGTATGACGACTTTCGTTCGTCTACGGATCTCATCATTTCTCATTTGATCTCGTAGATACGTAAATAAAGTAAGCACTCAGGCAGTGTAGCGTCTGGGACATATTTTTTATAATGGACTAGGCTTGCTCAGTAGCTAAAATCTGTTTTTAATTGGATTTAATGGAGCAGTGTTACCAGCATAAAATATATCGTTACATTCGGTAGGTTTTTGTTTTACTGTAAAAAAGTAGACTCGTGTGACCAAAAACCTAATTGCATTTTTGTTTGGTAAGTAAAATGAGATTATTAGTTTTTTACGTATAAGCAACACTTTGATGTCGATAACATCGAGACATTACTTTTGGAAAATCCAATATTTCTTACATAATTACACCATTTTGACAAATTTTACGTTTTGGAATGTATATTTACTACAAGAAAGACAATATTTCGATGTTTAGTTCGATCTAAAACTGTTCACCTATTTTTTGTATTGCGTCATTGGTACGGGGCTAGATAGGTACTGGTCATTGGATAGTTCACGTGTGAATGGAGTAGCAAAATAGTTGCCGGGTCCTGTACGGAATAATTATTAGTTTCAGTGAGACTCTTCCTCAACGGACGCCAGTTTAGTAGTTGTGCGAAGTACTTAGTGTTTCTAACTGAAACAAGCTCCGAAGGATTAGGTAGTTCTTCTACTTTGGACGCCAATAAAATGTACAATAGACCACACAACCACCAATTAGTTGCTGTCACTCGTCACGTAACGTACACGCATATTCTTTTTAACACGATCCTGGTCTCAAACTAGGATACCCTATGCTATGGCAACCAGGCAATGACATCGCAAACATGGGAATGCACCCAGACTGAGGCCATGTACGGCTAACCCCAAATGTACGGCTAACCCCTGTGGGAATCGAACCCACTATCTCCGGTATGGTAAAACTAGTTTCGAAAAAAGAAAAAAAGTCTGTTTTCGAAACTGGATTCGAAACTGTGGTTTCGAAAGTGGCCGGAGGGGGTAATCAGACGTAATAACGCTAGAACATCGAGGTAGTTTGATGTGCTGTCGACTGTACCATAACAATAAAATTCAGTAGCGGACCCTTTTAAAGCCTCTTTAAAAATAATAGAAGTCACTATAAAAATAACGGCTCTAACATAAATAATGCTGCTTCATACCGTGAAAAAAATGTATAAAAACAAATATAACCTACTTAATGACATCGTGAGTACTACAATACTGTAACGTTACCTCTTTGTGGGTGAGGTATGCAAGCCGGCGCACCTAGACGTGACGACCCAAACTAGACGTTGTTTGGTTTTGCATGGAAGATAAATCGTTAATTATTCTAGGGGTCAGTCGATAAGTACCTAGGAATCGGATATGATTTCAAAAAGATTTTTTTATACTTTATTGTAAGAAAGAAATATTTTACACATAAAAACAAAGTAATAAGAACGGGTACATAGGCGAGCTTATTTCTATAGAAATTTCTTCCAGCCAACCAGATCAGTCGTGAGACGATGATTTTAAAGAGGTAGGGAAATAATGTGTGCACATTAAAGGAATTTAAAAAAAAGTAATTATAATTATAACAATGTAAACATACACGTTAATTTTTAATAAAGAAAAATAATAAAATATCGAGCAAATACCTATCGAGCTTGATTCAGTTAGGGTCGTGACAGTAGGTACATAGAAGAGCTGCATAACAAAATAAAGTGTTTCTTTTACCTTGAGTGACATTTTGTTAATATTTACAAACTTTTTTCAGTATTTGAAATCGCCAACCCGCCAATCGCATTATCTCTCTTTAGATCGTAGATATGTGCCATGCAGTGTGACGTAGATTAAGCGATCACAGTAATAAACTGCCGAAACGTGGACACTCACTGTGGGGCTGGTCCACAAATTTAAAGTCGCTCACCGTGCTATGGAAAGGGCTATGCTCGGGGTTTCTCTGAAAGATCGAATTCGAAACGAGGTGATCCGACAGAGAACCAAAGTCACCGACATAGCCCACCGAATTAGCATGCTGAAGTGGCAGTGGGCCGGCCATATTATCCGAAGAACTGATAACCGATGGGGTAGACGAATTCTCGAGTGGAGACCGCGGATCGGTAAACGTAGTGTGGGACGTCCTCAGACTCGGTGGAGCGATAATCTTCGCAGGGCGGCTGGCAAGAGCTGGATGAGAGTAGCCGAGGACCGTGCTCAGTGGAGTGCTATAGGAGAGGCCTATGTCCAGCAGTGGACAAGCATAGGCTGATGATTATGATGAGTAATAAACCTTCTGTGACCGTATTCTGCTACCACAGCCCAAAACGGCAGCAATAAATTACGAAGAGATTGGCCACATATCACAATATGCGATGCAGCACTTTTTCGAGCCCACCGTTTATTTAAAACAAAAAAAATGTTCCCGTTAAAATATCCATGATTGCAGCTTTAAATTTTCGTTTTGTTAAAAAACACCCTACCAGCATTGTGTAGCGCTACGAAAAGCTTGGGAAACACTGAAATTCATGCTAAGTAGGTAAGCCACACTCGAAGTACCAGAAGTAGATTAAATTGAATTAAATAAAATTAGAATTATGTTTATTACTTATAAAAACAAAATATTTACTTAAGACTGTTCTTGAGAGAGAACAGTCTTAAGTAAAGCGACAGCATGTTCCGCGTAAGAGCAGCCTCAATGAGTGTGAAAGTTGTTAGTTTCACAATTAATAGATGATGTGGAGAAGAAGCTAACCAAGAAATTCCACATTTTTTCCTTCCAAACTCTTACAATTGTTATGAATTACTTGTGTACTCACACATACATGATCAAAATAATTGTTATAGTTTTATTTTTAGATATATTTGTCGGTGTTAGGTTTCTACCCAGTGATAGTAAAAAACTATAAGGGTTACCCGGGTTAAGAGTACCCGAAACCGGCGTGCGTGCATGCAACGACTAATGAATATTGATGATTGAGACCATAAAACAATTATATTTTGCATGGAACATAAACGTAAACGTAATTTAGTGGCTTCATACAAAAATATTATAGATAAAAAAACCCTTGAAAATGAAATACTGGCAATAGACCTAGACAAAATATACAATAACGATGATCCTAATCTAGCAATGACATACTTGTGTGATAAACTTCAAACTGCAATAACAAATAATACAAAAACTCTGAAACTACCCAAACGCGAAAGAATTATAAAACCCTGGATAACCCCAGGGCTATTACGATGCATAAAAAACAGGGACCAGTTACACAAAAAACAGAAACGCTCGCTTAATAACGAAATCCTAAAAGTAACTTACACAAGATACAGAAATTACTGTAATTCACTATTAAAAAAACTTAAAAGAAACTACGAAAGAGAACAAATAACACAAGCGGGAAACAATAGTAAAAAGCTTTGGAAGGCTATAAAAGATATAACAAACACAGCTAAATCTAAAAAATCATCACAAGAACTTCTACAAAAAACTACTTCACCTAAAGACACGCTGGATAATATTAACGAATACTTCGTTCATGTTGGAAGGGATCTTGCAGAACAAATTGAAAAAAATACATATCCAACGCCATCGCCTGACAGTAACACACAAAAATGTAACCCACACTCATTTGTCTTACTAGAAACGGACGAAGAAGAAATTGAGAGAATATTAGTAGACTTAAAGAATAGTACCTCAGTAGGAATAGATAAAATACCAAGCAAGCTTTTGAAGGATATGAAGATATTTCTCATTCCGCCTATCACACACATCTTTAATAATTGCATTCATAAGGGTGTTTTTCCTGCAGTCTTAAAAAGATCTGTTGTTTCGCCAATATTCAAAAACGGGGACAGAGACCGTATAAGTAATTACAGGCCAATCTCAATCCTGCCATCACTTTCAAAAATATTTGAAAAGATTCTAAACAATCGATTAATACATTTTCTAGAAAGTAACAATTTACTATCCAATAATCAATTTGGCTTTAGAAAACGCAAATGTGCTAATGACGCGGTTCATGAAGTTACAAATTATATCTCAGCAAACCTAGACAGTGGTAAAAAAGTGCTTACTATCTTTCTGGACTTAGCAAAGGCGTTTGATACGGTCTCTGTCCCACTTCTCTTGACAAAACTTGAACGAATTGGCATAAGAGGAAATGAACTTAGGATTTTTAAAAGTTACCTTAGTGAAAGATACCAACGAGTAAAGCTTGGTGACTACTTCAGTGAAGACTTGTTACTCACTCACGGTGTACCACAGGGTAGTATCCTTGGACCCTCGTTATTTCTCATTTACATTAACGATCTGTTAGAACTCAGTCACTACAATGGAAAAATAACATCATACGCAGACGATACTGCACTTACATTTGCAGGAAAAAATTGGGACGAGGCTTATTACACTGCTCAGCTTGGATTTGACCGTGTTACAAACTGGCTACAAAATAATATCCTTACCCTAAATATAGATAAGTCCAAATATATAGCTTTCTCAATTCGTAACCAATCACAACCTAGTAATAACTTCAAAATTTTAGGACATTCCTGTGCAGACCTACGCTCATCAGAATGCCACTGTACGCAATTAGAAAAGGTGGACGTCATTAAGTATTTGGGTATAATTATTGACCAAAACCTGAACTTTAACAATCACATTGAACTAGTTAGCACACGACTAAGAAAATTAATATATGTATTCAAAACCTTGCGACATGTTTTGGATCCAATACGCCTTAAACAAATTTATCTGGCACTCTGTCAATCTCTTGTTACATATGGTACAACGTCTTGGGGTGGCGCATCCAAAACCAGTCTCAAGAAACTTGAAATAGCTCAAAGAGCAGTCCTAAAGGTTTGTACGTTTAAACCGTTTCGCTATCCTACTACTAAATTATACGAGTTTTGCGAGGTTCTGTCAGTTCGACAACTATTTCTGCTGGATATTATACTAAAACAACATAAAAAAATTACCTTCGACCCATGCATTATGTCCAAACGAAGAAATTACAGGGTTTGTGAATATGAGCGCCGCTTTTATACTTCTTTTAGTCAAAGATTTGCCGAATTTTTAGGACCTCATATTTACAACAAAGTAAACAAACAAATTAACATCTACCATAGAAACAGCACAGATTGCAAACATGAAGTTCTTAAGTGGCTACAGCTTCTCACATATGATGAAACTGAAAGCCTACTCGCTATACTAAAGTAACTCTTAAATTAAAATAACATAACTATTCTATTACTAAAAAATTATATGTATTAAACACATCCTCTCACACACACTCATTCACAACACTTACATACACTCACATACACTACACAAAAAGAGGAACTCACTCACCAAACACACTACACATACATAACTAGTTTCATACTACTTTATTTTGTTTTGTTTAATTGAAATAACTTAATCCTAGGATATATATATATATATTTAAAAGTTTAGTAAATTCATTAAAACTATTATTGTCAAATAGAACTGAATATTATGTACAATTTCAAGGTCAATTTAAATAAATTGTCACTTCGGTGGGGAATTGGCACTGATTGCTGTAACACAGGTTTTTAACCTAGCACAGCGTCAGAAGCTAATCGTTAATCTTGTGTAAACCATTTGTAACATTCTGTTGTAAAAGCTCTGTACTAATGTTTTTGCCTAATAAAATATTCTATTCTATTCTATTCTATGAAGCGAAATTGATCTGTCAGGATCGTGGCAAGTGGCAATACCTGGTCTCTACCTACCCCTCTGGGATACAGGCGTGAGTTAATGTTATGTATAAAGGGTTACACAATAATGTGCAATTTCTGAAACACCCCTATTAGAGTTTGCGTTGCACGCATGACTACCAAAACAGAGGTCATAGTTTCGATTCTTACTGGAAGCCGAGGTACTTGATTTGTACATATGGCCTCATCATCATCATCATAAGCCATTTGACGCCCACTGCAAGACATAGGCCTCCTTCATGGTTTTCATAACCATGAGGGGTTTTGCCTTAATCGCCACGCTTGGCAGGCGATTAAGGCAAAATCGTCCTGTCATCATCGTCAACCCATTATGTCCCCACCGAGGGGCACGGGTCTCTTCCCTGAGGAAGGTATAGGCCATACTCCACCACGGGGGCCAAGTCCGGATTGGTGGAGGCTTGTAGACTAGTGGCTCGTCTACTGTCAGAAGTTGTCAAGCCGCCCTAAGGCCTCTGACTTGGCTAACGACTGCCATCTATCGACGGCAGCCGGCACCAACAGCTTAACGTGCCTTGCGAAGCACGGAACCGCTCGGAAAAATGCCACTAGCGTTAGGCATAGACGGCGACCCATCAATGCACTGAACGCGCCCTGTGTTGCTTAACCTTCGTGATCGTTTAAGATCACTCAGGCAGCCGGGGCTACGAGCGATTCGTCCTGTAATTAATATTAATCTACTGTTTAATGCCAACCATCTTTGTCTTCTAAATAATCCTTGATGTTATAGTAAGCCTTTTTGCACAGAATGTTCACATTTTTTAAACCGCGTTGAAAGTAACTCTAATATATCTTGAGGAATTTTGTTGTAGAACCTTATACAGTGCCCCATAAAGGATGTATTAACTTTTGCAAGTCTAAATCGTGGAAATGAAAATTTATGTTTATTTCTAGTATTAATATTATGGTGGCCACCAACATTTTCAAAGTCTTTGATATTTTTTCTAACGTACATAATATTTTCAATGCACCTGCCTCTGTCAGAACGCCATTTTGCGAGGTACCTAGATCTTTCGACGGGTTAAACATCAATGAAGTCATTGGTTTGATGTTTTTGTATAAAACCAACATCGGTTAAGCAGCCACTTACTATCGCCCAATCATCATTCACGCCTCTCTGCAGCACATCTTGCGCTCATTTCGTTCATAAGCAGCCTATATACGTCCCACTTTAGAGTACAAGCCTTCTCTCAGAGAGAGAGATGGGCTTAATCACCACACGTGCCCACCGCGGATCGGCGATTTCCAGCGCTGAGGTATAGCTTCTGTCTTAATAGCTCAGACACTCAGGTTTCCTCACGATGTTTTCCTTCACGGTTAGCAAGTGGTATTGCTTCTATACCTTCACAAATGTACATAACTTAGAAAACAAAGTCATAGGTACATGCCCGCACTGGGAATCGAACCTGGATCTCTCGCTTTCGAGTCCAATGTTAGGCTACCTCATTTCGTTGGTAAAGTTGGCCATGCCACTTATTTTTGATATACGTTTTTTATAATTTATTTTGAAAATGTGGACCATTTTAAGAAACCGGTTTCGTTATTTTTGAATTTTATTCATTATTTCTATTTTTAATATTTTTCTAAAATTTTGTGGTGCGTGACGTCATCAGAGCATGATTAAAGAGATAGTCTTTGTCTGCATAAAAAAAAATGTCATTAACGTCATTTAATTTGGTCTGCTAACCATGTAGGTATTCTGTGGGCTAACCTCAAAATAAAACCGAAAAACGACACTCTGTGAAACCGACACTTCAACACGTTGACATTTCTGAAGACCCTGAGCCTACATTCGTCCTTCGAGCCGGATCAATGTAGGCTCAGGGTATAAATAAAGCAAGTGGACTGTACAATCTAGGCGGAGTATAATCGAAAATTAGAAGAATTCAAAATTTTATGTTTCGACACGTCAGTAAGCTAGAGTGAAGTGCCGCGGTGCCCGTCGACCCGCCTGCGAGTAGTGCGGCCCGTTTTGGTGACGTAGGACTCCAACACTAGGGTTTCCTCACGGTTTGCGAGTGGTATTGCTACTTCAACTTACCAAATGTACACACTCGTAGCTTAGAAAACAAAGTCATTGGTACATACCGGGATTCGAACCCAATACCAATGGCCGGCGTTCAACTGCCGCGCTACCGCCGCTCGCTTTATTGCTGTTATCCACTTTCACATAAATTTCTTATTTCGCAACCTTTTTTAGTAATATCCTTTCAGGCTCCCCTCATCCGTGCGGTTTGACACAAGTCTAAGCCCTCTAGTGGAAAGGCTAGAGAAATCAGCTGCGTGGAGCTGAGGTGAAAACTTAAGCCTTACCGTGCGATGTGTGACGTGGGTAGATACTTTTTGGGGTACCGTACTACTATAGGAAAAAACTGAAATAAAAAATAAACAAAAACCCGACTACTGACTGTCAAAGCATTAACTACTAAGCAGGCGGGACCAATCTAGGCAATGTACATTGTTGAATTTGTGTGCCGCCTGCTAAATAGTTAATACTCAGTAGTCGGTTTGTTGCTTAGTTTTGTCTTTTTAGTATTTTTTAGCTAATTTCATAAAGCCCTCGTGCAATCACGACGAATCGATTGAGATATTATTTGTCAAAATCTCACCATTGATTAAGAAGTTGTGAGGAAACATAGAATCGGACATACTTACGTAAATACATACGGGCCAAGTACATTACCCTCCTTTTGCACCGCAGCCGGATAAAAAAAAACCCGTTGTCCATTGCATCTGTTTGTCCTTCCGATTGTCAAAAATTTTTTTCTCAAAAACGGGTTAATGGGATCCAGAGAGCTAACTAGCACCACCCATGAAAAAAATCATATCTTCTTTTACAGATCATATTTACAAAACAGTTTCTGTACTGTCTGCTGCATAGATAAAAGAAAAAATTGACTTGGCCGAGGATTGATCTTAATTTTTCAGCTTTAGTTAGTTCGCCTTGTTTGTAATAAATACACAAGATGTGTGCGTGCGTGTGCGCGTCACTGTGTGGGTGACAGCGGCATCCCCGACAGACCAGACCAGTCGGCTATCAATTTTGGCGCACCCTAGCTTCACGCACGACATGCGGCACGCTCATATAGTTTATTTTTAAATCCAACGTCTTCTGCCTTAGTATTTTCCTCATCACCATCTTCTCAATTCAATCGCAACCACTTTGCTAACAATACCAAAGCTATTCACATCAAAAATTTAGCTTAAGTTGGTTTTATGTGCTATATGTGGGTAAGTTGCATTGTTTAAGTCGCGTCTTGCAATGGTGATATTATTTTGAGATGACTCCGACTTCGGCAATAAAGCAAACTATACATGGTGAGAATTAAACTGTATAACAGTGTCAAATTAAAGAAGATGATTGAGAACATGCTGGTGAACCTATTTGCCTCTTGCTCACACCCGGTGTTGCTGCTTTGAGAGACAAATATATTTTTTAAATTAACCGTTATATCCGTGAGTTAGACGGCAAGATATGAGAAAAAAAACATCCGTTAAATAGGCAGTTAAGGGGATCCAGTACGCAAACTAACGCCACCAATGAAAAAAATAATTATCAAATCTTTTACAGATCGTATTTGCAAAAAGTGTCTGTACAATCTCTCAAGCATGTTAACAGTGATGTTTAGGACCCATGACAACGAATCTAACGGAAAAACGGCCGTTTTTGGCGTTAATGCTATCTTAGGTTTACGGCCATAGGTCCTAAAAATCACTATCAACACGATTGAAAAATGGTACAGACACTTACGGCAAATTCGATCTGTAGAAAAAGATATGATT
Source organism: Yponomeuta evonymella (assembly GCA_963969515.1). NCBI lineage: Eukaryota > Metazoa > Arthropoda > Insecta > Lepidoptera > Yponomeutidae > Yponomeuta > Yponomeuta evonymella. The sequence goes on from OZ018357.1 coordinate 10,112,758, forward strand.
TCTTATCCTCGGTGGCGCTAGTGTTACTAGTTGTGAGTTAGTATCAATACTAAGGTTTGCGCTACTTTAAAGGTATGAAAGATGTACTCATTTAATATTTTTCATATGGCAAAAGACCTACTCACACTTATCCGGTTTATTTCTCTTAAGTCTGGGGGTTCTAAAAGGTTGTATGAAATAATAAACAATAAAGAAATCTAAGCAGAGTATAGACAAATGTCTGGCTGAGCCGTACCATGCCAGCCCATCCATAAAAATCCGCGCAGTATATTTATTTCATCATCATCATCAGCCATTTGACGCCCGCTGCAGGACATAGGGCCTCCTTCGTGGTTTTCATAACCATGAGGGGTTTTGCCATAATCGCCACGCTTGGCAGGCGGGTTGGCGATCGCAGTATGCGGTTGGAATCTCAGGAAGGCGCTGCTGCCCGTCTCTTGGTAATTGATTTCCTTAGTCGCCTTCTACGACATCCACGGAAGGAAATGGAGTGACTCTATTCTTAATCCGGCGCCACACGGCGTATATTTATTTCCTTACTCCATTAATTCCCATTTCAAAAATATGTCCAGGCCAACGCAATGTGCCAATTTCCAATTCTGGTAACAACATCCTCTTTCAGTCCAGGACTTGTCCCAAGTACGAATTTGTACTTGGCAAAAGTATTGGTTGTCAACCTCCGATAGGAGAGGGCACAGAAAGAAAAAGAAGAAGGAAAGCATTTTGTGTGAAAAGAATTTCCGAGAAAGTGGGTGTTAAGGTACTTAGTTTGGTATTATATGAAAGGTATACTTATGAGCGATATGGCCACTGTATGTATTTCTAGCACGAGTAAAAAACCTTGTATATAACTTTTTTAAATGTAAAACCATTTCATCTTTTTAAATATTTAATTGTGTTAGAAACTAATATGTGCAGTTGATAGTAGATAAATGTTTAAAAGTCACCCGTAATGTAATTGAGCGAGTGCACGCATATAAAAGTCCACTTATACTATCGACCCTATTAGCTGTGAGATTCAGAAGATTCTCAAGTCTTGATAGCTCTTGGTATGTATTGTATCAAAATCCTGATACGAATCATCCATATTCTCTCCCCAACTCTATATTTTAAAGTTGTTTTTTTAAGTAAAAAGTAGCAATTTAAAAAATTACTTATTCATAGTTCCTGACCGTAAACCTATAGAGCAAAACATTTACTGTACAGACCATGAGTTACGGTAGGAGACTTCAATTTTAAAGTACCTTTAAATATACCCTCGAAACATATCAAAAGTCTAAGCGTCCATTTTCGTGTTTGCACGCATTATTTGTCCGTTCACACGTCGCTTTTCACTGTGTAATTAATTGTTTTGTTTTTGTTCGGCAAGTTGACGGCCTGCCCCGGCTCTATGCTAATTCGACGAAGTTTCCACGGGTCGCAGAATACATAATGGTAGGTAGAGTGGACAACGCCGTCCACCCCTTTGGGCTAGTGCTTAGAATAATATACCCATTACATCACATCTGCATTAAATGGGTTGGAACACAGTGGTGTAGTAAACTGGCCTCACGCACTGCAAGTCTCTAAAAATACATACATATACTCACGCCTGTATCCCAGAGGGGTAGGCAAAGACCAGGGACTGCCACTTGCCAAGATCCTGACAGATCATTTTCGCGTCCTCAACATTAATTAGTCGTTGCATGCACGCACGCCGGTTTTGGGAACTTTTTATCTTGCCCTTTGCTAATACATCCCCCATTTCGTCGGCTTATTACAAGAAGTCATTAACTGCAAAAAATCACTAACTGCTTTTTGTAAAGGTATGGAAATATAGATACATTGAACAATGATACAATAGTGGTGTTTTAATATCAGGTATTATTTTACCGATGTTATAGGTAAATCAATACAACCATTAACTAACACGAACTAAAACTCGTTTTTCTCCCAATAGTGAATATAACGGTTAATGTGTTCTTGCAATAAGCCGACGATTTGGTCTCTTAAAGTTGACGCTGCAAATTGCGTTCGATATTGTCGGAATATTGTTTATCATCATCAACCCATTATGTCCCCACCGAGGGGCACGGGTCTCTTCCCTGAGGAAGGTATAGGCCATACTCCACCACGGGGGCCAAGTTCGGATTGGTGGAGGCTTGTATTGTTTATGAAATATACTAATTCCTCTCTATTGAGCGTTCTCTATATAGGTAAGTATATCTCTATGTCAGATTATCGGCAATTTTATTTCACTTTCATTTTATTGTCATTGGTTTAAAGATTACTTGGGTGAGCTTAAATATGGCTGGAGAAGCTGACTGCCATCATCGAGACGAAGATGATACCTCGTAGTCTGGGGCGTTCGCGTTGAACAGTTTTATCGCTCGTTCGGTCACGTTGCGTTGTGTTAGGAATTAGGACACACTTTTGATGCCAACGTCAGTAGGTGTGTATAATCGTGTTATGAAACCAAATTACCCAATAAAGCTTACATATATCTGGGGCCATGGCTGTGCCCCCGCCAAGTCGAGCAAAAAAGCGGCACGGCCGTACCATCCTTTTCTCGACGCAGTTCAGGCCATTTTCGACCCCCGTTGTGGATTAAACTAGAAGCCTGAATTTTCAGTAACCAATTAGTCATTGTATAAACACGGTATATTTTAAATTTTATTCAATTTTAACGAGCAGTTTAAGAATTAATTATAACAAGTCAAAGTTTTTAATTTTGTTTAATTTTGTCACTCACTGACTGATCGATCATCAATACTCTAAGGCACTTCTAGAAGGCGTAGACGCTACAAATTTAGAATAAAATTAGTATTTAGTGTATAAATCAAGGAAAAACGAAAATAAATTGCAATTTCGGTCTAGTTTTCTAAATACACTAACTGCATAAATAACTATAAATATATAGGATTACAAAGTTACATTTGCAGTGAATGAATCAGTGTACCTTTATATGTATAATATAATGGAATAGTAGGTGTAAGTACCAAGATATAATTATGCTCAAAGGTAACTTGTATAATGGTCAACGGAATGAAAAAGCAAGAATGGGATTTCTTATGAAGCCGTACCAAAATCCCGCAAAGTATTGCTGTAAAGCAGACTAAATTGCCCGAAATTACCATGAACGAACACTAACAAAAAAAAGAGATGCCATTAAATATAACTAGTAAGAAAAGCAAGTCTCGCAACTCAGGTCTTCTGCCGTAAAAAGTTATGACATCCATGTAATACCAAGTCGGTTAATTTATTCAATAAATGGATTGACTTGGCTATCGCATGAAAACAGAATGTATTTCACAAGTAGTATATATTATATTTAATTAGATTGTTTAGTTTGATTGGCAAGTCAATCTATTATGTTGAATAAATTAACCGACTTGTTATTACGTGGATCTCGCAACTTTTTACGGTAGAAAAACTGAGTTGCGAGACTTAGTTTTTTTACAAGTTATGTTTTCAATGGCGTTTAGGTTCTTACACAATTAACTACAAAACTAATAAAAGAAAATAAAAAATCTATTTTCTTCTCTACTGCATCCCTTAACTGGTTTTATGTAAAAATTATAAGTTCTTAAGGCAGCTGTGACATTTGGCATGCTGTCTCGGTGGCACAATCTATTTTTGTGATTTTAATAAAAATTGTTTACTTTTGATAAATATGGTCTGAGGGTGTGACAGGTAATAAAATCACGGACATTTTAGATACATGATAAATCCAAAATAAGGAGGGGATTTGCCCTGTAAGGAAGTTGTTACATGCCCACCTGTAATTTGGCTGTGTTATTAGCTGCGTGTTATGTGCTATGGCAATATAAAAGGTACCCGAACTCAGCATATTATATGCTTCAGGTATTGCGAAGCAATAGCCTGCAGCGCTGGTTTTCAGTCGGGACCTATTTAGATGCGCAACGAGAGCCATTAGCTTGCCTACTGGATCCCCTTAACTGTCTTTTCAACGGATTGTTCTTAATTTTTTTTTCTCATATCTTGCCGTCTATATTATTATAGTCTCTCAAAGTAGCAACACCGGGTGTGAGCAAGAGGCAAATAGGTTCACCAGCATGTTCTCAATCCTCTTCTTTAATTTGACACTGTTATACTGTTTAATTCTCACTATGTATGTATTACCGAAGTTGAAGTCATCTCAAAATAATATCAGCATTGCAATACGCGACTTAAACAATGCAACTTATTTAGACAAGCAATTATAACCTATACCCACATATAACACATAAAACCAACTTAAGCTAAATTTTTGATGTGGATAGCTTTGGTACCTATTGTTAGCGATGTGTGGGTTGCGATTGAATTGAGAAGATGGTGATGAGGAAAATACTAAGGCAGAAGACGTTGGATTTAAAAAGAAACTATGTGAGCGTGCCGCATGTCGTGAGTGCCGCTACGGTGCGCCAAAATTGATAGCCAATGGCCGACACAGCGACGCGCACGCGCACGCACACGTCTTGTGTATTTATTACAAGCAGGGGTTTGTGTCTCTCAAAGCGACAACATCGGGTGTGAGCAAGAGGCAAATTAGGTTCGCCAGCATGTTCTCAATCCTCTTCTTTAATTTGACCCTGTATACTGTTTTATTCTCACTATGTATACTCACTTTGCTTTATTACCGAAGTCGAAGTCTTCTCAAAATAATTTCAGCATTGCAAGACGCGACTCAAACAATGCAATTTATTCAGACAAGCAATTATAATTTTATTATAACTATTCTTCTTCTTTGTGTGCCGTCTCCTATCGGAGGTTGGCAACAAATTCGGATATCTTGCTTTTTGAGGCTGTTGAAACCACTGTCGTAAGTTGTGTAACCATGATATCTTTGGTCTCCCAGGTCTCCTACAATACAACTATAGCCACCTATAATACATAAAACCAACGTATCAATATCGTACGTAACCAATAAAGCTAAATTTTTGACGTTTATAACTTTGGTATCATGACAATATTTACATCAGATCGCAGCGACCTAACTAGATTTGAAAAATAAAGACCAATCCTCGGCCAAATCAATCCGTTTTGTCTAACGAACATTATGAAAATGCTCTATATGCAACTCATAAGCTAAAACACGTGTTCTTCTTTCACAAACTGTCTTCTACTCAATATTATTACAAAACCACTTAAATGAATGCTATTAGTTTGTTATTGACTTGTGATCCATTAGGAGTGACCCTAGAACTGACGACGGACGACGGACCGTTCTGTGGGTTGTTTATATTTGGCCGCACTAAAGACCGAAGGCCCGCACGATTAGCAAGTTACAGACTAATTGGACTTCTAATAGGATATAAAGTGCTCAACTTTCCACCGATTTTGCGTTTTTGTAAGCTCTCGCGTGCACATTGTCGACGGCTAACTATACAGTTTGATTTAGGCGTCATGGTTTGACAACGCGTTGTACCCCACGGATAGATAAGTCAACAGAGTTAGACAGAGCGTAGTGTATCGCATGATATACTAACAATGCGATAAAATATTCGCACTAGCTAAGCTGTAGTACAAATATATAAAGAGGTGGAGAACATTAACCAAACACAACAGATTGTAAGCTGATTTTGTAGTTCAAAATCATAGCAATGTTTCTCAAGCAACTATGTAACAAACGTCCATCAAATGTCAGCCTTGTTCTTATTGTTACGTAAGCAATAAAATGCCAGGGTAACCTTATACTTGAGGTAGAAGACCTATGCCTCCGTTTTGTTTGTATGACAATCGAGGTCACCGGATGCGTACTCGTTCAGAGAGCCTGTCTAAGAGCCTGGGTAAACTGTACATCTCTACAAGCTATTCCAACTCTACTGTGTTTGCAATTGACTCTGAAAGTCCCGTCAACTCGTTCGTTTCAGGATCCGAGGGAGAACCGTTAGCTGTAACTTTTAACTATTTTCTGCTTCAAAGTGCGCCACTTGATTTCAGCAAAAAACTACAGGCTTCTTTTAATGCACGTTCTCTCGTTTTATGACGCTGAGCGCTGAAATAGGTTTTCAAAGTATCGATTTACCAATTCCCGGTATCATCGGAAAGTTCAAGAAATGTAATAAAACATACTTGAAATGCCCGGTCTATATCGAGGAGGAACGCCAATAAATGTCGCCATCGTGGACATTAAAGAAACGGTTGTGGTAAAACCACATAAGGGCAAGGAGTGGCGTATAACTCACATGCCATGTAATGTGATGGAATGTTGTTGTGGCTACACTAGGGTGTGTCATTTGTAATGTAGAGTGTGGCAAGTGAGAACATATAGGAAATGAGGTGAGCAAGATAAGATTTAAAGAATAGAATACATTTGTGTTTACATAACAATATTGTCTTTTGGGATTTTTTTATTTCTTTGTAATAAACCTTTTGTATTTGTGGTACATTGGCCTTCACTACGATAGCAGCTTGATAATTCCATAACATTGAGACTAAATAAAAATTTCTTCGTATAGTGTGGCAAGTGAGAATGTGTAGGAAATGAGGTGAATAAGATACAATTTAAAGAATAAAATACATTAGTGTTTATTTAACAGTAATGTCTTTTGAGATTTTTTTATCATTTGTCTTTCTGGTGCATTGCCACTAGGATGGCTTGATGACTCCATAACATTGAGACTGAATGAACACTTTTTCGTTATTATTACCTATTTTTTTTCTTTCCAAATTAGTGAGTGGTGGCGTGGTGGCGCCCTGGCTTATCTCCCTCTAATACGGTTGAGACTGGTGATGGCTGACCCCTGCCTTATGCTCGTGAACGGTTGCTGTCCGTACGTCTGGCCGCAGCATTAGTGTTTTCCTACAATTGTAAGTATAGTAACTAATGTCATAGTAATAAGACCTGCAAATGTATACCACAACTTAGAGATAAGAAACTATTTGTAATAATTTCACCTGGTTGTGCAATAATGTGTTCTCTATCTATTTATCTATCTAATGTCTTAGAATTACAAGTTCTTGATTGGACTCATGGGATCCTGTTAGGTAGGTACTCGTACTAACTTATGTATCAGATTTAAGATGAATTGAGAAAAGATTCTGCGCCGTCTTTATGTAATGGTACATAAAGTGGTTCACTGATTTTCGCTGTGGACATTATTACCAATGACACCGAGCGCCCAGGAATCCCGATTGAGGTTATGGTAAACAAAATCCAAAATATTGTTTTGTTAAACCGTCAAGTGAACACACGCAGGATACCTGATGTTGTACACGTCTCCACTGAATAAGTTTTCTACTATTGTTAGTACATGTATCTGCAACGATAAAGATTGTGTTCATATTTTGTTGACCTTTGCTAAATTCTCAGTTAATTGGTAAGGAGTCCGTTAGCCTTGGGTAACTCAGGAGCCAGATATGAGAGGACACACATCTCCCTTGCCGTCAACTGTGTCTCAGTTATATCCCAGAGATGTCAACTATATCTGGCTCCCTCACTATACTCTCAACTCAGTACGGTAGACATCTAGCTCCTGCTACTTTATCCAGCTCACACACAGTGCGCGAGAGCGAGACCGAGATCGGCTGAAATTGGATGCGTTGGGCCGCATTTCTCGTCGCAGTAATAAACAAGAGACGAGAAATGGGTCACCAGACTCCTACAAATGTATTGAATTGGTGATCTTTTTGATCGCTATTGGTACGGATGGCTTGTTCGGCCAACATCGGGCATTTGGTCGCAGTACTCGTACTAAAAAGACGAACGGTAAAGACGATAATCATATATGCTTGTCACGCTTTAATTGGGTTCAAAGATATTTATTTCTCATAAAGAACTTACAGTTCACTTAATTAATGAGAAAACCTATAGAAAGTGTCAAAAGTTAATTAATAGATAATACATTTTGATTCTGGTTTGAACTCCTCTTATTGGAATAGACTGATAGTATAAAAAAGAGCGCGTCAGCTGGATAAAGTAGGAAACAGATAAACTAGACTCACTCACCACTTGTGTCTTACGGCTCTTGTAACCAAACACACTCACTCGATTGTATGTCGTATGAGCTAGGACACAAGTGGTGAGCCAGATATGATACAGATATAGTGTGTCCCGGTGAGCAAAGATATGGGATATAACAACTCCCTCTAAGGACACACTTTGCGCAAGTCTAGAGTCCGTTTTGAAACTCAAAACGTGCATAGAAAATCTGTCTCTCCGTAATATAATAATTCACCATTTATAACACAATAATTTTGAATTTCTCCCATTATTAAGAAAATAAATCGCGTCGGTCACAAGACTGAAAGATTTTTTTTCTTTATAGATATCTCCAGTAACGGTAGATTTATCTAATAGAACCTCCAGGTGATTTAGTTTTAGTGAAAAATGTTCCCGTAGCGCGTTATATGGATTTCAGACTATTACTGATGGTACACCCATTCAGCATGTACCTAATTCATTCGTCAGGCTGCACATTATTTCCGCGCAAGCACCAATTCAGACTGTCGATCGGCTATGACGTCGGAAATGACTTCGAACTGCAGCGCTGCATCTGCGCTGGTTTTGACAGCTCCGAACTTACAAGGAAATGTGACGACGCGACGTGAATGTGCAAACCCTGGGGAAACGTTCGGAAATGGAAGGAGGTTGCTCCAGATACTGGCCATCATTTGAACCACTTGAAATTCGAATGTTTTTTGTGAAACTTTTGTTTCAAGACTGGGCTCTTATTATAAAGCTGCGACATAATCGGAAGAGTCGTCAACGTTGTGTTTGAGCCCGAAAATTCACTTGAATTTAGCAACAAATACCGTTCTTTTTTTGAATAGTTTGCAAAAGCAGCCTATATACATCCCACTGTAGGGCTCAAGCCTTCTCTCAGGGAGAGAATATGGGCTCAATCACCACGCTTGCCCACCGCGGATTGGCGATTTCAAGCGCTGAGATATGTGAATAGCTCAGACACTCAGGTTTCCTCACGAGTTTGAATAGTTTAGTTGAATAGAAATAGCTATTCAAAAAAATAACCGTATTTGTCGCTAGATTCGCGTGAATTGTCGGGCTCAAGCGCGACGTTAACGAACCTTCCGATAATGTCGCATATTTCATAATAAAGGCCATAGTCTTTTGTGCCATTGATCAAATGATGATGTTTCTGTGATGTATCTTGTTAGTATAATAAATGTCTTTCTTCTTCTTCTTCAAATAACCACCCGCCAATAGTCAATGGACGTTGGTGGCTTTTTACCCTACTACGGCAGAGCCAAAAGGAAGGGATCTGATTTTAAGTTCAGTCTACGTATGTACGTATTTATATATTTACGTATGTATGCATGTACTTCCGGATGTTCCACTGTATTATTTTATAGGAGTACCGTCTTTTTAACTTTTTATTAATTTTATTATTGTGTTTACTGGGTAACAGATGCGAAAATAAATTGTGTATTTACAGACATGGGTGAGCAAAAATTACTTGACTATAGTGCGATACTCATGTAAAGTCTGCAACATTAAAATACATTGGTACATACATAAAGAAAGAAGAAAGTTGTAATGTATTGAATAAATTAATCAATAAACTGACGTAGGACGTCCTCAGACAGGGTGGAGCGATGATCTTCGCAGGGCGGCTGGCAAGAGCTGGATGAGAGTTGCCGACGACCGTGCTCAGTGGCGTGCAATAGGAGAGGCCTATGTCCAGCAGTGGACAAGCATAGGCTGATGATGATGATGAATCAATAAACTGAATTGAATTAAACTTAACACAATGCGGTATATGCTGTAAATATACTTCCGTCATTTCACTTGTGGTCTCTTTTGATTACGTCAGATATTTTTTCAGCTATCATAACAGTCGGAGCATATGTGTTACCACAAATGAGTAATGGCATCACGCTCGAGTCTACTACTCTGAGATTATTCACCCCACACACCTTCAGGTCCTTATCCACCACGTTTCCCATAGAACAGGTAGAACACTCGTGATGCTGATTCGTCAGCATATGCTGAACGTAACACGTCAAGTATTTGTCACTAAGAAACTCAAAGTGATTGCATTTCGGAAGATTCAGTTTCACTATCTTTGAATCAACGTTTTTAAAAAATGTGGTTTGAGTCAATCGGGAAATTTTCCTCATGCCTTCCTTGAGGCGTTTGAAATCATCCTTATGGTTGAGATATCCTTCATATATTTCCGGCTGAACCGACGGATGAACGCTTTTCACAGTGACTCTCCCACGTGACGTCTCACGAAGTAATATCAGTGTCATAACGAAGAGTTCTTGATCTTTATTTATTTGTATTAAAGATGAAATTATCTCATCATTATAATTGAAACTGTTTAGGAAGTTCTTTAGTAACGGCGATGATTGATTCATGTATCCGCATAACATTTGCAGGTCCGGTACTCTCTTGCCATAAAGAGAAGTTAATCCTATCATAATTGGATAAGGATACGCATCTAATGTCACCTTTAGTTCATTTTGAATAGGTGAAACATCATCAGGCGTTTTACCACCAGTGAAAAACATAGGCACGTAGAAATGGTTTTGTAAATTATATCCCACAGGCAAATCTGCTATAAGCTTTATGCCCAAGTTTGTCACATCTTCTTTAGGCCCTATGCCTGAAGCTACAAGTAATTTCGGTGTATTGATTGGACCAGCAGAAGCAATAATTTCTTTCTGTGCAAAAAATCTGGCCAAAACTCCGTTGACTATTACTTCGACACCAGTGGCTCTATTACGCTCATCGATTAGAACTCTAGTAGCATAGGCATTCCGCAAAACAAAAAGGTTTTTTCTATCCCTTGCAGGTACCAAGTAATCTTGTGCACTACTGGATCTGACGCCAGGTGGCTTGGTGTGCGTAGCATATAGTTTTGAAACACCGATTTGTTGTGGTCCATTCACATCTAGTATAGTAGGAATTCCGATCTGCGCCAAAGACTGCTGTAGTATGTCTAATTTTGTATTTACATTGGGATCAATATACTTTGGTTGTGTGATAATAAGAGGCCCTGAGTCGTTATGGTAGTGAGAGTCGATGGGGTCAGTCATAATGCGAGCGTCGTCATAGCCTTCTAATTTCAGGAAGTATGGGAATACCGATTGCCAATCCCAACCGCTGAAGCCAAGTCTGGCCCAGTCGTTGTAGTCTTCTTGGTTACCTCTGAAATAGTGATCAATGGTAAGAGAGTCATTTCATTGTTTCTCTTTACCTACTTGAAGAGTTTAATTTAATTAACTATGGCGTTACTGAGTAAAGCGCATATCTGTAACTGAATTTGAAGTGTTGACGACTGTATCAACAGTGGATTTGTCATCTTACCTAACGTAAAACATAGTATTGATGCTGGAAGAGCCTCCGAGCATCTTGCCCTTGGTAACAGCGAATTTTCCCGGCTGCTTTTGGGAGAGACCCGTGTAGTGGTCGTTTAGAGAGTAAAAGTCCCAGTCGTATTTGCTGTGCGGAAGGCCGCCTAAAAGTCCTGGAACCTGGAAAAAGACAAAAACTCATCAAAGATGACACACACCAATGCGGTGGCGGTAGCAGTGGCGGTGGCGGTCCATAAATACATAATTTACGGCAGTAGTATTTTGTATGGACTGCCACCGCCACCGCGTTGATGTGTTTTATCCTTCAAATGTTTCTGCTCTAGGTGTTGCAGGAAAGTCCGGTATATAAACAACTTATATTATAGGACCAACTCTGAAATACTAAACAACTTATATTACAGGACCAACTCTGAAATAAGAAAAAAAAAAACAGTTATCCCCTGAAAAATTTTGATAGGTATACTCGCTTTGCTTTGGCGCTGATATTTTTGACGATTTCAGAGTTTGTCCCATAATTAAAGTTGTGTGCACTCTGTGGTACGCCGTTTTTGTGTCAAATATATCATCAAAGTAGTATGTGGAGTTAGTACCCCGTCTATGCCGCCCACAAATTGGGATTTAAAGGAGTTTTAAAGTCTTCACTTTTGTGTACAAAAAAAGAAAATAATTCATGTCGTTTACCACCAAAGTGAAAAGAAAGATATTACTGATATCCAATTTGTGGGCTAGATAGACTGGAAACCTAATTCACATTCTCCTTGGATGAGATTTGAACCAAAAAACGGAGTACCTCTACACAGTGTGTTGTAGAAAGGTCCGGTAGTCTGAAAGAAGTAGGCTAATGATACTATGACAAATTATTGGATAAAAAATTATAAATAACACTGACGACGCTATCAAGAGGAGGATTTTCTCCTGCCTCAATGAGTAAGACGTTCCAATTGGTGATCTCAGAAAGTCTACTGGCGACTACAGCGCCACCCGCGCCGGCACCCACGACGATGAAATCGAATACGTCGCCATCTGGAATCGTACAGAAAAATGTCGTATACCATCACATTCTAAGTAGGCAGCCAGAGTGAGACAGAGTGCAATCAGGGTCGGTATCAAATAGGATCGTAGAAATCGTTATAAATATTAAAAGCTACAGAGCTTACCTAAATTTCAACATACTGATACGAGTATGCTTAGTAGGTATGAAAGTAAAGTGTATCGAAGAATATGTGCCCTACTCTAACTATAACATTATCCTCCTCAGTCCTGACCTTGAAAATAACAATTGAAGACCATTGTTATTTTCAAGGTCAGGACTGAGGAGTTTATAACCCTCAGATAAATTGGGACAATGTCGTAAAATGACCCAATATTTCTTTGAACATAAGGAATAACAGATTTTTAGGTACTTCATATTTCTATTGTTAAATATAAAATATATGTGTCCACAGCTCGGACGATATTGGCTGCTAAACGCGGTTGATTTCCAGGTTGTATGTTCCATTGGTTAAAAAATATATTTCATGGCTTGAAAAGTCACAGCGTGAGTGACATCACATCCCCAGAAGTTAATTTTACAGACAATTCCTCAAAAAAAAGACAGGCAGTGGTGCCAACTCGAGTTTACGAACAATGGCCAACACAATTTTTGGTGCCGTAATTATTAGACCTGATTTTGAGAGTACCTTATTGACTAATTTCAAATATGCATTTAGTCTTTAGGGTTCTGTACTTAAAGGGTGCCAAACGGGACCCTATTGCTAAGACTTCACTGTCCGTCTGTCTGTCTGTCTGTCTGTCACCAGGTTGTATCTCATGAACCTTGATAGCTAGGCAGTGATGTATTGCTATTGTCGCTGTAACAAAAAATACTAAAAACTAAATAAAATAAATATTTAAGGGAGGCTCCCATACAACAAACGTAATTTTTTTTTTGCTCGATATTAATAAGAGCAACAGGTAGACGCTTGAAATATTCAAATGTAGAATAGATACGGAACCCTTTGTGCGTGAGTCCGACTCGCACTTAGCCGGTTTTGATTTCATATTTGTCTTTTGGGTTGTCTCTCATAGGAGCCCAGCGGTAATCAGCCATTATGTGAGCATCCCACCTTGGCACCGACCCTACGTAACTTTGATGTCTTGAAGAAACCGCTCTCGTTGTTCTTAACTTATATCACCAAGATTATCTCGACAAAAAAGATATGGTGAACCTGTAGATTACCTTTAACATCGGCGTTACGGGGCCACGGCGGAAACTGAATCCAATGATACAGCCCCCACAGCGTTATTGGAAGCACCAAGTGCCGCGCGCTTGACAATACCATTTATCTTAAACAAAACAAGGAGAAAGTTATCTATGGTATAAATTTAACTGGTCTAATATGATCCGAGTGTACTCGGACCAATTTTATCTACTAATATGCTACCCGCATTGTGTATACCGGCGATATAAGTACACTCTTAAGAAAACAGCCAATTATCGCAATAAGGTCGCCGATGTACACAATGCGAGTTGCTTCCATGTAACTAGAATAGGTCACTCTGTCCGAACGCACTAAGATCGTGAAGACGAGGCTTTATTAAGGCTGCTCTTACGTGGAGCATGCTGTTTCGCTTGCACAATTTAATATTTTTGAATATGATTATTATACTTTATTGCACACGAAACATTTAACAAGACATAAGAAATAACATGTACAAAGGCGAGCTTATCTCGAATAATGTAATAATATGAGTAAACTTGTGATAAATGTGGTCAGAGGCTTTGATGTATAAATGTCCGTAATTTAGTACATTTTGTTTTCCTATACGTGGTTTTTAATACAGAAAAGTTGTTTCCAAGATTACTTATTTTAGAATGAAAGTTTCTCAATCAAAAATTTTGTACACCATAAGACGTGACGTGATTTTATTGTCCAACAAACCCTCTGAACAAATTTATCAAAAGTATTCTCGTTTTATCGCAACCACTAAAATGATTAAATTGTGCGAGCAAGCCATAGTCCTGCACGTAAGAACAGCCTTGAGTAAAAACTCAAGTACCTGTACCCTCAAGTACAAGTACCTGTAGACAGTGAAGTGGAAAGTATTTTTCGCAATGAGCCGACACAAGCAACGCTCACTACGCCCGCTGGTAGGTACGATGATAAAGCACTTGTTTTGTATTTATTACTTAACCTTACAACGAACAATAGCGCGAAAGCCGCTCCCTAGAGCTCTAGCGCTCAACATAAATCGGGAAACGATTTTCTTCGGACCCGCTCAAAGAAAAACCGCACCTAATTAGGCAGTCAAAAATTATCCGTCGTAGCATAAATTATAATACCTTTGTAAACTAGATTTAACTTCCTACGCCTATGTTATCCTAAAAATAAGACATTGAAAGTAGGTACCTGTGATATTTGTTTTATTCTCCTTTTTTTTTGTTTTGACACAATACATTTTGGGTCATCTTTAACTTACACTTCACAAACACCAATTCTAGTGTCACGATACCCAGAGTATCATTTCACTTATTGTTTTTACCGTTACCACTTTTCAAAAGACAACAAAATATCGAAAAGACAGCAAAAAAAAACAAAAAATTACGATAACCCAAAATGGCGGGAGCAAAGTACGTCGTAGTGGAAGTAAGAGTCGACTGTACTGATTGAGTTAAGTATTGCGTGTGTAATCGCGTCCGTGATTATTAACGAAATTGTTATTACGAAAATCCCCAAACGTAACATTAAATTGAAATGGTTAGTTCCGATTGTAAAATGCCTTTAGAATGTGGTCAATCTACATGAATTATGTTACTTTATTATGACGACCAACGGATTAGTGGAAAGACATAGGAAAAAGAAATATTTGTGACTCGACACTCGTTCTTTCGTCAACACTCAATCTCTTGTTATGCTAGTTTTCTTTACACTTACATACATAGGTGCATAAATAATTACACACACATATATATATATATATATACGTATTTTCTAAACGGGTAAAAAGTAACCAAAGTTTCAAATGCCGATGTGGGACAAAGCAGCTCCAAAAAGCGGTATAATATCCGACATATTTTGTATTACTTCATCTTCCGACAGTTACAGCGACGCTGTGATATAGGAGTGCATATTTATTGTTTTCCTCTTGGCACTGACTCTGTTTATTCATTCAGTTCGCGTATGTTAGTTACTATGATAAAGTTTTGCCTTGCTTATTTTCACTAAACCTTGTTGATTAGAGTGCACGAATGTAAAGGTTGATGTACTGTCGACTATACAACCTGCTAAGTCATCGTTAAGGTTTATGATAATTGGTATAAAAAAGGTTGACATCAAAAATACTCTTTTTTAATTTATCACTTGTACCTGTGCACGCCACTTTTTTGCGAGAACAGTAGGTAACGACTTACGACGTGTATACGTTAATGTACCGCTTATAAGTTTTTTTGTAGATGTAATAGGGGTTAAAGTATGAAATTGCCGTTTTATTGCAATAGGTTCTTTGAATTGACATAGAATCTTCATGGTTTGAGGTTTTCGAATGAAACTTTTTTCAAATGGTTTCTATGATGTTCTTTTTTTAAAAAATGTGAAACATTTGAATATCGAATTTCAATTGTTTTTGTTATTCAATTTAGACAAGAAAGATGGATACTGCGAAAATTCGAGTGATTTTTGAATACTAGTCCCGACGCGGAACTAACGCGGCAGAAACAGCCCGCAATATCAATGCTGCGTTTGGAGAGGGGTCTACTAATGAACGCACCGTGCGATTTTGGTTTAATCGCTTTCGTGATGGAAATTTCGACTTAAAGAACGAGCCACGAGGAAGACCGCCCACACAGGTGAATAACGATGAATTAAGAGAAATAGTGGAAGCCGACCCTAGTCAAACTACCCAGAAATTAGCGGCATGGTTTAACGTTACCTCACCCACAATATTGACTCACTTGCGTCAAATCAATAAAATAAAAAAATACGAAAAATGGGTGCCTCATAATCACTCGAATTTTCGCAGTATCCATCTATCTATTTTTTTTGAATAACAAAAACAATTGAAAGTCGATATTCAAATGTTTCACATTTTTTAAAAAAAGAACATCTTAGAAACCATTTGAAAAAAGTTTCATTCGAAAACCTCAAACCATGAAGATTCTATGTCAATTCAAAGAACCTATTGCAATAAAACGGCAATTTCATACTTTAACCCCTAATATATACTTTATATCTTTGTTTCTGATCTGTCAGGATCATGGCAAGTGGCAGTCCCTGGTCTTTACCTACCGCTCTGGGATACAGGCGTGAGTTTATGTATGTATTTTTTTTCAAAAAGGTTGTTTCTGATGTTTTGGAGGCTGAGACATTGGTGCAGCGTGTTAAGCGAACTTAATGGACTTATAAAATCCTGACATAAACAAAATATATAAATCATGAACATAGAAAAACAAAACATAAAGTACAAACACTAATTGGGGTGTATCAGGCAGACACCTTCTTTTTTCATTGTTTTTTCTTTATTATGTCCCTATTGTAAGTAACTATAGTTTTGTAAATGTAAACGTCAATAAAGAAAAAAGTAAAAACTACTAACACGTCGCTAAGTTAAACTTTATGCTAAAATAATAGGTTCCTATCAATAAATAAAATAAAATACATGTAGAGCTACTTTAAGAAACCTACTTTTAGTACCAACGTAAAACCGTTCGTCTGCAGATTTATGTAAAGTGAATTTCAAAGTTTTTGACCGACAAGTTTTTGAGCAAATGTTTTTTTGCTCAAAAACTTGTCGGACCGGTAATTATTTTGAAATCTCAGCCGTAATTTAATTAAGTCCCAGAAAGACGCCTCTCTTTTCAAAGATTAAAGCCTTTGATTCGAACTTGCCCTGATTTTATTAAAGCGATGAGAATGCGATGCGAATCGTTCCTAAGCAGCTTTTACACAGGTATGGTGCGTCGCAAATACGTTCTTATAAAGCGTTTTGATGCACTCAAATTAACGTATCGCAAAATCTTACGAATTAGAATTCATCGAAGTATTAATTCCTACAAAATTCACTCCAGAAACACGGCCCCAGTCCTCTTGATTAGTCTTGACCACAGAACATAGGAATTTCTTTTCTGTGGTCTTAACCAATGAAATTAGCGCCATGTGTGCTATAGGGCAAATCACGTGTTTGGTTTATTCTTGACTTCAGTGATGTATAACCTATCGAAATATTTAGGTACCTCGTAAAATGGTGGTCTGACGGTGGCAGGTGCATAGATATTTTGCCGGCTAATACTGAACTCGCTCCGATTGGTAACATAATTGACAAGCCTTCCCTTCCACTTTCCCACAATTGAACGTGGGGTCATTTTTAGAGCTAGTTAGACACCACAGACGTTTGTTCTTTCTTTCACGATCTATGTATGTGCTCTGTAAATAAGAGGTCGAACGGAAGTCGTACCGCACAATGTGAAAACGGAGTAATTTGCATTCCGAGACGATATTTTTGTTTCTCCCTCTCTAAAGCAACGTAATCTGAGAGACGTACCGACGTACCTATTATGCTAATGTTGCTCGTGCCCTGATTTCTAAGTTTAGACGGTCACTACGCGCGTCATCGTAATGAAACAAACAGACTTTCTGTCTTTTTAAGGCCGGGTTCTCCGAGCGCACGGATTTGTATGGGACTAATTAATTGACAACATTTCAAAATAGTAACCCGGATATTTTAATAGCTTAGCCAAAAGTTGAGGAATTTGCTTCCAAACCTTTTCCAAAATATTGTTTTTTTATTTTATATTAATTTTAAAATATTTTTCTTTGTAAAAACCAATTGTGAGCTTGAAAACTCATGAGCCACTGCCATAAAACTTTGCTGCAAAAAAAAAAAAAACAAGAGGCAAATAGTGTTGCCGTACTGAGAGAAATTTCTCTTTTGAAAGGAATTTAGGCTCGAGTTGCGAAGAAGGGGAAAGTTTCTCTCTCCCATTAATTAAGACGTACGGCTTTTGTTCCATTGATTTTAAAAATAATTCTATTATTAATTACATATTCATACATTTATGTTTCAGTTGTTATGTCATTGCAGCTTGAACTAATATAAAGTGGTGTATGTATTTCAAATGGGATTTTTTTTTCTTGTTCTAAACCCTAAAAAACTACCTAAATCATACTTAATAATTTTGAAGAAGATGTAAATACATTCATACCTCTATTTAAAGCTTACGAGACGTGGGAAACTAAAACTATCAACGTGGCAACACTGATGTTAAAGCGTCAAACAAACAAACGTCAAATTCAATCAAACTGAAAGAAAGGTTACATAATTTGGTTGGATCACAGATTATATTCGGATGTCAACATGACGTTGACAATATTTTTTTTTTACTTCTAGGCAAAGGTATTGCAGCTCTTCAGCCCACATCCTTGATATTTGAGTTATTTTTAAAATATGAATGAACAAAAAGATATGTAAAAATTTGGTTCGTAATAAGTTTTTAAGGCTTTATCAATGGACATTTAAATTTTTCACCCGGCTAGAAGTAAAAACAAGTCAATTGTGCTGCGCAAGCGAAGTTGGGGCAAATGTAGGCATTTTTTAAATTAAAGAATTACTACTCGTATTAAAATAGAATTTGACGACCGACGTCATTAACACATACAGTGATAGTCATTTTGGTATATTTTTTATTATCATGATGATGATGATGATGTCATTAACACATACAGTGATAGTAATTTAGGTACATTTTTTATTACCCCAAATACAGTACAGCTCAAATAAAACTATTTCTAGTGATAATTTAGACTCATGTTTGCGGTCTTTTATTGATGCTATAAAGTTTAAAAAATCATAAAAGGATTGAAAAGTTTTTTTTTTAGATTTGACATACTAATCATTAGAGAGTAAAACACAGATTTAGGAGTAATTTCGGACACGGAGAAGCCAGCCTTAAGGTATTGATGGCAAATTATACAGGCTAAACTAAATCATTTTGGCCAAAAAGAGTCCGATGAGAGGTGGATCAGTGTTAGAGGGTAGGTACTACTGCACGAACAGTTTAAATTATAGCCATCTATGAAACCGTGGCCGACTCGGGTCCGCCAGCTCAGCGACTTTCAGATAACACAGGTCCGGATGAGAGATTCACAGAAGGCGGCACTGCTGGCTCTGTGTTCAGTGACTTGACACGCACATGGCTGCATTGGCTTGGTAGCCTTTACCACACGGCGCACTGGGATATAGCCATGCATGGGATGTCGTATTTCGACTATTTTCATGTGGCCATTGTGCTGCTTCTTTTTAGTTCGTAAATTCTTAGTTAATAAGTTTTTAAATTAAACTAAACAAACCTTTCACTCTCTCCCTGAGATAAGGTCTATGCCCTACAGTGGGACGCATGTAGGCTGCTTATGTATGTCATGTAAACATTTCACTGGCTATTATCAAAATACAAAGGCCGTGTGCCTAAGTTTTCAAAGATAAACTTCGTAGTGGTTTAGAAAAACACTTTTAATCTCTTTAGAAAATAACAATTTTTAATGTAACGCGTAGTAAGTAAAAATGATTGTCATTCTAATCATAGCATTATATCTAAGTAAAATGACGTAAATAAATACGTATTTGAAAAATACATACTTTAAAAAACATTATATTCAAATCAAAGTCACTGGAATAAGCACGAGTAATCCAGAGGCTGCTGGCTGTTTGCCTTCAGTAAAATAAATAAAGCTGTTCGCGAAATCTGATTCGATTCCGTTTGTTTTCTTGTTCAACTACATGCATCTGCATTTATTGTAGTTTGTAAATGTAAATTGTCTTCGAATATAATATTTGAAAAGAATAGTAACTAAATAAATTGCGCTTAGTTTACAGACAAGAATAGCTATACAAATAGATTTATTATTTGTATTTGTGTAGGCATTAAAAAAAGACATTTAATCCTTATTGTCTATGATGATATAATGGACCATTTCCTACTAGTTCCTTAGCTCCAGGCAACCCCAGGCAAAATGTCGTGAAATCCCATCAAACATAAATGTGATAAAAACGGTCAAAGTTCATACAAAGTTCGTACTTTTTGGGACGAGAATTTTTCTCAAGGCCCTTTTAGGGTTCCGTACCCAAAGAGTAACCCTATTACTAAGACTCCGCTGTCCCACAGTGGGTCGAAACTGCTATATGAGGGACATAGGATTTTTTTTCTCAAATTCCTGTTTTTCTTGACGCTCATCGAAAGATCTTGTTATTCTAATGAATAATTGTAACTGAACGTTTTTCTCTAAAACTGATATTTTGCCCGGAAAAAAAATATTTTTACTTTTATTGTATGAAATGAAACAGAAACTGCTAAAATTTGGCCAAGTCTTAACAGATCTTGCTTTAAAACTACTTACCTCTTATTCTTTAGTTTACTGGCTAGAATTCTACCCTATCAGCGCGCGCCCGAAGTTGCCCGTTCAAGAGTTATGAGGAAGAGTAAAATAAAAAAAATTGTAAGTGAAAAGTACTTTTTTATTATTAATATCACAATAAAATAATTTTGTTACATTAGAATATATATTATTTAGGAACATTTATAATTTCAAAACATACATTTATCGAAAATAGTAAAAATAAAATAATATTAAAGTCGATAATTATATTTAATTATAAGCTGATATTTATTAAAAACTATAGCTACTACAAAAAAACAAATAAAATCCAACAAAATTAATCACTATCTTGTAAAGTATTTACATTTATAAATTCCAGTTCCGGTTCAGTTGGAAGAGACACCAAAAGCTCGACTGCTCTTGGTGAGAGAACCCTTCTCCGTTGTTTGGGCATTCTTGGCCTTAGATAGGTCAGTTTTGGATCAGAGGACAAGAGAAGATTATGCAAGATATCTTCATTTGTCGCTGTTCTACTTACTTTTCTAGAATGGTTCTCTCTATATTTACGAAAGTCTTTATTTCGAGATTCTGATGCTTCTTCCGATAGTTTCCCGATTGGTAAGAGTCCAAAATGCTTAATTATATCCGCACCATGGAGTAGCAACTTATGTACACTAGAGGGCATGTAGTACCACGGATATAACTGTACATACAAAGTGGCAGTATCTTTACAAAATTGAGAAAATTTAAGAAGGTCCACTTGCTCACAAGAAGCCACTGTCTGCAAGATTATGTGGAACCTTTCAATCAGCTCTTCATCAACTCCTGTGATTCGAGCCGATGTTTTTGCATCACTGAAAAATCTTCTGGCAGTGTTGCCGTCATTTGTAGTGCCTGCGCCTTGTTTTACAATATCGACCAGCAAGCCGTTTTCATCTTTAAAGGCTTGCTGGATTTGTTTTTTTCTTTCCGCCAACTTAGTTTTGTCCTCGCCCCTTGAGCTCCATTTTTTAAAGTCCATCCGGTAAGCTGAAACAAAGAAGGCAATTCATTAGTATCCAGAAAATCAACTTCTACAAAGAAATATTCATTCCAAAATATATAACATGAAATAGTTACTAGATTATGATATTAAAAATTATATACCTATATGAAGCAAACATTCCATGCACCGGATCCACGCATGTAATGAAGACAATCCGTACCGGCGAGGACAAAACTAAGTTGGCGGAAAGAAAAAAACAAATCCAGCAAGCCTTTAAAGATGAAAACGGCTTGCTGGTCGATATTGTAAAACAAGGCGCAGGCACTACAAATGACGGCAACACTGCCAGAAGATTTTTCAGTGATGCAAAAACATCGGCTCGAATCACAGGAGTTGATGAAGAGCTGATTGAAAGGTTCCACATAATCTTGCAGACAGTGGCTTCTTGTGAGCAAGTGGACCTTCTTAAATTTTCTCAATTTTGTAAAGATACTGCCACTTTGTATGTACAGTTATATCCGTGGTACTACATGCCCTCTAGTGTACATAAGTTGCTACTGCATGGTGCGGATATAATTAAGCATTTTGGACTCTTACCAATCGGGAAACTATCGGAAGAAGCATCAGAATCTCGAAATAAAGACTTTCGTAAATATAGAGAGAACCATTCTAGAAAAGTAAGTAGAACAGCGACAAATGAAGATATCTTGCATAATCTTCTCTTGTCCTCTGATCCAAAACTGACCTATCTAAGGCCAAGAATGCCCAAACAACGGAGAAGGGTTCTCTCACCAAGAGCAGTCGAGCTTTTGGTGTCTCTTCCAACTGAACCGGAACTGGAATTTATAAATGTAAATACTTTACAAGATAGTGATAGTGATTAATTTTGTTGGATTTTATTTGTTTTTTTGTAGTAGCTATAGTTTTTAATAAATATCAGCTTATAATTAAATATAATTATCGACTTTAATATTATTTTATTTTTACTATTTTCGATAAATGTATGTTTTGAAATTATAAATGTTCCTAAATAATATATATTCTAATGTAACAAAATTATTTTATTGTGATATTAATAATAAAAAAGTACTTTTCACTTACAATTTTTTTTATTTTACTCTTCCTCATAACTCTTGAACGGGCAACTTCGGGCGCGCGCTGATAGGGTAGAATTCTACCCAGTAAACTAAAGAATAAGAGGTAAGTAGTTTTAAAGCAAGATCTGTTAAGACTTGGCCAAATTTTAGCAGTTTCTGTTTCATTTCATACAATAAAAGTAAAAATATTTTTTTCCGGGCAAAATATCAGTTTTAGAGAAAAACGTTCAGTTACAATTATTCATTAGAATAACAAGATCTTTCGATGAGCGTCAAGAAAAACAGGAATTTGAGAAAAAAAAACCTATGTCCCTCATATAGCAGTTTCGACCCACTGTGTGTCCGTCCGTCCGTCTGTTATCAGGTTGTATCTCGTGAACCGTGATAGTTAGACAGTTGAAATTTTCACAGATGATGTATTTTGGTTGACGCTATAACAAAAAATACTAAAAACTGAATAAAATAAATATTTGATGGGGGCTCCCATACAACAAACATGATCTTTTTACAGTTGTATACTCGATATTAATAACGGCAACAGGTAGACGCTTGAAATATTCAAGTATTGTATAGATAATGTACGGGACCCTTCGTGCGCGAGTCCGACCGGCACTTGGCTTGTTTTTTCACATTTATAAGATGCTACAGCAATGGGCTCGGTAGTTGAATTTGTAACCAATAAATAAAACAAATCTCAATAACTCAAAATCCTGAAAGTGAAATTCGGCACACATCTTGTAAAACAAACTAGTTACTCTAAAATGAAAACAAAATTTATCACTGTTTTTGTTAGAAAATGCCTGCTCTAGATTGTTCTAGAAATTGCTGTAATTTATTGAAAATGTCTTTTCGAATTGAATTTTCCTAGTACCTCTTTTATGTTAAGAAGTTTACCGTGTAGCGAACATGGACAAATTTTGTATTAATATTTTCATGCTTAGTCGATGGCTAATTATTTAGCTATCGACTAAGCATGAAAATTAATCGTATCGCGTTACTTACACCTGTGAAATCGAATGCTTGAATGCTTTAGTTAGCAAATTTAATATGACAACCACCTGCTCTCCTATTAATTCATTGTTAAAACGTGACCACAATTCGAATTGTGGCTGTGTACTGCTTTCCGAAATTAAAGTCCAAATGGAAAATAGCTATTTACTTACATAAAGTGAGGTCAACTTAGTTACATTCATAGTTATATAGAACTATCATCATCATCATCAGCCATTTGACGCCTACTGCATTACATAGGCCTCGCTTATGGTTTTCATAAAACCATGAGGGGTTTCGGAATAATCGCCACGCTTGGCAGGCGGGTTGGCGATCGCAGTATGTGGTTGGAATCTCAGGAAGACGCTGCTGCCCGTCTCCTGGTAATTTGTTTCCTTAGTCACCTTCTACGACATTCACGGGAGGAGATGGAGTGACGCTATTCTTAATCCGGCGCCACACGGAACCAATATAAAACTATATGTTTATGGAACGCCAAATAATATATTTACAGTGATAAGGTAATTATTTAATAAAATAGTATTTACTATTTTGCTTCTTTAACAAAGTTAATTTGAAGAAAGCGCGGCATGACGGAGGGTGGCCAGAACAGCTTCAATCCGTTGATTCCCTCCGGTTTCATATGCACCATTAACACGCACCATCAATGATGCAAATGTTCGAACCCACTGGAAGGATGAGATTGAGCGAGGACCAAGGCGTTCGACGTAAGAGGGATAAAGTCTTTACCAAACAAGTAATTTATTTTCGTGCTGGATAGATAAATGAAAAGTAGAGTTGATATCATACTAGCACCCCAATCTCTAATGAGCTAGACACAAAAATTGGCTTTGAACCAAAACTCGAATCCCAACTGACATAGTTATCCACACGCCAAAAGGAAAATACGGGAGGCCACCCATCTCCTAGGAAGGTCCTTAACCTACTTGCAGACAGAGTAATCATTAATCATGAGATGGTTAGTGCTAATGTGAATATAAATGTTGGCTGCGGAAACGATACGAGACGTTCCCAGGCACAAAACAAAATCAGAAGAATGTGCCACTCCAAGGTAACGGTTTTTTAGTCTACTTGCTTGTAGATCTCATTCTGTTAGAAAATACAAGCAATTCTGAAATCTTTGAATTTGGGATATAATGCAAGTGTGGAAAGCTTTAAAGCTCTTAATTTTTGCCCTAAAGAAATAAGTTGAAGTGGCACTGGGGTGGTCACATCACAACGGTCAAGGAATTGACAAGTGATGGGTGGGGTGTAAATTTTCTTGATCGGAGGCCAGCTCGCTTGGTCGACGATCTGAGGCAGTTTGCTGGTGGCGGCTGGATGAGGATGGCCGAGGACAGAAATAACTAGCGTGCCTTGAGAGAGGCCTTTGTCCAGCAGTGGATGACACATGACATACTCGTATTAAAACGCATGCGTTTGTAATGCTTTCCTGCATACTAGTTCGTGAATACTATTCTCTCAACTTAATCAGCTGGACAAGAAGGACTAGGTCAATACACGCATAGTGAAGTAAGCTAGACTAAGAAGCGGGTATCCTAACTTTTTTTCTTTCACCATCAGCAAGTAGGTACATGAAAAAGGGTGTATTTGATAATAAGGTGGCCGGCAATTATTACGGCTATTTCTTATGACGACTTCTGTATCTTTGAGATAGCGTTAGAAACGATACGAGATCCGATGTTATCGTTTCGCGCGTACAAGCCGTCAATCGGCGAGATTTTACGATTATGAGGGATCCTCTATACTTCTTTTATTGCTCGAGGAGGAATTTACGAGGATCCCCGAGCAGGGCCGTGTTCTGACTTTTTGAAATATTACTTAACTGCATGAACATTCATTTCGTTAATAAGATATTTTCCTGGAACTTGAAATCAGTTGGAATGATTTAGACCTGTTCTGGGACAGAGAGGCGTGTCAGAGAATGGAGAACTTGCACTAAAAATGTTTTAATAGTATTGGAGAGGACACGTTAAAAGACAAATAAACGTGGTATTTTCTTTCTCTGCGAATAATACTTTTGATAATATAACCAATCGAAAAGTCAATATAGTCACGTGGTAGGTACTAAACGCGCCATACAAATCGACCTTGGACTATGACGTCACTCCCTAACGTAACGCCTATAATTCTATTATTTGCAGTGTCACTAACTTGACTATATAATTATTATAGCTAGTAATAAGGTTTAATATAATTTGACATTTCGATATTTTTATTTGCTGACATTGACATTATTCAAAATTGTATTATTTCTGTATTGATTATTTATTGTTAGTTTTTAAGATTTCATACACAATGCATGTTGTTTTTGAATAAATAAAATGAAATTAACGAAATGTACGAAGCGTATATCAATATTTGAGTTATCTCGTAAAATAATGTTTTTATGCATGTACTGTACACTCTTATAAGAAAACGTTCAAAATTCAACGACAAAACGAAATCTAATAAGTTTTATGTTATTAGAGTAATTTTATTTTTCGCATATTTTGTGACCCCAAAAATCCTGAAAAAATATTTTTATTGTTTTATTTTTAATTTTTTCCAAGGTTTTTATATGATTTCAATAGTATAAAAGCAACGTCACTCCAATCCAAGTTAGATACAATTTCCCCATAGTGCTTTGGAGGGGACGAAGAAGACTAAAATAGGACGGTATTAGAATACTAATTACTAAATGGCTAATTGACGTAACGATCTAATCGAATGAAGGATATTTAATATCTATTCTACCATACTTTTGGCTTTTCCATTGTTTTGTTATATGTATATATTAATTAAAGTGTTTAATCTCTGTTTATTTATGAACTAATTATATATGTTATTTTTAATAATTTGATTATATTTATATGTTTGCATGTCTGTTGTGTTTATCCCTTTTATTATGTTGCTTATATTTTTTTCTTTATTTATTAATTACCAACAGCAAATAGGCCACACTGCGCTCAAGAACATTCAGGGCTAACGGTACTGACTGAAAATCAGTGCTGACGGTTCATACCACGCTAAGATAACTGCAGTTTGTAAAGTGGTTTTATTTATAATTTTTTTATGCCCCTATTTTATATGTCTAGGTATATGTATTTTGTTTAGGTTTTAATTAATATGTGTGTGCAACTGTTTTTGCAATAAAAGTTTTTTTTCTAATTAAACATTCTACGCGTAATTTAAATGTAGCCAGCTGTCTAATGCCGGGTAAAGATTTACCCAATTAATGTGATCGAATGAAAGTCAACAAATCAATGTAGACTTTGGGACAAAAGCACACGAACTTTCTAGACCTCCATAGTATTGTTTAAGACGTTATGGCGAAAGCAAGTAAACTTAATTTACCTCCATGGTATCAGTATTATGGAGGGCAGTAAAGCGAACGCAAATGGGTGCCTTCTGACAACGTGTATCTACGTATATCTAGCGGGGCCCAGGATTAGGACCTCGTTAGAACTGTAGCGTCGATAAGTATGCTAAGCTGGCTCCAAATGCCTCACGAATTTGATGTTAAAATCGTTTGTAATTTCTAAATAGTAAATAGCGTCTAAAGTCCGTGTCTATTCAGCAGGAATTCTTTCTACTTCTAAGCATATGCAGCACAAATTCAAGTTCAAGAAGTTCAATTTAAAGATTTGATACATACTCGTAAACGCTTAAATATAGCATCTCAAGTTAAAAGATATAGCATGTGTCTCTCATCGCATCTAATGGTTTGTAATAGAAGTCAAGGTAAAAGCAAGCGAACTCCATAGTATTAGTGTTATGAAGGTCAGTGAAGCGAATGCAAACGGTTCAGTTGGTTTGACATAGCATTAAAAACTCCCAAAGTTTAATCACAATAGTTTATCTCAAAATTGCGCAATTCTTGCAACATGTCAATTACACTCTGAGTTCAGCTCTCAAAGGGGTCCCACCGAAATTTAAATTAAAAATAAGTAATAAGTAATTTGTTTATTCTATAAAAGGTACATGCAATTTTTACATTAACTCGTTTCCGCCAAACTAAATGATAGTTTATTGGCAGACTTACTCTCAGTTTAAAACTAAGTTACTTATAATACCTAACAAGTTTTATTACTTAAGTTAAGTTTACATAGAGAATTAAAACAAGATACAAGATAGGATCAATTTATGGTACTGGTTACAAACTGGTTCATTAATTCAGAAACTACACACTTTTTTATGAAGCATTTTACTGGCATATTGTGAGGATCTTAAGTACGGCTCTGTTTATATTAGGAGCTGTATCGTATCGATCACTTCGTATCGGGACACTGACATAGCTTTCATTGTGACGTTGATACCTCGCGAGTCTCGCGAGACCAGTCCCTGCCAGCTACTCCAAGACAAATCTTATTACAAGTGGTTTAAGTCCGATTTTATCGAACCGTTAGTCCTCGGGCCTCTGGGCACTAGTGATTGTTTACCGCATGAAAAATCCACTACGGAACAATTTCTTATTCGAGCCTGTTACTTTTGATTTCTTTCGGTTCTTTTTTGTGATGTCATTGCCTGCTTACGCACACATACACACTGATATATTACAGGGTGTCCTATTTTTGGATAAGGACCAAGCAAGATGGAAATCGGTCAAAACCTTCCGAGAAAGTCTTTCAGTGTAATAGGACTTGCTCTTCACGATATTATGCTCAAAACCAGCAACTGTGAATTCAAACGGCTTGTAATATCTCCGCTGTGGTGACGGTATCCCTGTTTGTGTGAAAGCATTCATTATTATTTCAGGACTTGTGAGTTGTCTGGAAGTCTGATAGGTACTTTCCAAAATTAAATTAACTATTAGCCGAAACAGTAGAATATTATGAAACAGACCAACATTATTAGTATATTTGCATAGTTCTGTCCATATCCATAGTTAAAAATACGGGCCAAATCATAAGTAAATAAATAATTAGTATATTTCCATAGTTTAGTACATTAAGTCCCACATGAAACCATTTCGTCAGCATGGGAATATGTGACTTTAGAGGGAAAGGCGTAGGTATAGTCGACAGCATATCATCCTTTACATACGTGTGCTCTACTATTCTATGTCACGGGCGACTTTGCAACAAAAAAATGTTGAGGTTGGCCTACTGTCTACTCTACTCTTAGAACACGAACGAAGGTGGTCAACCTAACTTTTGGAGCAAGCAAACAGATTTCAACAATTTAGGGCTACTGATCGCTCGATTGATTTTAGACCTTTCATCATCAGCCATTTGACGTCCACTGCAGGACACAGGCCTCCTTCGTGGTTTAACCATAACCATGAGGGGTTTTGCCATAATCGCCACGCTTGGCAGGCGGGTTGGCGATCGCAGTATGCGGTTGGAATCTCAGGAAGACGCTGCTGCCCGTCTCCTGGTAATGTATTTCCTCAATCGCCTTCTACGACATCTACGAAATGGAGTGACGCTATTCTTAATCCGGCGCCACACGGAAAGACCTTTAGACCTTTGTGACATTCTAACTTCAGTTATTTCCATAAATACATGATCCCTACAAGCAACACAAATGCTGCTAGAAAAAATGTATAAAAGCAAAAAATGCTAATATAGTCTATTTATTTTTCTCGGATACTAAAATGACATTACCTGGGTTGCCTGTTTATTGCAATTTAAAAATAGTGATGTGCCCCCCTATCGAAAGATAACGATAAATTAAAGGACATCATTCATTAGTACAGATTACAAAGTAAATAATACAAAATTTAATTATATATTTTATTAACTAAACATATTTACAATGTACCTCGAATTGTCATAATAAACTACAAATTGTAGTGTTATGAAATTCGGCCCTGTAAGCTCAGAGGTCACCGAGTATTGCTGTTTCTAAAGTGTCGGATACAATTACCAGTTTATGAAGAAATTTATACTGTGTGAAATTTATACTAACATAGAGTGGCACGCATATAGGCTGATTATGATAATATGATATGAAATATATTTTTACCTTATTCTGATGAAGATTTCACACAGTATAAATTTCTTCATAAACTGGTAATTGTATCCAACACTATAGAAACAGCAATACTCGATGACCTCTGAGCTTACAGGGCCGAATTTCATCGCAACGTTTAGTATTTCGGCAGTGTTTAAAACACATTCGTTTTGTTTTGGCGTCTCGGTTGGAAATTTGTTTTTTTTTTTTGTATGAACATATTTATAAGCGTTCATAATCATGTCTTTTTCCGTTTGGCTAAATGATGTGAGCTTACGTTTTTTCTTGGCGATACAATTTCTTCATTACGACTACGTGACGAAGTAGATGGAGCCTGAGCGTCCATTACAAATTATTCAACAAAAACGAACAAGACCACAAAACTTCACGCAAAAGAAAAAGCAAAGAAACAGAAACAAATTTAACAAATAACGCCCGTTGTTATATGTATTGCTCACACAGAAAAAGCAACGGACGCATTCGAACAATTCAGAGGTTGAAGCCTGTTGCAAACAATATTTTTGAAGGGGTCGTACCACAGACTAGAAAAAATCGTATTTTGCTCGGAATTCTAGAAAACAAATATTTCAGCACTCAAAAAAAAATTACAAATCAAACTCTGTGCCTACACAACCAAAGCTCATTGCTCCTTTGCTTTGTTTGGTAGAGAAAAACCTCTTTGTTGTATTCTGTAATGGAAAATGGAGGTATAGTTTTGAGTACACCACTAAACAATAAAAGCTGGTATCATTATTCGGCAACTTGAGATTTGCAGTTGTCAATTTAGTATCTGAGATGAATAAACAGATGGCCAGATGTCGCTGCCTGTACGTAATACCAGTAATACAGAGAAGTTTGTAAAGAGGCTCGAAATTTCATCGATGCTTGCACTTGCCCATTAGCTCAGTTAGGAGAGCGCTGGCACGGTTAGCCAGAGGTCACGGGTTCAAGTCCCGGCATGGGTAGAATTTTTAGCCTCTAAATAGGTTTTTAAAATTGTCCTCAGCACGGGTTAGTGCAACAAAAAGAATATAATTTGTGAATTGGTTTTTCAAAAGCTGTGAATGATATAGGTAATTCGATGAGAATTTATTTAATTTGGTTAGAATATAGGTATTTTGTAAGGTTAACACGAGCACTAGACATAATAAAAACTGAATTTAATGCTTCAAAAAGACGCCTATCACCTCAATCTACCGAGACCACGGGATTTGCAAAAGTACCGAAACGTACCGTGAACGTACAAATATCCCTGCAAATTCAGGTTTTTATTAGGATATAGGTAGGTACTTTTATTGTGAACGTGAACCAAGTTGCAAGCACTTGAATACACGAAGTCTTTATTACCCTGTTCTGTGAACACCCAGCAGACAAGTGTTATTGACCGGTTTTACATTGGGCGATAACCGTAACGATATGACACAATCGGAGTGGTAGTCATTCGTTCATTTACGTTGTGTGAATAGTCCAACGTTGTAACTTGTCATTCTCGGAACTCTTCGTATTTAAAAAGCACATCGTTGACCGTTTTTACATTAGACAGTAACCATAACGACACGACGTAATCGGACTGTTAGTTTACGATTATAATAAAAAATTATATTAGTAATAATAATATATTAATACTGATGATCGATAAACGATAATTATCGTCCAATGTGAAACCGGCCACTCTCGAAATCCGTCGTATTTAAAAAGCACACGATTCGATCACGTACGCGATCAAGCATTTTCACGCGTGACTTAAAAACGCAATGAGATCCAGCTGTATGTCGACTGTCTCATAAAGATAATGGAAACGTCTTCGATACAATTTCCATCTTGCGGCGTAAAGAGCGAATCCTTGCCGAAGAATTACCCGAATAAATAAAGTAAAAGTTCCTCGCGTGCTCTCGCTTGATGGCAAGAAAAGCGATTTAGATCCGAAAAGATACCGGTTAGCTTGTAGGTACGAAAGCTCAGACTGTCCAAATAAGAATCAGAATCAAAATAGTTTATTTATGAGACTCAGGTGATTTTACAGATTTGCTCATTGTTTGGTGTAGTCCGTGAATGAGAAGACATAGGTACCTTTACACCCGTGCACTCAGAGCTGTGATAGCGGAGCGGTAGAACGCCGGCTTCTCATTCGGGAGATCGTGGGTTCGAATCCTGGCATGTACCAATGACTTTGTTTTCTAAGCTACGTACATTTGTGAAGTTATAGTAGCAATACCACTCGCTAACCGTGAAGGAAACATCGCGAGGAAACCCTAGTGTACATACCTCAGCACTTGCTACGTACAATGGCCAAACGATGAGGCTAAGTGCGGAAATCTCCAGTCGAACTTGAACCAGCGCACTCACGGGACTTTTGCATGTTTTAAATACCTATAAACTTGTGCTGCCGACTGTATTGCAAACTACTGTATACTTTTTTCGACACATGCAGCCATTACGATATTTTACGTAGTTCCTGTACTCATCAGTCTCTCGAGTGTTGTAAATTTACAGTATCATTGATTTTCATTTTAGGTAAGGGACCCTGTTAAAGTGATTTTTTTGCCGTTTTTTGCTCGATATTAATAACGGCAACAAATAGACGCTTGAAATATTCAAATATTTTATAAATGGTACATTCTATAAATAAATGGAAAAAACCAGCCAAGTGCGTGTCGGGCCACGCGCAGTGTAGGGTTCCGTAGAAAGAGGAGGTTTTATCTGCATTACAGAAGTAGCAACTTCATCAAAGTAATTTTCAATGGATTTTGTACAAAGTTTCTCTTTTATATGTTGATCGCCTATTACTCGTTAACTTGTAAAGCCTGCTCAGCCGTGATAATTTTCCCTTTTAAGTTTATATGTGCTACTGCCCTACATTTTTTTCACGTTTCTACACTCAACTGTTTAGCCGGGGGAGTGGGGGTACGCCCTACTCGGACAAAATTTTGCGCTTTAAAGCTAAACATTTCGCAAACTGAACCCCAAATCGAAAAATGGTCTTCCTACACCCACAATATTTAAATGACCATTCCAACGATAGCCCACACTGGCGTAGGCCAGAAAGAAAAATACATCCATAATTTCGGTGTAGGAGGTAGGTAACTTTTATTCAGATTTTATTCTACCGTTTTTTCGGTGTAAGCTAAATTCCAGCTCTTTAGTACTTATCGTGTCTATGCTAAGCCGCGGACAGACAGACGGACGGACGGACGGACATGGCGAAACTATAAGTTCCTTGTTGACTACGGAACCCTAAAAACGATTTTCTAGTGAACTTACAACTGTAGCGACGTCTCTTATTATGTATATTATTATCCGATCTGATCGATATATCGGTCAAGAGAAGTCGTTCAGACATTTAAGAAACACAATGTAAATTCTTTGGTTTACTAATGTATTGCCAAAAATCGTTTCCCAAAGTATTACTTCCCAAACTATTTTCCGCAAATTATCACTTGGCAAAAAAACATTTCTCAAAACAACTTAAAGCAAATAAACAGTTAGCAAAAGTTATTATGGCAAGTTATTGTTTACCAAATAAATACTTGGTCAAAATTCATTTTACCAAGCATTATTCAGTCAAAAGTATAATTTGACCAAATGAATAAAATGCGAAATGTAAACTAGAACAAAATTTTTTTTGTTTGACTCAAAACTAAGTTTTTTAGTGAAATATTTTTTTTCGCTTTTATATAAAAAAAAAGAACTAACACCCGAAGTTTCAGGATGGAAAGGATCGCTGCGCTCCGCTCCATCCTGGAACTTCGAACCTATTTTTGCTTATGTGTACTGACCTAACAACCAAATTTTAAACACACTTTTTACACCAAATTGCTTTCGTAAGTTTTTTTTTAAATCAGAATATAATACTACAAATAAATGTATCTTAAGCTTAAATTTTTAAATTACTTGTATTTATGCCTAATAGTATTTAACCACATGAACAAAATGCGAAATATAAATTTAATCAAACAATTATTTGCTATATAACACTTGCCAAAATAAAACGTTAGCATAATAAACGTTTGTCTTAATAAAACTTGACGCAGTAAAATTATGCGAAATAAGAATTTGACCAAATGAATAAAATGCGAAATGAAAACTTGCTAAAGTTTCATTTGGGAAATGAAACTGATGCCATAAGTTTATTGGGAAGTAAAATTTGGCGAAAAATACTTTGGCTAAACGGCGGTATCCCAAATTGTTTACTTTGAAATATTTTTTTAATTTCTGATTGAGTGTAACGGCAGTATTAAATGTGATCGACCCATGCTTGGTCAGGGAACGAAAATTGTTAAATACAATTATAATCCTCTTTCCTCTCTGAGCGCTATACGCCGTCTCCACCTGTGGTCTCTACTAGACACCTGCACATTACAAGTGCAATCATTGAAGTTTCTCCAGTTTACCGTACCTTGCAAGCCAAACATCGTATGCGCATGTTCTTCTGTGTTTGATTTGTTAATGTGCTACCTTAATTTGATTTTGTTTTGCTTAAATGACAAATCAATTTACTTATAAAAATCGTCACTCTAGTTCATTTGTTTTATGGGCATTTGTACCTTCTGCTCTATCACAGTTTGCGAGAATAGCCTTAAGGGTGAAATATTTATTTCGCGCTGCGGTACGTTGCGGTGCCCAATGATGTTGCGGCCAAATCCAATCGATACGTATAAATAAAATGGATCGGTCTGTTTTTGAAATTTTCCCCCGATATTACCTCGCCCTTGCTTTATGACACTACGTTCGTGCCTCTGCTTTGTTTGCGAAGTCTTTCCATATAGAGTTTATGGACATTCGTCTAACTGCACAAATAATAGGGTTAAAGTATGAAATTGCCGTTTTATTGGAATAGGTTCTTTGAATTGACATAGAATCTTCATGGTTTGAGGTTTTCGAATGAAACTTTTTTCAAATGGTTTCTATGATGTTCTTTTTTTAAAAAATGTGAAACATTTGAATATCGACTTTCAATTGTTTTTGTTATTCAATTTAGACAAGAAAGATGGATACTGCGAAAATTCGAGTGATTTTTGAATACGAGTTCCGACGCGGAACTAACGCGGCAGAAACAGCCCGCAATATCAATGCTGCGTTTGGAGAGGGGTCTACTAATGAACGCACCGTGCGATTTTGGTTTAAACGCTTTCGTGATGGAAATTTCGACATAAAGAACGAGCCACGAGGAAGACCGCCCACACAGGTGAATAACGATGAATTAAGAGAGATAGTGGAAGCCGACCCTACTCAAACTACCCAGGAATTAGCGGCATGGTTTAACGTTACCTTACCCACAATATTGACTCACTGCGTCAAATCAATAAAATAAAAAAATACGAAAAATGGATGCCTCATAATCACTCGAATTTTCGCAGTATCCATCTTTCTTGTCTAAATTGAATAACAAAAACAATTGCAAGTCGATATTCAAATGTTTCACATTTTTTAAAAAAAAGAACATCATAGAAACCATTTGAAAAAAGTTTCATTCGAAAACCTCAAAACATGAAGATTCTATGTCAATTCAAAGAACCTATTGCAATAAAACGGCAATTTCATACTTTAACCCCTAATATTAACAGGAATTTAACCTCATCATGTCGCACTAGGTATCCATAAGATACAACAGAAAGTGGGAGTTCCACTCGTCAAACAAACTTAAGCACGGGGAAAACTTCTAAATTTGTCAGCCGTTCCATACTAAAGTGGAATTTAAATATCGAATAGAACCATAATTTTTAGATGTGCATGGCGATTTCGTTGAACCCTGTGTATTCCAATATTTCAGGAATGCGTTTCCAACGAAATCCACAAACATTGTAAGTTTAGATACAAAGTTTAAACTTTTCAACTTCTTTGAAAAGAATAAATGTGGAGTTTCATTGTTATCTACCTCTCTCTATTGCCTCGTGGTTAACCAGTTGCCAAGCTGGCCTAAGTTGGCAAACCATTTCAGATGAACCCTACCAGGTGGAGCTATGCTCTAGATTCCTGATTCGAAACAGAGTCCGTACTATAGCGGGCGCAGCTAGCCAAAAAAAAATTTAAGAAGCAATAAGAACGTTAAAAGCTTTGAAAAGCGTTTTTGACTCTCATTGTTCTAAAGTTCCTCATTGTATGAAGTCCATAACAGTATTATATTTTGTCACAAACTTTCATACTTACGCTAAACGACAACCAGCATCCTGTTCGCTGTCCACCATTAATAAACGTTACCAAACTTTAAACTACCCTCCTAAGCCCTGGAATTCAATAGCGAGCGACCTGTCCTGGTTCCGCTTTAATCTCCACAGATGTTACCGGAGGAGGGTTTCTCTAGCCTAAGTGTCACTCTTTTAATCCGGCCACAAACAAGCGAAAACTGTTCTATATGTGCATGTGCACTGTGTTGTGATGCGAACCAATCGATAAAGACAAAATCCACTTTGAATATGTGCACGAAACAGAAACTACAGTTAGCAAATTTTAACACTAGGTGGCGCTGACGGTATTCTTTATCGCTTTAAGGTGGTGTCCATAATGCGGTGAAGTTGTCTTTGCATCAATTTGTAAAGAGTTAAACTTTTCTCTCATGGATCACGTCAACAGACAACAGACATTTGACCAAAATTATAGCCCAAATTACCAAAATTATAACCAAATAATGGGAGCTGCGATCCTTTCGCTTAAGTCGGTAAAAAGTTGGCTCAACCAGACGCAGCCTGAGACTCTACGCATTATAATATCTACTGGAAAAAAATATAAATGTTTAAAGCTAATTAAACCACATCCTATACAACAAACGTGATTTTTTGCCGTTTTTACTCGATCTTTGTGTCTAATGTTGTATCGATAATGGAACCCTTCTGTCGCGAGTTCGACTTACACTTGGCCGATTTTTTCTAATTATTTGATATAAAACCTTTATGAGATTTGGCGTTTGTATTTTTTTTATGTTCGCTGCTAAAAAAACAAAAGACTAGCAGGACAGGAATGAATTTTCATACAATATTCCTGCCCTGCTACGGAGGATGGGAATGAAATTTCATATAACTTTTCCCGCCGCATAATTGTAAGGGAGAAATATAGTAGATTGTTAACCGAGGGCTGAAAGGCACCCATTCCTGACGAGATGTTTTGGCGCTCGAACAAAGTGAGAGCGCCAATAGTTCGAGGCAGAAATGGGTGCTATCACCCGAGTAAAACACTCTACTTTTCATTACGAATACGAGGAAAGTAAACACAAGCCAGTTAAAATCAAAAAATATAAAACTTAAGGAAATCACGCCGAAACAGACGGATGGTCTAGCTCGCGGCGAGATAGCTCGCGCGCTAACTTGTGCTAGCCGTACATCACAATTCGCAAGATGGCGCGCGACCGCGAAAGACGGCCATTTTGAATTTGCGTATTTGGTGGTTTTATCTGTGTCTTAAACAATATTTT
Organism: Yponomeuta evonymella; assembly: GCA_963969515.1. Classification (NCBI taxonomy): domain Eukaryota; kingdom Metazoa; phylum Arthropoda; class Insecta; order Lepidoptera; family Yponomeutidae; genus Yponomeuta; species Yponomeuta evonymella. The sequence continues at coordinate 10,149,799 of OZ018357.1, forward strand.
AATTTATTTTGCAAATCACATCTCGCCTTGAAAGTGACTAATAAATACATAAAGTACATTATATTAATTATAAACATCAAAAAGAATTTAAATGTCAACAAAACTAATAAATGAAGAATTAATCGTTTTATGGCTGTATAGGTTACTACCATTGCGTTGTTCAATATAAACTACGATTCATATTTTTTTTTAATACTTTTCTGCTTTAGAGCAGGCATGTACCACTTTCAGCACGGTGCCTGGATGAACAATGACCCCCTTTCAGAGTATGAGTAATGAAAACGAACTTTGTAACCCGTTTATGAACGAGCAATGAGACACTTTCTGAGTGGGTGTGGTGTAAAATAATTCTTGCACCCGTCGTAGTCTCAGGGAGAGAGCACTTTATCTGACGCACCAGACAGGGGGCGTCTGAGGAATCTCATTTCCGTGGTTTTCTTTGCATTTCGCTCGCTTCACGTTATTTTGTGGCGCCGCTCGAGGAAAGAAGACGGTGACACGAGACTTGTCGATGAAATACGTGTGGAGTTTCAAATGAAGTTTAATTAATTTGTGACCTATAGGATGGTACGGAAATTGTGTCAAGATCTTTCCCATGTACGATTGGCTGGGAAAAAGTGCTTTTAGTAAAAAAGTCTTCAACTGCACCTTTTCTTTTATATTCTTTTTGTTGCACTAACCCGTGCTGAGGACAATTTTTAAAGACCTATTTAGAGGCTGAAAATTCCAGTCATGCCGGGACTTGAACCCGCGACCTCTGGCTCACCTTGCCAGCGCTCTCCCAACTGAGCTAATGGTTTAAATAGGTTTTTAAAAATTGTCCTCAGCACGGGTTAGTGCAACAAAAAGAATATAATCATGTAGGTACAGCGATATCATTCCGATGTAAAAACCTAACTGCAAAGTGGGTCATTCGGTGCTGCAAGTGATGTTAATCGCTTCGGCCAGATGTCGCTGCCTGTACGTAATACAGAAAAGTTTGTAAAGAGGCTCGAAATTTCATCGATGCTTGCACTTGCCCATTAGCTCAGTTGGGAGAGCGGTGGCACGGTAAGAGGTCAAGTCCCGGCATGGGTGGAATTTTTAGCCTCTAAATAGGTTTTTAAAAATTTACCTTTTCTTTTGTAACTGCTATTGCGATATTTTTCTGGTGTATATTAAATATTAAAATTGTTGCAAAATAATAGGAGTTAAAGTATGAAATTGCCGTTTTATTGCAATAGGTTCTTTGAATTGACATAGAATCTTCATGGTTTGAGGTTTTCGAATGAAACTTTTTTCAAATGGTTTCTATGACGTTCTTTTTTTAAAAAATGTGAAACATTTGAATATCGACTTTCAATTGTTTTTGTTATTCAATTTAGACAAGAAAGATGGATACTGCGAAAATTCGAGTGATTTTTGAATACGAGTTCCGACGCGGAACTAACGCGGCAGAAACAGCCCGCAATATCAATGCTGCGTTTGGAGAGGGGTCTACTAATGAACGCACCGTGCGATTTTGGTTTAAACGCTTTCGTGATGGAAATTTCGACTTAAAGAACGAGCCACGAGGAAGACCGCCCACACAGGTGAATAACGATGAATTTAGAGAGATAGTGGAAGCCGACCCTAGTCAAACTACGTTTGGTTTAACGTTACCTTGCCCACAATATTGACTCACTTGCGTCAAATCAATAAAATAAAAAAATACGAAAAAGAGGTGCCTCATAATCACTCGAATTTTCGCAGTATCCATCTTTCTTGTCTAAATTGAATAACAAAAACAATTGAAAGTCGATATTCAAATGTTTCACATTTTTTAAAAAAAGAACATCATAGAAACCATTTGAAAAAAGTTTCATTCGAAAACCTTCATTCATAAAGATTCTATGTCAATTCAAAGAACCTATTGCAATAAAACGGCAATTTCATACTTTAACCCCTAATATTCATAATTGTTCATAATGTCATTTCTCTTCAACACGTCTGAAATTTTAAGGATGATCTATTAAAAAGCGGCTCTAGAACGCTGGAAAACCGTAATATGACATAAAAAATATTGAAAAGTGGTATTTAAATCGTAGAATTAATGTTGTTGTACCTAAATGTCAATTAAACACAAGGAGTTTTAGGCCGAATGCACTACTTTCTTAAATGTGGCTTAAACAGTATTTAACTAAAATTCTTGATACGAAATAAAATAAAATAATTTAAATAAAATAAAATCATTCAGATTTCCTATGTTCATTAGCAGTCACTAAATTAACGCAAAACCTAAAATCCGTTTCATCACTATTTTCTTCGTTGTTGATTTCCTAATGTCCGACCCGAAAGCCACATCTTTTTTTCTTTGTCTTTGCATCGTTACAATATTTTACCCAAAGAAATCATGCTTTTCTCAGGCGTTGTTTCCAAAATTTGAGGCAGGATTTCTTTGGATAAAATATTGTACTAACAATGATCACATTTTTTTGAGGCAGGATTTCTTTGGATAAAATATTGTACTAACAATGATCATATTTTTTTCCAAAGAAATCGTGCTTGAAAAATCGACGGCATAAGAATATATTGAGGTTAAAAGTAGCACTTATAAGGGGCTCCATACAGTAACACTGGCACCACCAATGGAAAAACATCATATCTTTCTTCACAGATCGTTTTTGCAAAAGTTTCAGTACAATCTCTCAATGGTGTTATCAGTGATTTAAAGATTGTCCTAACACGTTTTGTTAGGACGTACAATAATTTTATATAAACTCATAAATATTGATTATTAGTTATTGAAATTAAAATTAAATCTACAGTCACACTTCTAGCAAGGGGGTCTCATGCACTTAAGCACTGGTTCCCATGCTGTTGCTGTGTTCCAACCACGATCTCTATTGAAATTGCAGGTATGTTTGCGTAATAATACAATACCTACAAATTAAAAAGAGCTTCGAGAGAGAATAAATTTTCACCCATTGTCTTTAGCAAGTAATTCAAGAATATGTATTGTGCCTTCAAAGTTAAGCGAGCATTTCTTAATTAAAACAAAAGCAGCCATGTATGCTCAGCCCCTAACACAACAGTAAAGTCAGCGCAAATCCTGTGTACAACCGGCGCGATTGTCGCTTGTTTTTAACTATGTAACTTCTTAATGGAGTTCACAGATATATGGCGTGAAGTTTTGACTCCTAACAAGGGCCTTTGCGACCCAAAAGCTGAAATAACAATTGGTAGAAGGATACTCGCCGAGACTTATTCTGAGTCAATATCAATTTGTTTTAGGTAGTCTATAATTTAGTTGACTGCCAACCTCCGGTGATGGAGAGGCAATTTAAGAAGAAAATTATGGTTAATTATTGCTCTGTGAGTTTAGAAAACGTAGGTACCTACTCCCATTTACCTACCAACTTTCTGGAAAAAATCATATGAGTAAAACACGGTTAATTATACGTAAACAAAGGGACTAGACAATTGTTTGCTTCCCGCTCATACAATATTACCGTCTATGTTTTGTGAGCGAGAGGCAAATAGTTGCAGAGATCCTTTGCATTCACGTGTTTAAAACAAATTATGCTTTTTTGAGGTGAGCTTTTACTAGAGTTACTGATATATTTAGGTTAGTACCGAGTAGGGGCATACCTGAGGCTACCAAACGGCCAAAGATCGGTTGGCCGCACAAGATATCGCTGGACGCATGAAGTGGCCAAGGACCTACGTGAGCTCCAGGCAGGCGACTGGCAAGAGTCCGCGCAGTACAAAGACAATCGGCGACTTCTGTTGTCAGCGGCAAAGACACACTTCGGGCCGCTGAGCCAGCCAGCGCGGTAAATATAAGTACCGAGTAGTACTTCTGTTACGGCGCTATAACGTAGGTACAAGCCGCTCGTTTATCGTCATTTGCAGCCTCCCTTTCATAGCCGAAACGAGCCGTTTGGACCCTTTATTTCGAAACAACTGAATTGTATATGAATCTAAATGGTGGCAATAAAACTATGTAACTACTTATAATTTTTAATGAGGCCGTTAGAATCAGGCCCGGCCTCTCAATTGGTACAGGAACGGTAGATAATACCGGGTGGCATTTTAGTCAACTGCCAAACTTTAAAGGGGCTTTTTACTCATAAATATAAACAACTTTTACTATGGGGCCAAACTAATCAGAGCAAAAAATAGATGAGCTGTTTCATACACAAGATATAAGCAGTACTGCATCAAATGAATGAAACAGCTTATTTATTTTTTGCCCTGATTTGTTTGGCCCCACAGTAAAAGTTGTTTGTATTGACGAGTAAAACGATCCCTCAAAGTTTGTCAGGTGACTAAAATGCCGCCCGGTATAATTAAGGACTGCAATTTATGAATGAAAGATTTTCAAGCCATATTAGTCATTGCCTTTTCGATAATATAGATGGTAGTTGTATGGTAATTTCGGTTAAGTTATGTAAATACTTCATTGACTGCATTTAACATTTGTTAATTAAACTATGCCTCCAGTTCTGGAGGCCTATATAAGGTAGATCGGCGCCTGAACAAAGGATGTTAAAGTCAAACGATTGACTTCGACTTTCAAACTAAAGGCTGGTATATTGCCCGACAAATGACTTTGACTTCGCACGGACGTATTTTCGGTCTCATTCGCGGGGGGCGCGGAATGTGAATTAAGTAAGTAAGTAAGTATTTTTTATTTATTTCCTTCTCACAGAGGCATCAACACACAAATTAGGTACAATTTCAGTACCTAATCAGGAGTTTTTCTTATGTGAGAGGCTGGAATCCATACTGGGAAAGATCCTATGTGACATATCTCCAGGCCCTCACTAAACTTACAATGCATTGTTTCTAAAATGTATTTAAGTAGCTTTTTCTTAGTTCTTGAGCTTAACAGAAAATTATAACTGTCAATTGTATTACAGGCAATATACTATAGGTTTTCTTAGAAATCTTCGAATCACCTAATCCAATCGTTTCATTCCGGCTGCGCGGTTTTTTGGTTCAAATTATCTGTATGGCATTCACGGTCCTGTCGTCATGTCAAAAGACGTGATACATACCAAATCTTCACAGTGATAGACCATCCTAATTTGCTAGTCTTATTTTACTTAACCCACAATTAACCCATAGATTATCAAGCAGAAGGACTAGACGCAATGTACATCGTATTGTGACAGTATTAAAGAAAATGTTTTTATAACGTGTAAATAAATAAAAATTCGATTCAGTTTTTATAAAACGCAGCCCAGAAAGTAGTACCTTAGTAGGTAGGTTCGAACATTAGTCGTCGGCTACAACCTACTCAGCTCGTCTTTGTGCTCAAAATAGATAAAAGCAAGGGGCTTTCTCCGGCCTGAAGATACTCGTAGATATAATAACATCGATGCCTCAGACCGCAAGATCCAATATCCAATACCAACTAGTCTTGAGGGACTGATATCATTCGACCCTCACTAGACATTTGCGGCTAACATCTACCCTATTCACTTCGCATGACCCCTTCAAATCTACGTTTGATCTTCCATCTCTTTTGTAAACACTTACCAGCTAGTTTTTTGTCTCCTTTCGTCTCGTCTCGATCTTTGATACGTGATACGTCTCGAGGTAGAGCGTTGGTAGCCTAGTGGGTAGAACAGCGGACTCGGAAGCGAGAGACCCAGGTTCGATCCCAAGTGCGGGCATGTTCCTACGACTTGGTTTTGTAAGTTATGTACATTGTGAAGTTATAGTAGCAATACCACACGCTAACGGTGAAGGAAAACATCGTGAGGAACCCTGAGTGTCTGAGCTATTCACATACCTCAGCGCTTGAAATCGCCAATCCGCGGTGGGCGCGCGTGGTGATTAAGCCCATACTCTCTCCTTGAGAGAAGGCCTGTGCCCTACAGTGGGACGCATATAGGCTGATTATGCTCGATCTTTAACAGACTTCAAAAAAGAAGGAGGTTCCCTGATTACTCGACGACGACGCCTGGAACGATTTGGAAAGTTCTTTGTTTGTTTGAGAGGGTAGTCATCAAGTCAGGATCTGGTGATAGGATTCTGGAGAAATCGAGGGAGCTCTTCATATTTTAAAGGCGATCTGGGTGTTTTATAGTGTCTCGTGCATTTGTTTTTGGAACACACATTTGGCGGAGTCGTAGTAATATACACAAAAAAAGAAATATGTATATTTAATAAAAAATAATAACCGACTTCAAAACACTGCAGCACTAAAACACAGAAGTAGGTACGTACATGTAGGTATTTTAGAAATATACATTATTTCTGTGTTTTCAGCACTGTAGTGTTTTGAAATTGGTTTTTATTTAATTCAATTACAGATTACAACTCACCTCCATCCAAAATTTCAAATCAAACTAAATTCGTTACTTCAGACGAGGAACCTATTTATCATTTTACAAAAGTAGTAGACATTAATTTATTCTCTCTTGCTCGAATGGGGTAATATGCATACTAATGGCCTTATTTACAAAAACACGATTCCTCTAAAGCACTCATAAGAGGCAGTTTATTTAATCTGTGGTTACGACCTTTCCTTGTAAAATCTCCACGAGAGACTATTTTAATCGGCGTTTTATGGAAACGTTTTTTTTTATAAATAAGACCGTTAGCTTCTAAAGAAATCCGATTACCGAACCTTCAGCGTTTTTATTTTAGTCTCAGTTTTATTTGGCCAAAAGAAAGAAAATGACAGCTAGCTACCTACACATGTCAAGAGGTCAACCTAATATTTTAGTTAGACTTTTATGTAGGCCGTGGTATTGCCACTTAAAAAAGTGTCATCGCACCTATAACGATAAAAATATTATTAAGAATTGTACCTAATAAGTAATCAAATCGAAATACAAGATATCTACTTTATGTAAATATAAAATGTAGTTTTTATTTAATTGATATGTAACATACATATTAAATGTATGTTAAATTAGCAATACCCGCGACTACATTTGCGTGGGAAACGGATTATCCTATAGACTATGTCCACCCTGAAGGTCCATACTAAACAATATATATATAGAGAAGGCCTGTGCCCTACAGTGGGACGCATATAGCCTGCTTATATATATATCCCACTGTAGGGCACAGGCCTTCTCTCAGAGAGAGAGTATGGGCTTAATCACCACGCGTGCCCACCGCGGATTGGCGATTTCAAGCGCTGAGGTATGTGAATAGCTCAGACACCTAGGTTTCCTCACGATGTTTTCCTTCACCGTTAGCGAGTGGTATTGCTACTATAACTTCACAAATATCCATAACTTACAAAGGAAAGTCATAGTTACATGCCCGCACTGGGAATCGAACCTGGGTCTTTCGCTTCCGAGTCCAATGTTCTACCCACTAGGCTACCACCGCTTGGTAATGGCGCTCAAACAATGGCGAAACAATTTTCGAAATCGGATTAGTTCTTTCGGAGATTACCCCCTACATACAAACATTTGAACTTGCAAACTTTGTCTCTTTATAATATTAGTATAGATCAGGGTTTCTCAAACTGGGGTACACGAACCCCTAGGGGTTCGCCATTCGAGGGTAGGGGGGTAGGTGACAAGATTTACATAATGTAACGTCATAGGAACTTTCCTAAAAAAATCTTTAAATCTGTTGTAACGATATTTATAGGAAAGGTATATCTACCGATTTTTCTTTTTCAAATCTTACAATTTCTAACAATTTCTAAAGTTCATCTACCACTAGGTGTTCTAAAACTAGAGTTGGCCATACTGGTTTGCTCAAGGTTTATTTGTTTTATTTTGGCGGGGTTCGGGGTCCGCTGTCATCTAGAAACTTTAACAGAGCTACGTGGACCCAGAAGTTTGAGATACCCTGGTATAGATAGATAGTCTAGATTAGTATAGATAACAAAGAGTATTTTTTATCTGAATCCCACCCGAACAAAGCTCCGAGAGCACCGGTTTTAGACTAAGCGTGCTTTAGCGGTAAACTTGGTTCACATCTCTTGAGAAGAAGCGCGCCGTTAATCTTTGAACATAATTCAATGACAATATGACAGGCGTAGCCTCTATTTCTACAGTCTTGTGTCAAAAAATCAGAAATCAATAATTTATTTCAACGTAAAGAATTTACATTCTGTTTGCTGAATGTCAATGTATCTACTATGTTACTATGTTAGCCGCTGCCTTCGGGCAGCCTTCGGGAAAAAAAACTGCCTTTGGGAAAAAAAACTCCACTGACCATCTTTTCCCAAATCATCTTAAACTTATACATCAAAGCCTATAGATATGATATGATTCCGTGATAGCCACCAATAACTTTAAAAGCCAAAATAACACTTCTTACAAAAGTAGGAAAAACATTAATGCTGCGGCCAGACACACGAACAGCACCAGCATAACGCAGTGGTCAGCCATCACCAGTCTCAACCATTTTAGAGGGAGATAGGTGACCCGGCCACCACGACACCATTCGAATGACCTTTAGCAAACCTGCAGATTGAGTTATTGTCAGCTTGCCTCTTTCTAGCCTATGAAACTTTATAGAAACATTACCGTCTCGCTTAAAAGTTTCGGTTAGTTCTATTGACTTTGAATAATAATAATAAATTCAACGCAACATAATCACTAGTCCAATAGTGGTCCCGATCAAATGTTTGAGCAAACACGTCGACATCAGTTACCAACACAACACATCATTCTTTTCACACGTTCACGCTACTTAGTTGAGGTACATCATCATCATCAGCCATTTGTCGCCCACTACAGGGAATAGGCCTCTGGTACATACATTCATACATTCTCAGTTGGAATCTCAAGAAGACGTCTCAAGAAGAGTTGAGGTACCGACTATTGAAACTGAATGTTTGATAAACTCTACAATATTTGAAAATGAACGAGGCTTTTGAAATAATTGTATTGGGGCTTAGAGATGTGTACGAATGTGTAAGACCTCCAACGCCAAGCGAGTCGGACATCTAACCAACCATGCTCTCACACAGCACCATCAAGTCTGATTTTGGCTCTAACGTCGAGCACAATAAGATCTATGTTGAAATACCCTGTAAATTATACTGCCAAACAAGGCACGTTCAAATTTCAGTGACCCGCGATTTCATTCTTAGTACTGTTAGGTGCAGACTCCTAGACACATATTTGGTATGCGCGATACTTCAACATATTACGTTGCCTGTCGAATTATAGACTGTATGTCTTCTGCTTTAGGAGCCACGAGGACGGTCGTAAGTTCACATATAGATGTGAACTTACGATTAATTACTCACCTCCATCTCGCTACGGCTGGTTATTGAATCAAACTATTATTTGGATTAGCTAATGGAGCTCGAGGAAATCTAAAGGTAAATATGTGGAGTGTTTACAGAGGTTCTGTAAGCTATTCAAAGTCTTCATCAAACAGAAAATCATCAACGTTGCATGTATTGAGTAGTATTCCGGCACAGGAACATCCCCACTGAGTCTTCATCAAACAGAAATTCACCAAATATATCTACGAATCGCTACGAGCATGCAGAAGTCGTGCATTCAAAGTATGAACCCAACAACTTAATTATTAATATTCAACTCAATAAACAATAATTTTAATTTGATTTATCAAAATGTAATGAAATTGAATCGTTTAAGGCATGTTACACATTTACACTCAACTCAATTCATAGTAGGTGGCGTATCTGCCTGTAATTGGGATGTACATCTTATTATCTTTTACTAGTGTTTTTTTGTAATTTTTAATGTATGATCCTGTTGGGAGAGCAAAAAAAAAGTAAAAACCCTCGCATGCGTCCACTCCACTTTTCTATATAACTACGTCATTGGCGGCTTTGCAGCGACATTGATGAGCTGCCAACTGTCCGTCAAATGACCCGAGATGTTGGCGCGAGAAATACAAAAATACCCTAAAACTCTGTGTTTCAGAAATTGCGCATTTTAAACTTAACCCAAGTAAGATTGTTTCAGACATAATTATCGCAGCTAAATGCGAAAGGAACAAATTATTCCGCCAAATTGTATATTAGCAAAGTTTGTTAATTGTTGGTATTTAACTACCCACTGTATTTTACTGCTCCACCGTCGCCGGCAGTTTATTACTGACCTTATCTGTTGGTCCATGCGGTAACTTTTGGTGTGCTAATGGCAACTTCAATTATATGCTCTAGCCACGCTCTAACACATAATCGCAGGGCAAAGTATTGACATAAATCTTTTATAACCAAAAAGAACTTATCATTAAGCTGGTTAAATTAAAATAAAATGACAGTCATGTTTTAAGCCCATGCTTTCGCAAGTAAGGAATACTAGTGAAATGCATGGTGAATACATTCTCAGTTGAGAATTTCCTATAAGTATTTCTAAAATTCTATTTGCATTATAAAGTATGTTTTGAGAATTTCAATCCATTTTATAAGCTAACGCCTCTGCCTCCATCTGTTTGCACAGTATTAACAGAAAAATTTTGACAATTCTTTCAAAATTATTTGCTTGGTACACCAATATTTAATTACAAATTGGCATGCCTTCTATTGCTTCTAAAGAGTTATGAAATGTAATTTATTGGGCTCAATGTATTTTTTTCTCGCAGAGAACGAGTTATGAAATACTAGCTGTCCCTTATTCTTGGCTATTGCTGATTCTTGCACAACGCCGGGATAATAAGTATGCTAAGTCTCAATTCAGGTCTTTGTCTATCGGTACGCCAAGTTTTATGTAAATCCGTACAGCCGTTATTGCGTGATTGAGTAACAAACATTCAAACATCCAAAGATCTTCACAAACTTTCACTTCTAGATAGATAGATAGAGAACACTTTATTGCACAACCAGGTGAAAGATATTACAAATAGTTTCTTATATCTAAGTATACAATTGGCGGTCTTATCGCTTAGAGCGATCTCTTCCAGACAATCTTTGGATGGAGTGGATGGCAGATATAACAAATATGTACAGCGCGAGATTATAAGACTAAAAGTACTTATAATTACATATTGTACCAATAATATACTTACATGAATACCTAAAAAATAAATACATCATTAAATACATATAAGCAGCAGTTTACATGTACATAATATACATGAATACCTACAAAATAAATACATAATTAAATATATACATATAAACAACAGTTTACAGTTCAAACAGTGAGGTAGTGAGATTTCAACAATGCCTTAAAACAAGACAAGGACTGCTTTTCTAGCCTCCACGGGCAGGTTATTCCATAAATGGACTGCCTGAACCGTGAAGGAGGTGCCATAGAATTTGGTACTGTGGGATGGAGTTTTAAGCAGAAGGTTTTGGGATGAGCGAAGAGTCGGACTGTGGGAAGAATTGAGAAACTCGAAACGCTCTTTGAGAAAAGATGGGGTAGCTGGATTGAACAGAATGCAATAGAGGAGAGAAAGAATATGTCATTGTGTATTCCGGCGGAGTGCTTTAATAGCTTTTATAGTGGGATATTTATTATTTATTGGATTTTTTTTTTTGCTGGTGTGCAGGTAGAATAAAGATTTCTAATCTAATCTTACCTAATCTTAATCCCCGCACGTGCCCACCGCGTAGTCGCAATTTCAAGCGCTGAGGTTTTCCGCCATAAATTAAGCATAGAAGTTAAGTTTGACATATCTGATCCTTTATTACTCTTTAATAACCTATATAGGTACCATCGTACTTCTTTATGTGTCACAGAATCTTCCAGATAAGTTTGAGTTTTACTCCCCAGACCCAGCAGTTAGTTTTGCTCATTGAGTGTGAGCATCCTGGATACTCATATTTATTTATTTATTATATTTTATTTTATATTATTTAGGACACAAACAGTCAAAGAGGAAAAAATAAAAAGTATATGTAAACAAAAATAGACCTGGGGATATGTTGTTCTATTTTCAATCCGGTGAATTTAAAGGGACTCTTACGAGAAACAGCAGATCACTGTTAAAAACGCCCGGTTTGTTTTGAAGTCTAAATCGAGCCCTGAATATAGGCACGTGAGCAAGTGAGCAGTTCCAGCGAGATTAATTTGCTTTACCTCGAGCGATTTTGTGGAACCTTTTAATATAGCAAATAACATAGAGAAACGTTTGCGAGAGAAATATAAGGCACAAATAAAATTATGCCCGACTGGAGTGGCCCAAGTAGACTCAAAAGAAAACTCAAAGAATACCGGAACACTTTAACAAATTCAATTAGGGAGCTATTTGGGGCGGATTCGCAAATTAATTTCGGGGTTCGCCAAGCGCGATTCAAATTAAACGAATATGAAGACTGACACACCACAAGTTGTACCTACGCTTTTTCTTTGACCTGTTTCAGTGTTGTCTCATTTCTGTAATTTGTTTTTCTCTCCTCGCATTTGCCTTCATTTTCTTGTGATGTTAAGTTGAGGTGCAGCGGTAGAGCATTTGACTTTCAGCGGAGAGGATGGGTGCCTAATTTACGTACATTGTGAATTTATTCTAGCAATGCCAGTCACTAACTATGAAGAAAACATCGTGAGGAAACCTGTGTGTTTAATGTTTAATGTTTTAAGCTGTTACAATATAATTGACTGCCTCATTTGTCTAGCGGCAAAACGTTTGCCTACAATGCCAGAGGTCGAGTGTTCATATCCCGCTGGGGACCAGGGTACTCAAATTTTTACAAACGGCTTCATTCTGAGAAATTTCCGTGTTTCATAAGCAGCCTATATACGTCCCACTGTAGGGCACAGGCCTTCTCACAGAGAGAGAGTATGGGCTTAATCACCACGCGTGCCCACCGCGGATTGGCGATTTCAAGCGCTGAGGTATGTGAATAGCTCAGACACCCAGGTGTCCTCACGATGGTTTCCTTCACCGTTAGCGAGTGGTATTGCTACTATAACTTCACAAATGTACATAACTTAGAAAGAAAAGTCATAGGTACATGCCCGCACTGGGAATCGAACCTGGGTCTCCCGCTTCCGAGTCCAATGTTCTACCCACTAGGCTACCACCGCGATTGTGATGCCACGATGTTACGCTCTGTGATAGGTGACATAAAAATAAGTCAATCTCTTATACAACAGTCTCAGCCACACAGGACTATACTACAGGCAAGAAATATTTAGTATTTTTGGGGTTCCGTACCCGAACGGTGCCAAACGGGACCCTATTACTCTACCTCCGCTGTCTATCTGTCTTTCAGGCTGTCCGACCGGGCTCTATCTTTGGAACCCCAGTCAAAATTTTCACAGAATATGTGTTATTACGGCGGATTACCTAACAATTGTCTGTTTGTCTTTCCGTCCGTCCGTCCATCCGTTCGTCCGTCCGTCCGTCTGTCTGTCTGTATGTATGTCTGTCTGTCTGTCTGTCTGTCGGTCTGTGTGTCTGTCACCAGGCTGTATCTCATGAACCGTGATAGCTAGGCAGTTGAAATTTTCACAGATGATTTATTTTTGTTGCAACTATAACAAAAAATACCGAAAACACAATAAAATAAATATTTAAGGGGGGCTCCTATACAACGAACGCAATTGTTTTGCCGTATTTTGCTCGATATTAATAACGACAACAGGCAGATGCTTGAAATATTCACAGAATATTTAGTTCTATATTCACTTCAAAAATAAATAATTAAATTAAAATAAAATAAATATTTAAGGGGGGTTTATGGGATCGAAAAATGTAAGTTTTTGCGGTTTTTTCTCGATCTTTGTGTCTAATGTTGTATAGATAATGATACGGAACCCTTCGTGCGCGAGTCCGACACGCAATTGATCGGTTTTTTTATCTATGCTGTATCGTAAAAACGGCAATATACATACAGGCATCAACTTGGCGTGATTGTGGGACTTATTATATATTCTAACGACAAAAAATAAAAAACGGCCAAGCGCGAGTACGGAACTCTCGCTGCGCGAGTCCGACTCGCACTTGGTCGGTTTTTTTTTCTTCGTAATTTTCCAATACTTCTTGCGTTATGCCAATGGTGAACAAAAATACCCGAGGAAATCTGCGACGTGCTTAGTTAGCACCTATTGATTTTGGCGCTCCTGTGGTACGTCCTGTGCGGCTGAGACTTTTGTACAGGTGATGGGCTTATTTTTTATTTCATCTAAAAAAGAAAAATAAGAGAAACGTTTTCGGCACCTCAGTAGTCACTTCACCTTTGAAGTGTAATTATATTTTATATTCCAAATAAGCTTTCCCCGGATATAAAGAAACCATACATCGACATAAATAGTTTAAAATTAAAAAAAAAAAGCGAGTGAGACTGTGTCGCTAAACACAGCCGTCGGTTTACCGCGAAACGTCTATAAGTAAGCGTTAACTTTTAGCTGAAACTGCTCAGTGCGTTACGCAGAACTGGCATCATCTAGCGGCACGAATCAAGAGGATCTGAGAAATGGCTACTTTGCTCTACGCAATGATATATAAATGAATTGCACACGATACGTAGTTACAGAGTTAAAGCCCTAGCCGAAGCGACATGTTTCCGTTGCAAGCGATTTTCGCAAGTGACCTCCTACTAACGCACTGAAAGACGTTTCACGTCAATAACGTAAAGTTGTATATTCTATAAGGAGACTACTTAAATGGCTACCTATACGGTTGCGCCGCAACATGCACATGTTGTCTCTTGTTTACAAGGTGGTAAAGAACCCCAGCTCTCCGCAGTATCTTCGTGAGAGGTTCATACCGTTGCCTCCACGCGCCAGACCACAGAGAACGTGTGACAACCGAACATTGCGAGTCCCAATCTGCAACACCGAGTTTTACTATAACTCATTCTCTGTGCGTGCGGCGCGCTTGTGGAACACTCTGCCAAAGACCATAAGAGATTGTCCATCTGTTGCACTCTTTAAGTTCAAGCTGAAAGAGCACCTGCTATCTCTTTGCTAATATTATAATTTATCTATAATATAGTAGTAGGATAAATTATTGTATGTAGTTTATTCCTTATTTATACATAGTTGTAAGTAGTTTATGTAATGTTATTTTATTTGAATTAATTTTTGTTTTATTATTTATATTATGGTATTTAACTTTTATGTTATGTTTATATTGTTTTTATTATATTATTACTATTTTTAAATTCGTTTAATGTGCACACATTATTTCCCTACCTCTTTAAAATCATCGTCTTGCAACTGATGTGGTTGGCTGGAAGAAATTTCTATAGAAATAAGCTCGTCTATGTACCCGTTCTTATTGCTTTGTTTTATGTGTAACATATTTCTTTCTTGTGTACAATAAAGTATAACATAAATATTCATTATTAGCAAAAACCCAAAAAGATGAATTTTAAAACTTTTTAACAGAGCATGAACAAAATGCTCTAGATCACTTTATTTACGAAACATTTTGTCGGTAAAGAACGCTCTGCTTTTTAAATACCTAATTACCTTTTAATGTTGCTCGGCAAAGCCGCTTTAAAAGATCTATGAGGACTTTTATAACTCTTCTTATTGCCGTTGTTTACGTAACTTTGGGGGTTGAAGCTACTCGCCTCCGTAGGCTTATCCGCGTTACCTTGCGGCACAAGGGAGGGCGTGGGACGAGGGCGCGGAAAACACGAGACCCGTTGTATAGAGTTCGCGTCTTTGCCGCGTCTTACCTGTGCGGGCTATGTCCCATCGCTTGAGTACATTTTGCATGAAAGTGAATTGAAAGGACGACACGTCTTTTTCGCGCCCTATTCCCATGTCCATTACGTCCACAGTCTCTCCGGGTTTGACTAATTCTCCGGGTTAAACCCGGAGGTGATCATACAAGGCGAGTAGTTTTTTTTCTTTTAAGTTAATTTAAAGTATTAAAAATTGCTTTCTGATATAAAATTTTCATCAACATGATATTTTTCGGGTAAAAAAACGTGCGGTAAATGGTTAAAAGCATTGGATTAATTTTTTTTCCTGTATTGCGGTTTCTTTTAACTTTTGATTGCTTGTAAATAAAATTTATAAAGTAAAAAAAACAAAAATATTTTTTTAATGAAGGTACTATGAAATGACTACAAAACGACACATAATATGTACGTTAAAAATGTAACGTTTTAGAGTAATCATATCATAAGGTAATCTTGTTTATAATTGAAAATGTAACTCAGTACGTGTAATACTATCTGTGGTAGAAAAATTATGTCACACAGTGTTACTATCAAAATAAATTCCTAATCTGTGAATGATTTCGCCCCTATGTCCATTGAAGTGTAAACCCAGCATAGGAGGGAAATAATTTACCCATGATATTTGTAAACAATTGTACTATGCCTGTTCGATTTATTATTTTTCCCTGCGAAATCCCTTTCACATGTATTATGTAGAACAGAGGACCCACTCAGTCAAGAAACAAGATGGGATAAGATTAAAATATCCCTTATGATGCGCCAGGAAATCCCATAAGTACAAAGTACAATTTGGCGGCAAAATATAAAGCTATTTCTTCCAGACAATCACAACGATGCATAAACAAAGTACATATTATCATTCTCATCATTAATTTGGACACTCGCAGATTTTCCTACAAAATACTTTTGCCTAATTACTTAAAAAATTTGGTCCCCAATCAGCAAAAGTATCCTACGAAAAACGCGAGAAAGATTTTAGAAATGTCTAGAAAGTACTTTGTGAACTCTTGTTTAAGTTGTCATTAAATTCAATAAAAATATATTATGTAAAAATTAAATCAGTCACTCAGCCGGCACTCGTCCACTGCTGGACATCGACCTCCCCCAAGGCACGCCACTTCCTTCTGTCCTCCACCATCCTCATCTATCCACTGCCAGCAAACTTCCTCAGATCGTCGGTCACGGTAAAAAAATTAAAAATAAAATATTTATAAGGAAAACAAAACAATTACTTAAGAATTTTAATTAAGAATTTTATTAATAGATCATGTGGAGAAGAAGCTAACAAAGAAACCCCACGTTTATTTTTTTCAAAAAACGTTTTAAAAGCTAGTAGCTTTCAAAAACTGGAAGCCGTGCTTCTATGCTCCGCGCTGCGCTAGTAGATAATCCCTATTTTTGTGCAGCATTCGGGGCAATAATGTTGCGGTCACGTCTTTGTCATTCCGTCGCAATCCCATTGTGATGATAAAATGGGTTCGGCACACAAATAATAGCCATCTGGGTAAATTATATGCCTCCTGGCGCGGCATGGGTCGGGCTTGCTGATTTGTTTTCCTTATGATAAATACGTGACAGCGTCTAAGCTTTTCTAATAAAGTAGACTAAATTATGGTAAAACGCTGGCTTCGGCGGCGGTGGAGGTTGAGTGGTGGAGGATTCGCTTCCAGCATGGATAGTTGACTTTGATTTCTAGCCGTATTGTGCTCGTGAAAAACAGAAAACATGTTGCTCGATTTGCTTGATTTATTTGACGTATTTCTGCACCAATAGGTACTTTTACTGCAGTTTAAGGTAGTTAGATATAGTGATTACGATAGGTACGATGGTCCCAATGCGCGCATTGTAATAATAATGTAATAATTTATATGGGTACTAGCCAAGAACGCTTTACCCATCCTTGGTACTAACTTTTGCCCGCGACTTCGTCCGCGCGGACTTTATCACCCCGTCGCACCCTTTTAGGGGTTGAATTTTGAAAAACCATGAAATACGTATTTCATTAATGCATTGAAGTATATTTGTACTAACTTTCAAGAAAATCCCAGCACAAATGTTTTGGCACTGCTTTTCACCGTTTTGGGGGGCCATTTTAGAAAAACTGCAAAATACGTGTGTCATCAATTGTGTTGACATGCATTTGTGCTAAGTTTTATGTAAATCTGACCATGAATATTTTATTTCGCATACAAACTTTGACACATTCTTCCGCCATCTTAGGGGTTGAATTTAGAAAACTCAGAAATACGTGTTCCATCAATTGTATTGAAATACATTATTGAATTACACTAAGTTAAATTAAAAAAAAAACATGATACAAAAGGCCTGTCTGTGCAAAATTTCAAGTTTCTGAGTCCAACGATTTGGGCTGGGCGTTGATGAACAGTCAGGACTTTGCCTTTTATATAGGTATTAAAAAGAAAGAAGAAGAAGATTTTGAGTATACTCAAATCAAATCATTTATTTTGACAAAAAGAGCATGACCTACTCAGAGTATATCTATAACTATATGACAAAAAATCCAAGCATTAGAACGTATGAGTTACGTGACCCAAACTCAACATTATCGCAGTTTAATCCAAATCGTCATAGCTAACTCTATTCTACAAGCCAGATTCAAAATGTACTGCAAATAAGTCACCCAAGGCGGGGTGCATAGTTCAAAGTTGTCGTATAAGATACAGAGGACGAAACACCTCCGGCGCAGCAACGAACTTCACTGACGTTTGAGTAATTAATATGGAAGCATTTGCGACGGTTAAAGTGCGGATGTGTCGTATATTGCATGCGCAGAGTTTGCAAAGAGAAGAGAGGGTGTTTACTTGGGACAGCCAATTTGACACCGTTATTTTGTTTGTCGTGCTAAGTCGCCTAGAGGTTATATTCGCTTGAATACCACGCTTAATATGCTTGACTACCAAAAGAGAGGTTTGGAGCTCGATTCCCACTGGAGGCCGCCGTATTTGACTTGTACAAATGGCTTCGGTCTGGGTGTATTTCCATGTTTGTGATGTCTTTGTCTGGTTACCGTGGCACAGGGTATTCTAGTTTGGGGCCAGGTTGGTGTGTGAAAGATATTATTATTACTTCCATGAACCAAACATAGTAAATAGATTTGTTCTGTGAGCACGCGACCGCTCTTTCTTTAAGTGAAAATTAGATAAATTGCAAAATATTGTACAATTAAACCTGGTTGTGGTATCAAATAGAGAAGGCTTTCTCACTATCTAAATGATCAGTTTCAAAAGGATTTAATTTGAAAAGGATTCAAAGTCAATTGAATTTACTGTGAATTTAGCGAAAATGTAAAAAGGGCCACAAGTACATCATGCACTGTACGAATATAATTATTTATTTTGTATTTCTCAGTTAATTGACCACGACATTATCTTTGTTGATCTTTAATTAGCGCTTTGAAATTCTATGGACTGCCCCATACTCTCGACGCTAGTTTAGCCAAAGTGCGTTACAATTGAGTGTTTAGCCAAAGTATGCCTTTAGTTCGATGAGCTGGTGAACGTGCTACGCTGCATATGCCAGTTCGTGGTGTCGAGACCCGAGGAAGTGGCGTAACTTCTCTTCTTAGCGTTTCGATGGCCAAACAAATTATTACAATCTTTATTAAAAAGTTGCCGCCCAGAACTTTGCGACGCTAACTCCATTATAAATTATCGTTATGTCCTCCTAAATGCAGGTGTTAGGTCACGTAGGGCATGATGAAAGATGGTCCCTTGTCTGGGAAGTACTTAGGCGTGCCTTATTGGTAGCTCATGTCCAGTAGTAAAGAATACGGACTGATTGATTGTACGGCCTTTCCGATCCATATGTATAGTGCTA
The DNA here is from genome assembly GCA_963969515.1 of Yponomeuta evonymella. Lineage (NCBI taxonomy): Eukaryota > Metazoa > Arthropoda > Insecta > Lepidoptera > Yponomeutidae > Yponomeuta > Yponomeuta evonymella. The sequence goes on from OZ018357.1 coordinate 10,169,150, forward strand.
GTATTTTTAATGACTCGCGATGCACTTACATAGACATATTGAACGGGTTTAATCGCGATTATCAAGGTAATTAAGTTTACCTAATAAATAATCTCGATTGGAATTGTACGGATTGTTTTGAATTATCTGGAGCATAGCTGCACCTGATAGTGTTCACCTGAAATGGTTGAAATTGGTTTAATGAAATGGTTTAATTGATTAAATGCGTTAAATGTGTAACTATGTGTAGTATCTTAAGACTAGAATGTTACTGAGTCGTTATTTCTTTGCGAAATTTCTGGCGTAGGTACTATATGAGCTGGTCAGACGACCGCTCCATTTTATACCGACCCAATTTTTTTTTTTCAATGTAATTACCCTTTATACTTCCCATTTCAGGAAACAGGGCTTCTCTCAGAGAATTACCACGCGTGCCCACTGTGGATTGGCAATTACAAGCGCTGAGGTATGTAAATACCTCTGTTACTCAGGTTTCCTCACGATGTTTTCCTTCACAGTCAGCGAGTGGTATTACCGGCCCAAAATAGCATTCATAAAAACATTAAAATCTCTCAGGTTTCAATTTTATTATAAGAAAGGAAGAACATACTATGTTCAATAATATTAGTGTGTGATGGCAACTTTTTAAATTAATGTGTTATTCCTATATCGTACCATATAACAGAAAAAAAAAATTAAGTAACAATTGTATCATCTGGTACAATAAATATAATTTCTAAGTGGTAAAGATACATTTGGAAGATACTCGTACATGCTATCATCATCATCATCAGCCATTTGACGCCCACTGCAGGACATAGGCCTCCTTCGTGGTTTTCGTATCGTTTTTAAATCTGAAATCGTTAACGATATTAAGCAGAAGCAAGAACTTATTAAGAAAGAGAATACCAAGTGCCGCTGTACATGATAGCCAAGCTTTCATCAAAGATGAACTTTTGTTTGCAGAATACTCTGGTGCAAGCGATCTTAACCCTTGTAGCAGTATAACCTCCTTTTCTTACTTCCTTACATTATGTCAGTTTTGTATCAGACTATTATTTTGGAGTACGTAGCTTAAGCATTAGATAGATAGATAAATCATTTATTAAATTGCCGCAACACACGAAGACAGAGAAAGAGAGAGAGAAAGAGGAGAGAGAGAGAGAGAAAGAGGAGAGAGAGAAAGAGGAGAAAGAGAGAGAGACCTATTGAACGGATATAGGATATAGTTATTTGAGTATACTATTACACTGGTCTTTATAATCATTATTTTTCAAAATTGTTGGGATCTTTTTTTGCTATAGTGTGTAGACGATCACGTTTCTTTATACATTTTATAACACTAAGAGTAACGCTACTTTTGAGGTTATTTTTTTGATCTAGGTACTTTTTGTGTGATTGAGTTACGGTCTCTGAAGAATGGATATTAGCAAGTCAGTGGCTTGTGCCGGAGATGTTTCATTTATTATCGGAGACATGTGAATTCTATTTATTTGTTCATAAATAGCGTAAAAATCAAGTTTTTTGTAGTACCGTATGGTTTTGTGCGTGATTGTAGTTTTTGATATATTAAAGAAAACAGCCATGCGGTCAATAATTTGTGTCTCAATCACATCTGTGGAGGTCTCATGTTTAGTTTTAGTGTATATGTGATCGAGACAATTCCAATGCAATCCAATCTATCGAGAAATAATTTTATCACTAAGTGAGACTGTAGAATTCAAGTAAGTAACACAAAAAGTCCTGAATAAAAACTACACTTTACAACATTTTTAAAGTTACTCCACAATATTTCAAAGCGGAAATACTTAGGTACACTTACGGCATGGGTAAGCAGTCCCGCAGTTTGTGTAGTTCGAACGTGCGCCACTCCATTTCGGTCTTCTTAAAATTTCTCTAGAGCAGCACAAAAGGTCCTATTGAAAAATATCAGCGCTTTTATGCAGTCCTACTGCTTTGGGCTATTTTTTCTAGATGGTAAGCCCTGTAGAAGAAATATCTTCATGCAATTGTATTATCCAGGGCCCTATAGATGTCACGACGCCTCTGGGTAGTGGGCCGCCACTCTTACCGCCGAGTCAAGTTGCTGTTTTGTCTCGAACAGCATCTTGAATTGACACTCAAGAGCGATCTCAAAGGTGCGACCTCTAAATTCTTTCTAGCACTAATCCGCGCTGAGGACAACTTTAAAAACCTATTTAGAGGCTAAACGTTCCACCCATGCCCGGACTTGAACCCACGGTTAGCCAGAGGTCGCGGGTTCAAGTCCCGGCATGGATGGAATTTTTAGAATTTGTAGCGTCAATTTGCAATATCAAATTTACACTGTACTTTTTTCTGGTTGTACAATGTCTACTTCATATCATATATACTCTATCTATCTATCTACATATAGGTGGATGAACCGTATATGAGGGCCCTTGTGGGAATTGAATTGAATCACGATTCTACATTAGTTGACAAGAATTACCAGCAAACCAACAAAGCAGTTTCTTCAATTGCACAAGATTGCACGTGATTGTGCCCGGCCATCTGGGCGCACTTATTCGGGTCGACATTCGACACACTATTTATTCCCATTTGATACTTTCCGTACAAGAAAATGCACCGCAGCATACACCAGTGTGCAATATTGCCTCAGCAACTGCCGCTGACATTTATACCGAAACGTTGGCTAAAGAATTTATCGCCCAGACATAGTGCCGATAGACAACTAACTTACACGGTGAAGTACAGCTTTAGTTAGCTCTAAAAATGCTTTCAAAAGTATATTAATTTGTACGAGATCCTTCTTTATAGTGACTTATATAAACGATTGGTATTTTCTTGTGTCTGTTTGAGTCATTTAAAAAGAAATACTTCTTTAACATTGAAGCAATTGAAAACTTAAAATAATTTTGGTATAGATTATAATTTATGTCCATCAAAGAGGTTGTGTGGAAGGGACTATTTCATTAACAGTTGTTATTGTTTTTTTGCTACAAGTCAGACATATTTACTCTACTAGTAATTCTAATATTGTACTCATTTCATAGAACTACAATTCATGTTTTACTATGACAATTAGATGTATATTATTATTAAAATTCTTTATTGCACCAAGTAAATATTGTACAATAGGCGGGCTTAATACTAATTAGTATTTTATTCCAGCTAACCAATGGGCGACGAATGAAGGTGGTAGTTAGTGCCAAACCGAGAAATTAAGGAAATACAATTTCAAATAATACATCTAAAATAAATTTACTATATAAAGCAGAATAACCCACAGATTAAGAAGTAGGAAGACTAATTGCACTAATCACCGACGCACTAAACACCGAATTGTCATCATAAACTATGAATTGTACTTTTACCTAAAATTTATCCCTAAGCCTCATTAGTTGGTTCAAAGACTTGTACTTACAAGAAAACTTCCAGGGAGATATATTTCAGGTAACCTAATAACAAGGAAAGAATGACCGTCAAAATACTTTCTCCGATAGTTAGACAGTAATTCAAACGAACAACTTTACCCTGAGACTTGGGACTTTGTCAAAGAATAAAATCTAGGATCGGAATCGAGGCGTTTTATACACTCGATCGGAGCGAAGTGTACCAAACTCACATAAAATAGTTTTTGTGAGAAAGAGGTGGATTCGCATGTTATAAAAATACTTTTTTAAAGGTAAGTTTCTAAGTCGGCTAAGAAACTGTTGTAGTCTGTTGCATTCTCTCTTCTCTTCTTCCTCGGTCCCTCAATGCTGACGATCGGGACAGCATGTAGTTTTATTCCACAGACTACGAACATAGGCAGTGTGGACCGCACGATGTATACCTACTGCCGTCCGCGGCCTTCCTTACTTTGTCTGACCATCGCGTAGATGCCTGTACTGTGAAAGAAAACATAATGAGGAGTGACTGGGGTATACAATTCAAATAAGCTTAAAATCGTCAACCCACGATGGGCACGCTTGACGATTAGACCATTCTCTCTCTTTGGGACTAGGCCTGTATAACACTCGAACTCAAATTCATTAAGTTACTGAAAGCCCTTACTCTTAAACTAGGAAACTGGGAAAACTGTTATTTAAAGAAACGGTCTGGACAACTATTTGCCTCTCGCTCATAAAACATTGCCGTCTATGTTGTATGAACGAGATGCAAATAGTTACTATGAGTACATCCCTTTCTTTAGTTAACCATGGTTTAAAACGAATAAAACGTATATGACGGGGCAGGGACCTCAGCAGTATTTTTAGAAAGCGTGATACCAGCATCGCTGGCGTCACAGTTTTTATCAGCCATCAGCCTACACCTATTCAGATTGAAAATAAAAATTATTCATAAAGAAAAGATAAAAACACTAATTATAAAAATTGCAAGCAGAAAGTAAAAGGAACATAGAAAAGTACTTAACTCAATTTTATTCGCAGGTAGGTATAGGTGACACTTCTCTCCACAATTCAACAGCAAAAGTGCCCACCACCGACGATATAGGAATACTACGTATGTGCCCACACAAATTACGTTGGCAATTTTATTAGGCTGATCTACCCACACCACAGTGATAAGCCCTCCCATTTGACCAAACAACACAGAGCCAATCAGAACCCGCTAAATCACGTAGTATTGCCTCCATAACATTCTGGACGTTCACAATTCACACTTTATAATAACAAAATCTTAGATGATAATAACTATCCTTATCTGTTATTTGGATAATTCTTTTTACATTTTTGCATGTTTATTTCTGTTTTTACACTCTTTGAATACTGTAATTATTAACACCAATATCAATAAAGGAACTAGGATTCACATCGTGAATTCATTGAACTACTGTTTAGACCAACAGTTATTGCTAACAATGATTATTTCAGTGTAATGATTGAATAATTCTAATCACCTATTTAAGTTACTATAACCAGAGCTATAACAAATCATATAGGTTCTTATTTTTGTAATTAACAAAATGAGTTTGTCAACAAACTAACAACGGAAATACAGCAAATTCATTAAAACGTTTTTAAAATAAACTTTGCCTAGTAATTCGGATAATTATAATCTAACGACTGAATAATTTAACTTATCTTTTTAAGCACTCAATCACTACCAAACCTAATCTTTCTATTATCACTGGTTCTAAGAGAGTTCCTCATCAACGGGAAACGCAGTACAGCGCATAATCAATAAGACAATTTTTAATCAAGGTCGGTTATTGATGACACTTGTCCTAATCCAATGATCAGACAATTATCTCTGTACATTTATGCAGTCATTACTTCAATGGGCTATTTTCTTATTACAGCTAACAACTAAAGAATATCTACTGCAAACATTGCGATTACTTTACTCAAACACAATGATTCTATAAGTTTAATTACTCGAATTGCAAAAACTATAAATTAAACGAGCAATGATAATTAAAATTGATTATAAAGACACTGATTTGACTTCAAAAACTCATGAAAATTATTTAACTTAACTAAAGCAACTTAGCTTACATCAGACTTCCCAACAGAGTTGCGACGATATAATACAATACTGGGTTAGGTACCTTTAAAATGCCCAATTTTAGAAAAGTTTTAAGACTGCTGTTATGTCGGGCAGGCTGTCTTGTTTGCACAATGCATTTTTTCTTGAGATTTTATTAAATGAGTATACTTTTGATTTAAAAGCTGTGGTAGCCTAGTGGGAAGAACATTGGAGTCGGAAGCGGGAGACCCAGGTTCGATTCCCAGTGCGGGCATGTACCTATGACTTTTCTTTCCAAGTTATGTAATACCACTCGCTAACCGTGAAGGAAAACAACGTGAGGAAACCTGGGTGTCTGAGCTATTCACATACCTCAGCGCTTGAAATCGCCAATCGGCGGTGGACACGCGTGGTGATTAAGCCCATACTCTCTCCCTGAGAGAAGGCCTGTGCCCTACAGGGGGACGTATATAGGCTGCTTATGAATACTTTTGATAAATGTGGTCTGAGTGTTTGAAAGGTAATAAAATTAAGGTCTGAGATAACAAAATAAAATGTGCTCTATCACATACCAAACAGTAAGTACCTAAATAAAGTCGACGAACTATAATAGATCTAAGAAAGCCGTAAGTGCAAGTTTGGTACCAGAAAGTTTTCATCGAGCAATAGCAATTACATCAGTTAGAACTTAGGAAGTAGGAACGCTGCAACTTGTTTGCTCAATTGATAGAGAACTGTTATATAAACTCACGCCTGAATCTCATACAAATGATTGCCACTTGGCAGTCTTAATTTGGTTTCTAATAATAATTGTCATTTCTTAATTATTTTATTATAATAATAACATAATAATGTTAACAGTACTTAAAAAAAACCCAGAACAAAGCTGAATGAAACAACATATCCATATATTTATTCTACTTCTCCGCACCAATAAAAAAAACATCGCCTCTCGAAAATCGTGTATCAATGACAATAACGGAGTAAGACTTTTTTTATAGATTTTTTTCTTTCGTATTCTGAAGTTAGCCTCTATCTACTACCATGTACTGAGGTCAGTGTGAAGGTCCTGGACAATACGTCGTATCTCCCGGAGACTGAAGACCATTGGCAGGCTCTCTCCATCGATCGCCGTCAACACTTTTTTTTGTACCCCTATCTCGCTAGCGCCGGGCAGAGCAGACAGAAGGACATACGAGGGTGCAATAGAGCGAATATTTAAAGGCGTTGGAAGTGTGATACGAAAGGGAAAGGCGGTTAAAGAAGAAAAACATAAGGTCTAAGTTCAGTAGCCAAAAGCTCATTAACCTAACCGTCATCCTGATATCGGCCTCATTCTGGGATTGCCCTGGTCACAGAATAGAAAGGTACTTAAAGGAGAAGAACATAAGGTCGAAGTTCAGTAAGCAGCAGCTCATCAACCTCTATATATTAGTTGAAAAGTTGCCCGTAACGCAACTGAGTAACGCACGCGAGTAACGGTCAATGTGTTGCTGATTGCCCAAAGTACTGATAGGCTGAAACAGTTACCGAAAAACGACGAATAAACGCAGCGATTCTCTCTCTTGTTTGTTATTGTTTTGTTATATTCTTTCTTCGTATTGTGACTTTTAAATGGATTTGTATTGCTTTGCTTTGTATACGCATGTGTGTCTTATGTGAATAAATTATTTATCTATCTATCTATGTCTCTCTCTTCCCAGTTCTAGTCCCACGTGGTAGTCAGCGTTCCTTATTTTTTTTCCCCACTTTGCCCTTTTTATGACCTCGGTTATCAAGTGAGATATTTCTTTATGATAATGTACAACCTAGTTTTCAGTCTTCCTGAGGAGTCTTCTCAGGGATCTCCGCCCAGGAATTGATAGACGTAGCGCTTCATATCCAATATAGTCAGGAGGCTTTCGTTTCACATGCCCAAACCATCTTAGCCTACTTTACCAGCGATGTCGCGCACTCCGGGGCTTCCGCGCACATACTATTGCGTATTTTATCGAGCCTCGTTACAGCGCATATTCACCTCAGCCTCTTCATTTCGGCTGTTTGAAGCGCTCTGGTTTGAGTCTCGGTATAAATAAAATAAATAATTTCCACACAACACAATCTTGCCAAATTAAGATACCCTGAGTTTAGTCGATGTGGTAGTCGTCACGAAACGACACGAAATTCAAATTCAACCGATGTGAACTTTCCGTAATATTCTTACATTTTTTGCTCCTGATGACGTCAGTTGGGTTTTTGCAGCCTCATCGCTGTAGTGTCGCCTTAACACGGACAGATAATGGGGTGAGATCCATCATTTCGCTGTCTGTTTTTCCGTTAGGAGGCGATAACTGGCCTATTTATTTCGTGTTTTTCACTGTCCGTCGGTACAGTCAGTGTAGGAAACGATGTTTAGACTGAATTTTATTCAAGTGTAACTCTTGTTAATTATTTATTATAATAAGCTTATGCTGTTCATTGATGACAGTGTTTATTCATAGTAAAAAGAGCTTATAAATAGATAGAGGAAACTTTCCTGTACGTAAAAAAGAAAATTACACGGACATTTCTTAACCTAAGAGTACAGACGGCGGCCTTATTATTAAAAGCTACCTTATACACTCTGTTTGCTTAATATATGTTGGTCAAAGTTGAATGTTTATTATTTACCCGAAAGAAACTTATTCAGGACTTTTTGGATAATTCAAAGTTTTTACAGCGGGTACTTTTTAGGATTTCGTACCCGAAGGGTGCCAAACGGGACCCTGTTACTAAGACTTCACTGTGCGTCTGTCTGTCTGTCTGTCACCAGTGTATCTCATGAACCGCAATAGCTAGACAGTTGAAATTTTCACAGATGATGTATTTCTGTTGCCGCTATAACAAAAAATACGAAATCTAGAATATAATAAATATTTCAGCGGGGCTCCCATACAACAAACGTGATTTTTTGGCGTTTTTTCTCGATCTTTGTGTCTAATGTTGTACAGATAATGGTACGGAACCGTTCGTGTTTCCAACTCGCACTTAGCCGGTTTTTACGTAATTAATTATGCTACGTAAGAAGCTTAATGTTATCGCTCCAATCCGCAACAAGGCCAATTTTGTGCTGGAGTCCAATAAAAACATAAAAAAAAAAAAAAAAAACATAAACATTTACATACAGGCACATACATTGCTTCTGGCCCCACACTAGGATACCCTGTGTCGTGGGAACCAGAAACAACGACATCACGAACATGTAAACATCCAAGACCTGGGGTTTTTTTTTTTTTTTTGTCCCCAGCCGGGATTCGAACCCGGGACCTCTCGCATGGTATGCAGATGCACTATCGCTGCGCTACGAGGTCGTCATAATAAAACGACTACAGGCTAAAGCGGAGCGTAGTTTATCGCTGTTCAATCTCTATGCCCCGTTTAGATTCATGCTATCTACACCTTCTGTCTCTGATTATGCTTGAGTATTATGATGCAAAATATATTTATAGTTTATGCTTTCCAAATATTAAAAAAAAAACATTTTTTTTTTTATTTTATTATTGCATTAATTACATTCGTAAATGTACAAGGGAGTGCTTAATGCAAGAAGCCTTCTCTTCCAGCAAACCAACGTACCTTCATAAGGCATTCCGAGTATAGATTGTTAATCGATGAAAATAGCTTTCGGCTCAGTACTTGGTAGTTTTCTGAAGTAAATCCGAGGCAGTCGTATGAGTAAAGTAAAATAAAAATAAATAAAATTAGTAAAGTGTTATAACAAACGAAATATTCTTACTTGGAAAGGTAAATTGCTCCCTCGCTAACTGAAGCACATAGTCTAAGCTCAACATCGAGGGCGGACAATTTTATTTTACAAGAACGATTAAATGTTACACACAGCGACGATCTGTCCTAGATTTACCCCGGCCCTGAAAAAAGGTTTTTACGGAGGTTCTTAGAATTGATCTATGTAACGACTTGTTTATGATAAGCTAACAAGTCTTGTCGTATCTTCGAAGCGTTCGCAAAAAGTTTACTTCACTTTACTTTCTGTACCTTTTTCAGGCTGGTAATATTAAAACGACACGTTTAGGAGAACTATCGTTACGTTTCAGGGTTCTGTTGAGGTACGGAACGAAGAAAAAACGGAACTCTCATAGGATCACTTTGTTGTCCGTCTCTGTCAAGACCTTTTATCTCGGAAACGCATGAAGGTATCGAGTTGAAATTAAAACCATATACTCAGGTCTACAGTCCCTTGAAGCTGTAAAAAAATCAAACTTCTAAGTTAACGTAAAAAGAGATACGGCCGTATATACCGCAAAAACTTGCATTTCGACACTCAAGGAAATCTAAATTTATAGGATACTTTCCGTTGACCTACAACTATGAAATTTGGCAAGTAATATCGTCTTAAACAACAAGTACAGGGAAAAATCTCAAAACTATACATTTGTAATTACATCATAAAACATAAACATAAACATTTACATACAGGCACATACATTGCTTCTGGCCCCACACTAGGATACCCTGTGTCGTGGGAACCAGAAAAATATCTTTGAAGTTCAGGAAAAGCTCGGCAAAACTGCGAGACTCGATTCCTGAACTATTTATTATAATATGTAAGTACCTATAAATTTGAACCCTCGGCGGGCGAGTCCAACTCGCAATTGTCCGGTTTTTTATTTGTAGTTGTAAAATCAGCTTTTCAACATACTTAACTCGGACTTAATGCAGTCGATTACTGTTAAACCGGATAGAAGTACGTACCTACTTTGATTGTACTGTACATTCGAAAGCGGTTTATTCCCCGGTGTTCCAAAAGTCATTGTTATGCATGGCATAAGCAGCCCGTAGGTATAAGTATGTCCCACTGCAGGACTCAGGCATTCTCTCAGAGAGAGAGAATGAGAATGGGCGTGCCTCTCGAGGATTGTTATACAAATAAAAGTAACTTAAACTTACTATACATTCAGTCTCACGGACTAAAAAATAATGTTTGGATTTTAATCAATAAAATATTTTCATACTTACTTCCCAACTCACCGGCTTCACTTCATCTATATACAGTCGGCAACAAAAGCTGTCTGTTTTGTTTGCTGTTCATGTTTAAAATGACAGGTCGTGAAGGTAAGCATTGCGGTTAAAATTACAGGTGCAGTGAACAGCAAATAAACGTTTACAATTTTTCACAAAGTCCTCTAACAAGTGTGTGATGTGCAGTCGATCTTACCTGTCAGTACCTATGTAGTTATATTTCTATCTATATTTCCTAATAAATTTGCCCGTTCATATTTTTAGTAGTTCGCATGAAACCATACTTTTATTATTTAATAAAAATATTAAAATTACTTTTACGTTTTTGAGGTTAAGCCGGTTTTTGAAACTCAGGAACCTACCTATCTCTCTCTTTCTACTCAATTAGGAAGGTTGATCACCTGTCGACCGTAGGTACTTAGGTAATATTAGACGTCGTAGGGACTTATCCAACCAACTTAAAAGAAAAACAATTGCTTCATTTTACCAAATATAGCCAGTCAATCTAAAAAATACAATCGCTTTTTTGCAATTCGATAGATACATATCCATGTATCTATCGAATTGCATCTCTGTTACTCGCATGACGTGTATACTATCACCCACCTTTCTTCTCCCTGAAGATTATTAAAACAAAGTATGTATTTGAGATGAACGCAGGAGCTCTATTTTTGAATCACTCGTATCGCGTCGAGCGCTCGATTTCTACTGATTTTCGTTCGACATCTGAAATTCCATATTTTTGAATCACTCGACTGCAACGAATGGTCCTTACCACTCGTCTCGCATGGCGATCGGTAGATTAATTGTCAAAAAACGATAAATGTGTGTTGGTACTGTTTGTCATTCTGAGTGTCAACCCAACCTTTTACCAAATAACCAATAATTAGATAGATTCTTTGTTGCTGCTGACTGTTGTAGATTGTGATCCTCAGTTTACAAAATGAATTTGGAAGAATATCTAATCCTTAATGGATATTTGGATAGTGATGATGAAGAAGAGATTGAGGGAACAAGAGAAAATCGACACAATGCATTTAATGACTCCAACAGAAAATTCGTGTCTAACTATAAATTGTCGAAAGAGCTTGCCAAAAATTTGATTGAGATTCTTAGACCTTTAATGTTCCCGGGTAATTGAAATTAAGGTTAGTCTTTTATTACCTATGTTGATGATATTGCTATTTCTAGCTTCCAAGCACGAAGATTTTATGTAACCGTGCATACTAAGCTAGGTCCCTTGTATAGTTGCATTTTGAGCATCTTTGTGCGTAAAGGTGATTGAAAATTTGCCGGAGCGTAACTGTGGCTTGTTTGAAAGCAAATCCAGCAGTTTGTGTTTTTGTGCGGAATTAATTTTTTTGTTTCGACATTTTCGTTAGAACAAACACAAACCAAAATGACAGTAGTGTTTTGTTTGTAACAAAAGACAAAGACTTTTTATTTAAACATCTAATAAAACAAAGTGTTTTACGTTCCGTTTCTGTTACGGTAGTTTCCGGTTTTTTTAATTTCTGCGTGGAATGGATAAAATACAATACTTCAAATTGTACTGGCAACACTTCAGGCGAACGATTCAAAAATACGGAAAAACGACATCATGCGACTTAGAGGACGAGTGTGACTTAAGTCGCATTCGACGATACAATTTCATACGAGTGATTCAAAAATAGGTCTCCTGGCCGCAGTCGCCACAATCATCGCTTTTGTTAATGGTCTCGCACACTCACCCGCACCGCAGTCACCGCAGTCGTTCCCGTCGCCGCACGCATCGCACTGGATCAACTAGCACCGGCCGAAGCATCCGACTCGGGCGAGCCGACTAAATAAATAAATAAATAATCGGCTGCGGCTTGGGGAATTCAGCCGCTTCAGGTACTGCGACGACCGCGGTGCGGGTGGGTGTGCGAGGTTGTACAGAACTTCATATTAAGGATTCGAATGCGGCGACTGCGGCGCGTGCGGTACGGCCAGGTCTGCGTTCACCTTAACCCTGTGACTGTACAAAAATAAAGGAGCGTGTGTCATGTGTCCGTGCGTGCGTGCAACTGCACAATTAATGGCGGCATCAACACATTCTCCCCTTACCTCATACCTATTACACAGCGAATTGAATCTTACCTTTTACCGACAGTTGAGCTTTGCTCGAGGCAACTCAAGCCCTTTCTGATGTTAAGTTGGTTTCGAAATTAATGACTTTACTTTAGACGAAATATAGTCGTTTGCAAATTGGTTATTAAAAATGTCGAGCGAGCGATTACGAATGTGCGAGCGAGACGGATGCCAAGAGAGTAAACGCTCATGTTCGTTGTTAAAACTCTTGCATTACTTTTTTTATGTAGCCTATATAGGTAAGTCCTTCTCTAGGGCACATGCCTAGAAAGAGATCGCAGATTGGCAATTTCATGTGAACACTTCAGACACTCAGGTTTCCTCGCGATGTTTTCCTTCACAGTTGCTTCTATAACTTCACAAATGTACTTTTAACTTAGAAAACAAAGTTGTTTTTAAAATTGCCTAAAATTGCCGTCTTGGTCTTGCAATTTCTTTTGCTCAGAATTTAAAATAGCATTACATTAATAGCTTCAGTTGTAAGGAAATACTGTGGAAAATGGCCTGAAATGGGATGAAAAGGCCCAATGGTTTGGCTGTGTGTTGTCAGTCGGTCGGTCGGTCACGATACTGTTTTAAAAGGAATATAAATTATTTATTTAATAATAAGAAAACATGAAAGTTAACAATAACATAAAGTTGCCAAACTGCTAATACAGAAGGTGAAGTAAAACACTTCACAGTTGGCGAGTGGTATTAGGTACTACTACAACTTCACAAATATACTTAACTTAGAAAACAAAGTCAAAGGTACGTGCCGGGATTCGCACCCACGACCTCTCGAATGTGAGTCCGGCGTTTTTACTTGCTTGCTTTACTTAATTGGTTATAACATTTTATTAAATACTTAACTTTAGGACCTAAAGCTAACAGTGTAATGACACTGGAAATAAATATTAGGGGTTAAAGTATGAAATTGCCGTTTTATTGCAATAGGGTTTTTGAATTGACATAGAATCTTCATGGTTTGAGGTTTTCGAATGAAACTTTTTTCAAATGGTTTCTATGATGTTCTTTTTTTAAAAAATGTGAAACATTTGAATATCGACCTTCAATTGTTTTTGTTATTCGATTTAGACAAGAAAGATGGATACTGCGAAAATTCGAGTGATTATGAGGCACCCATTTTTCATATTTTTTTATTTTATTGATTTGACGCAAGTGAGTCACTATTGTGGGTAAGGTAACGTTAAACCATGCCGCTAATTCCTGGGTAGTTTGACTAGGGTCGGCTTCCACTATCTCTCTTAATTCATCGTTATTCACCTGTGTGGGCGGTCTTCCTCGTGGCTTGTTCTTTAAGTCGAAATTTCCATCACGAAAGCGTTTAAACCAAAATCGCACGGTGCGTTCATTAGTAGACCCCTCTCCAAACGCAGCATTGATATTGCGGGCTGTTTCTGCCGCGTTAGTTCCGCGTCGGAACTCGTATTCAAAAATCACTCGAATTTTCGCAGTATCCATCTTTCTTGTCTAAATTGAATAACAAAAACAATTGAAAGTCGATATTCAAATGTTTCACATTTTTTAAAAAAAGAACATCATAGAAACCATTTGAAAAAAGTTTCATTCGAAAACCTCAAACCATGAAGATTCTATGACAATTCAAAGAACCTATTGCAATAAAACGGCAATTTCATACTTTAACCCCTATTATATATGATTTCGCTAAAATCTTAAAATTCGATAAAGACGTCTTATCTTCTACCCAAGGCAAGTAATGGGTGAAGTGAAAGAGGTAAATTCCGGAAGAAGTAGACTGTTATGGTTGTACCACATCAACGAGCACCTCAGAAGAGTATTCAGAATTTCACTGAACAATTTTTAATAGGAATTCCCGTAAACAAAGTTCAACTTGCCAAGAGCTGACTACGTACAAACCTCAAAAGATAGAGGCACTAATGTAAGTACATTTAAGGAGTGTTGGAATTCTAGGACTAATTAAGTTGGTCTTAATTTAGCTGTGGTAGCTTTAGCAGGCAGAACAGCATATTTCATAAATCTGTCATCATCATCAGCCATTTGACGCCCACTGCAGGACATATGCCTCCTTCGTGGTTTTCATAACCATGAGGGGTTTTGCCATAATCGCCACGCTTGGCAGGTGGGTTGGCGATCACAGCATGTGGCTGGCATCTCAGGAAGACGGTGCTGCCTGTCTCTTGGTAATTGATTTCCTTAGTCGCCTTCTACAACGAAGCTGTAGTTAGTAATAAACTTTATGATCATCAGTAATTTTCGCCAAATCCAGCGGGGAGAATATACCGACAATTGACAAACAAGAAGTTTACAGGTTTATAAAAAAAACCCAAAGTGCGTCCTTTCACGTAGGTTCACGCACGCATATACAAAGCTATCTTCTCGACTGAAATCCTACATAGCAGAGAAAAAAATCTTAGGGTCTTTTCTTCCCAAGAACGTTTTAGTTGCTTCCCCCTCACTAAGAATTCGCATTTTGTGCCAATATTGCCAGATTAGGGGTGGCATAGACGAGGGGACACGCTATTACCCGATACATTAACTTTATTGATCGCTACCCGAATGCTCCTATTTTTTCCCAAAAATAATCCCCGTTTTGATGGGTGGCGTGATGATGACACTTACGTGGGGCGTCTGATGGTGACAGCCCTGTCATCTCCGGTTTTCGGGCGCTGATGAGGTCGCATCTGTTTGATAAAATGTGGCACATATTTCTCGTGTACGCTCTATTTACACCGAACTTTGTTGTGGTAATAATGTAATGTAATATTGTCTATGTTTCGGCACATCTAAATTTATCAATATACCCACAACAATGAAATGTATCTGAGACTCGATTAGCCATGATACAGACTTGCCTAGTATGCTTTTTTTCACTCCATCTGCTCGTAATTATGCATTTTTATGCCCAAATTTAGGACCCTAAACACGCTATTGTTGTTCAAGCTAATATGCATCAAAGTAAATAGACTCAAAATTGGGTTTTGAATCTATTTACCTTTAGGTACCTTTAAGTAAATAGACTCAAAATCCAATTTTGAATTTATATACTAATGCACCTAAGAAATCCGACTTCACTTTCACTCTTGAGGATTCATCCTATATCTATTTCGCTCCAACCCAAGCAATAAGTTTTAAAACCGAGTTTTGAACTACTTACTGAACTACCAAACTCTTTGCTGTAAAACTTTTAAGTACCTAATTGTCAAATATTTGAAGTTTTTTTTTCTATGCAAAAAAATCAATAACATTGGCGCGCTTTTTCTTTTCACTTATTTTCTCGGAAAAATGTCGTCAAGCGATGATGATAGTGTCTTCTTAACACCAGAATATACAAAAAAACAGACAACACAAGCAATTCAAAACCTCCTGCCAGAAGTTACATGTGAGTGGTATGTAAGTGTTATCTTTTATTACATTCCTCACAGATGGTTGAGAAAAGCAGAGTGTTTTACACGGGCGCAAATCATTTTTGGTCTCGGTAGTGTTCAATCCCTCGCTCCTTCAGCGATTCTTAGTTAAAGCCCTCGCTTCGCTCGGGCTTTAATGCAAGAATCGCCTCAGTTCGCTCTGGATTCAATTTCACAACCTCGACGCAAAAATTTTGTTTGCGCCCTTGGTGAACAAGCTACTATTCTGTGTAAAAACATAATAATACAATTTACGTCTCCCTACTAAATTTTATGTATCCAAGACATGTATTTTTTGTTCTACAGACGTTCGTAACGCAACAAATGTCTTATTTCTAATTTCTTAATATTAGTATTAAAGTAATGTTGTGTGCTTAGGTGAACTCGCTGAACTTTTGACTGATCGTTGTCTAAAATAACAGCTAATCGAGCCTTATTAATTGATAGTAAATGAATATGAATATACTTTATACAAGTTTTTAGCAAAACAAGGCAACTAGTTATGCCACAAACAATTATGCATCGTGAAGAATAAAAAGGTATTCTTGAGAAAAAAATGTAAAACATCTGTCATCAAAACATCGAAACACATCATCTATAGTTATAAAAACTCCATCGACCGATGGCTTAAAGGGTGCGATTTTATCTATCTATCAAGCCCATACAGAACGGTAACTTATCGTAATTATGTATGTATTCTGGTCTACCTCTCAGAATTGTACTGTACGTATTATATTTATATACTTATTTTATCTATGTATAAATTATTTATATGTAAGTAAGTACCTATATTAATATATTGCCCATTTAATATAAATAACTACGTATGAGCATCGCGAGTCTTTAAAAAATACTAAGTCACTGGATAAGTAAGTAAATAGATAATTACGTATCCAGGGATAAACCGAATGTCTAATTGACAGGATTGCCAGTCAAACAATTTACATATGGGTAGCTTTGCAAATGTCATGGTGCAATAAGCTTTTGGACTTATTCACTGGATATAGTTTACCCATGGATAAACAGATAAATAGTGTCGTCAGATAGCGTTGGCGCAAGCCAGCCTTAGGGTGACTTGCGCCAAGTCACTGGATAAGTAAGTACATAAACTAAGAAAAGAAATTACTTTTAGTAATAAGGCCACCAATTGTACTGCACTATATTGTTGTTAAATTCTCATATGTAATTCCTGGTGTACATAACAATAAAGAATATTCTATCTATCTATCTAAAGGGTGTCCCGATAAGAGTGCACCACAGAACACAGGAATAAGGTAGAAAGCGCATGTGGGCGGGGCGCGCGTGCCACGAACTTGTACAAATGATCATATTTTACAAAAACATACCCAGTCGGCCGCGTAGTCTTACCGAGCATGTTACTGAAGAAAAACTGTTAAAAAAAGGGTAAAAATGCCATCGTGCGCAATTATCACCTGCAGAGCTCGAAGCAGAGACGTAAGTCAGACTAATGGAGGAATTTCTTTTCATCGGTACGTAAATTAAACCTTTATTTTGAGTGATTTGATCGAAAATATTGAAAAGAGTATGTTTTCCAGCAATAGTGAAAAATATCGCAAGATGAAGTATACATTGCCGGTATTGTACGCAAATAATTGCTGCGCCAACGTATTATGTACGCGAAGAGCAATGCAAAGCATGTGTGTCTGCGTGAACGATTGACTTCACAATATTCCGTGGTACTCCCCAAAAACAGTAGCGAAGGGAATAACTTATCGATAGTGTTGGGTCAGTTTGTTGTTGTGTCGATATTGTTCAACTTTGTTATTACGGAATATTTCATTGCTCTTAGAAACCGGCTAAGTGCGAGTCAATATCGCGCACCGAGGGTTCAGTACAGACTTGTAGGTATGTAAATAGTTCGTCCATTGCAGGAATCTAGTTTCCAGGATATTTTTTTTTGTAACTACTAACTTACGGATTTCGGATTTTTTCCCTTTCATTTTTTATTATAAATACATTTATTTGCAACTACAGTCATACACACAAAGCGAAATAACACAACATGAAATAAACATAACAAAAAAAAAAGAAAAAAATAGGCAGACGTTAAAATGTAATTTTTTTGCACATTCTGAGACCTACAATACACCGAAATTCTGTTTTATGACTTTTGCGGTCTGAGTTTGAGTCGAATTCCCCATTTAACCACTTCTGACACACTTGCCACAAGTATTTACGATAAAATTGCCATAAGTAAATAATGAAACCTAATCTGATAGAATTAAGCGCTAAAGAAGAGTAGAGACACACCAGTACATGCAACAATCAATAATTACACACAAAATATCAAAATTTTAAAATTACATTCATTCGTAAAAAGCTTCGCCAAACAAAGTTAATAATATCGATATCTTTTAACTTTTTGTCAATCCCAATTGCTTTGCTTGTACATACAGGCGCACACATCAAAAATTGCGTTGGTGTGAACTGCATTGGCCAATTGCAACGCTTGCTTTCGCGGCCTCCGACTCACGCACACATGTATAAGCCTGCGTGCGTATTGCTTACATTAGTAGTAGTAAAGAATGGTGGGGGGTGAAGCGGCGACAGCGGTTCCCGTACAAAATACGCGCTAGGGCAATTCTAACTTATTTTCTCTGTTCTGTGGAGTGCACGATTTCAATTTGACGCCATTTTTTTTCTTTGCACGTTACAGCTCTGTAATTTAACAGCTGACGTCAACGATTGTTCCGATTATTAAAAATGCAGCGCTACACAATTGAACAACGCTTTATCATTGTAAAAATGGCAGCAATTCAGTGACTTGCGATACAGGGAAATGGAAATTCTTTACAGAAATATGATAACGGAGTGGCCTCAACTGACGACAGCAGGACGGCTCCACCACCTACACCGCACACAACAATCGATTTATTGAAGAAACGATTTCCAGACCGAATCATCTCCTGAAATTCTGATGTCAGTTGGCTGCCGAGATAATGCGATGTAACGCCATGGGATTCGTTTCTTTGGAGTTTTTTAAACTCGCAGGTCTATGTGAATAAAATACAAATAATTCCTGAGCTCAAGGCCGGGATCCAACGTGTCATTGGTCAGATAGAGCCACATCTTTGTCAAAATGTCATCGAAAATTTCGTGAAAAAAGCAAGAGCCTGTGTACATAGCCGCCGGGGCCATATGCCGGATATTTTATTCCACACATAATCAAACATGTCTAGTTTACAATGCAATAAAAATATGACACCCTTATTGGGCCACCCTTTATAAACAGATAAACACTTACTCAGGGATAAACGATATAGGTATAGTGGAATTCTATGAAACTTGTAATTTTTGTATACAAAGCATTTTTCCTAATTTTCTCGATGAGTTTACGAAGAATTTCCTTGAAAATGGTTCTAACATAGGCAGCACCTATTCATGTTTATAATTCACTGCATATGCCACAAAAATATTCAATCACTACCTTATAAAAGAGGAAAAAATATCGAAGCGGCAAGAAATTAGGAAATCTATTTCTAACAGCTGTATTTTTTGTCTGATCGATGGTCTATGTTGTCTTTGAAAGTTAGTGATGTCCCCTATTTCCCTTTGAATCATCATGATATTGACATTGGTGAAAATATAATCAAATAAACATAAAACTGTAATAAACGGTAAGTTTTATTGTTTTTATGGCAATACCTAATCGGCTTGTTTGTTTGCTTGTTTACGTTGACGCGCCTTTTTTTCACTCGTTCATTGTTCTTCATGGCGTGTACGCGTACTCTGATCTCTTGTGTGTTTGGTATTCTGACGACTTGGCTTCTCTTAATGGATTTATCGGATTTGTATTGTGATTTGGTTTCTGTTTTACCTTGGAATGACGACTCGCTTTCACGGACCACGGACTTTGATTTTTCTAATTGGATTTCAAGCTATTTCAGCCAAAATACTGAAATGGTAAGTTATCATACACAGTAAAATAAGTTGTCTCGCTCAAATCACAACCACAGTCTTCCGCCTTATTATTGTGAGTTAATCCCCATCGAATTAATATGGGCCCAAGATAAGGGTTTCGTGGGAAGGAACAAAAAGACCTTCAAAATGAACGACGTGAAGGTTTTGTTAGATGGTGGTTGCGCGCGAATCGGTGCGGAGCAGTGGGCAAAATGCGTAGCCCATGTCATCAAAGAGGAAGAAAAAAAGAAAAAACTGGACGGGATAATGGACAGAAATACAGACGCCGTGACGGAACCATTTATAATTAACGTGGGCGGTGTGATGACTCTAGCAGCGACTCGATGGAATATTATAGCGATGAATCAAATTAAGAAAATTAACATACGAACAACATTTTTGAATTATTTATCCCATCACTATGTAGTCAATCTATCCAAAGACAATAACAATATGGCGTTTTGTTTACAAAGATTACAAGTTTCATAGAATTCCACTTTATAACTGATTGACGGGCTTGTCAGTCATACAATTTTATTTATGTCATGGTTTATAACGTTTTTAAACTTTTTCGCTAAAAACTAAATTAAAAAACTACCAACAACCCGACTGCTAAGCATTATCTACTCAGGCGGGACCCAAATTCAAAATTGCAACTCTTTGTGAGGTATCATCAGTTGTTGGTTATTTTTTTATTTAGTTTTTTTATTTGTCTTTCTAATTATTTATTATTTCTTTCTTTCTTGAATTACACTAATTTCATATAGCTGACACTCGCGCAAACATGACGAACCGATATTAAGATCTGTACGGGCCTAACCGCACATCTAGCTAACGTATCTAGCTAATGTACTCTAACAGCTACCACGGCGAGCACTCGTACAATAAACATCAAAAGCCACCAATCAGACTTTTCATTATCTTCAAGCAACCTTATCATCCCTGTACAGCAGAGTAAGGTTCATCATTAATCATCATAAAAACCCGCCTCTGCTGGTGCAAGATCTTTTTTGTTAAGATCTCCCCATTGGTTAAGGAGTAAGAATCATATATACTTACATACAAACATACGAGCCAAAGACATAACCACAGATATCTGTGGACATAACCCTAATTTTGGGCTCCGCCGTAGTCGGTCCATGATTTTTTTAAACTTATTCCTTAACTTAAATAAAAATAAGAGCTTTCTGTGCACAGCAGATGTCATGGTCCAAGACGTTTTTAAAATTATTTACTAAAATAGAGTAACAAACATAAACTAAAGCCGGCTTTAGTCCACTATCCTAAAAGGGTGCAATTTCGAATGTGAGATTTCAATAATGTTTTTACTATTGGGTTGGTGTTAATTTTGGGGTGGGATTTGGCTTGCAGCGAAATCCGAGCATTTTGACTTTGGTTTTGTTTGGTTCGCTACTATCCAACAAATGTTAACTTTAATAATTTGTCGTCGACTGTACTTAAGAAATATTCATCAACTTAACAGAGCATGTTTTTCATTAGGAAAATGTTTGCCTTTCTATTTATTGCAGAGAAGATTTAATTATAAAGGTACGGATATAATTTCGGGGCACGGCAGTGCCCCTGCCAAGACGAGTCAAGCGAAAAGTAAGGGCACTACTAGATTTTCTCGAAGCGCTTGGTCGTTTTTTTTTTTACCCTCATAACGTAGGTTTGGGTTACACCAAATAAACAAAATTCTCGGATTCAGTACAAAGTTTCAATTGCATAGCTCTTGTACTTTACATTTTATTGGTATCTATCTAACCCCCCCCCCCCAAATTTCGTCACTGACTCACTGATGATCATCAAAATTCAAAGGGTACTTCCTGAAGTCCTAGAAAGCTGAAATTTTATATGTAAGCTAGTATTAGTACACAAACAACAACAAAAACATTAAAACTTAGAACTTTTATGATAGTTCTTATAAGACTAAGGTGTTGAATATGTGAAGTTAGGGCTTGCAGAGTTAGGGCGTGTAGAGTTAGAAGCTTGGCTCTACATGAGATCTGATAACTTTTTGACAGTGCGAAGATATGGTCTCGTATTGGCAACATTTTTCGTAAAATGTTTTTGGTGGGATGTAATTATACCTAAAAGTTTTCCCTATTGCGAGTAGATTTCGTTGGATAACTTCTTGGAAATGATTTCAAATAAAAAGAGAAGAAGGGTTTGTGGGAATTTAAATATCTGGCCAAATACATTGTAGGGTTTAGCTTACGCGTCTAGCGCGATTCTATTGCCTAGCACCCTACTCTTTCTATCAATGCAACAAAACACGTTTTGTTCAAGTTGAACCACTGAAATCCAATTTCACACCTTCATGTTATCACGAACGAAAGAATAATGTTGGTTCACTATTATTTCAAAGCTAATACGTATTTCTAATTATTTTTCCACTTTTCACATTGTAAATATTGTATTTTGCTTTACTGTCAACGTTCAACTGTTAGTCAGATATTTCTTTTATTTGAATATTGTTCTTTATTTTTCTAAATTATGTCAAAAACCGTCATACTAAGAAGGTCGAATAAGGAAACTTCTGGCCTATGGAGACTTCTAGAAGACTATTCGCATTCCAAATCGAAATTATGAATTTAATGCAAGAAGGAGAAAGAAGATCTGGAATCTTCTAGAAAAGACATCTGCGTTCGAAATTATGGATTTGGAACAGGATCCGGAAACTGCCTATTTGCCTCCACGACCTACTTACCCTTTTGGACTTTAAGGTTTCTTTTGTACCTATATATTTTTGTTCTTTTAATTAGTGTTAAGTTTAGTTTAATTGTATGTTAGGGGTTCTGATAATTATACTTTTACATTTCTAAATCTTTCTTTTATTTCTTTAGCTTCCGTTACCAAGGGCTGTGCCTTCACATAACCCTCGGTAACGTGACAACATTCGCGAAAATTTTTTAATAATAAAAACAAGCTATAAGTATTAATCATCGAATACAAAAATAATTGTTGGCAAATTTCTTAAAAATATTTTTAGACAATATGATTCTCAGGGTTTGTACAAGTGGGAATATGATTGGGCAAGCGCAGCGTGTTAAAATAAAAATAGAACAATACACTGATAGGAACTCGTTTATTTACAAATCAAAATTTATAATTATTATAATTATACAGTAAAATGGCATGTTGTCGGTCTTTTAAATAAAAAAATGAAGAGATTCTTTTCGCCAAACAATATAAGGAAAATAAAGGGTGAAAATCTTCTTTCTATTCCATGTTTCTTGACACAGTACCTATATCTTGTAATCCAATTGTAGGTTTGTACTTATCCAGTAAATTTACTTTTACAACAGTTCATTAAAGAATTATTAAGTGCCAAGTTTTTATAAACCTTTTTGAGATAGCGATGTTACTTACCTACAAAGTAAAATTATTGATGACCACAATTTTCACCGGATGAGGGCAAATATTTCATGGCAATTCTATTTTAATAAGGGTACTTAATTCGTAGTCTGGTCCTGTAACATGATAAGCTTTCAACAGAATATATATCTTCCGGCCGAATATTACTCCCCTGCTGTTTCGGTCGAGAAGGGGCACGAATAAGATTTATGTTCATGCTCTAAGCTTCCTTTTATAATGACTAACTACCTACCTATCTATTACGCTTATTACTTCAAAAGAAGAAGATTTTAGAGTACCGCAGCTCTGCTAGACACAAATGTCCTCCGACTTTTAGAAAAAAAAAAACAATCAGCACATATTCGTCCACTACTGCACATATTCTTCTGTGCAGCAATCTCCCTCAGATTGTCAGGCCAGCTGGTGGGCGCCTTACGCTGGTTTGTCGTGGAGTTCGTGGTCCACTCAGGAACCTTTGTACCCCATCGGCTATAGGTTCTTCGGTAGATGTTACTAATCATATCGGATGTCAATAACCTTAGTTCTTTGGCGGATTGCCTTATTTCTGATGTGATCCATCAAAGACACTCCGAGTTGCAGGCGCGCTGAGTGAATTAGAGAAAATAGGAAAATCTTAACTAGGTAATTTAATGTTCAATGACCTGAACAGAGCTTCTAACAGAGTGGGTTTTAAAATGAATATGAACAAGAAGTTGTCGACCACTATGTACATCTGGGACAAACAGTCTACTTAGGTAAGTCCAACTTCGAGAAAGGTCACTCGTCGAATCCAACTCGGATGGGCAACTAAAACACATTTTCGCGTCCAAAATGTCTGTGTTTCAAGACAAAGGTGTATAACCAATGTGTGTTGCTAGTGATGACTTATGGATCGCTGACTCATGAAAAGGCTCAAGGTCGCCCAACGAGCAATGGAGAGAGCTATGCGTGACCGAATCAGGAATGAGGTGATCCGCAGAAGAACCCGAGTTACTGATATAACTCGAAGAATTGCTCTGTTGAAGTGGCAGTGGGAGGGGCACATAGCTCGGAGAGATGATGGCCATTGGGGCAAAAAAAATCTGTCCTGACGAGAGCGGACCGGACGACCCACCGTCGCGGTGGCGGGGAGTTGCTTTATGCGGCCGGCACAAGACCGGCAAGCTTGGGAAACCAATAAAGAGGCCTATGTCCTGCAGTGGGAGTCAAATGGCTGATGATGATGAATGAAGTAATAAGATTGTGTTTATAGACATACTGCTTTTATTGCAGAATAATAGATTTATGAAAGGAATGTCATAAAGGAATAGTCGAATGGAAAAAGTTAATTTTCAAAGGTCTTTGGATATATCAATACTTTTTAGCAAAATATCTAATGAGCAATAATATTCACTATGCTAAGCTTACAACTAAACATTTTACGTGAAAAACTCGTTATTAAACTCCATTAAAATACAATTGAGACATTTCTTTCACATAATATCACAAAACGAGCCCTGATCTACTATTTATTAATCACTAACGCATGTTTGATCTATCAATTCATAGTATTTCGACTGGAAATCCACTAAACGCTATAAATTCAAGTCCTCATCAGATTCACTATCACTGGAGTCCTGCAGAGCCTTTTCAATTTCTTCTTCGATTTCCTGCCTCGTTACGTGCCTATCGTCAACTGCCAACTTCTTATACTCCATACTAACATTCGAGTTGTAGTTACTATTGTAGCAAATACCGCATCGTTTGAAGACACTCACGACCAAACAGTATAAGGAAACACAAGTAACTACGAAGATAACAATCGACAACCCTATATTCAACTTGTAGTGCCAGTTAGCGTCCTCTATAGCTGGCAACACTGTCACCGGGTAACAGAAGAGTTTGAGCACCACGTCGGTGGAGTTGACTATTTGGGCATCTTCAGGGCACGACAGGCAGTGATAGTTCTCAGGACCGAAGCAAGTGATGCAGGTGTAATGGCACGGTAGACAGATCTTGGGGTTCTGGTTTGCTAACTCCATGTCTGCTGCCTCTAGCGCTTCCGATTTACCTGTGTCGGGGTGCCTCTTCATTACAGCCTTAGGTTCTTCGGGGAAATAGGTTAGATTACGCCGCCTGGACGTACGCTCGGTTAGCACTTCGCTGGCATACGTCCCGCCTGGACACTGAGTGAAGCAGCGACCCGCGTACAAGTGCATACCCTTCGCGCATTCTAGTGGGGGAAAGAGAACAGAGGATTTTAGCATATGAGCAGTTCATGGTCCAGTCCACCACCACCATATACCGTAGTCAGCCTCCATGCAGCCTGCGCCTTCTGCCAGCAAACCAGAGATGCAAGTCGAAAAGTCACGTCCTAGAGATGCAGTATACCGTCCGAATTTCTATAGCGTTTCATGAAATGAACACGAAGGTTTTTTGAAGGTTTTTATAGGGTGTAATTTAATCGCTCAACAAAATATTTTTTCTGTGAGCCAAGCAGGTAAAATAAATTGGCTCTGAATAAGTTAAATTCAGGTAAAAATACATAAATGCTTCTGAATAAAAAAATATCTTCACTAAAACGGGTAAGTGCTCACCAACTTTTGTAGTGTAAGGATAAACGCAATTTGGTGAAAGGTAGGGATTTGGACTGTTTATTAAACGCAATTCGGCAAGCATTTAATTTATTGGTTGCGGATTTGTTTTTTGTCTGATGTAAATTTGGTGAGAATTTACTTGATTTAGTGCAAATTTTTATTTTTGCAAGGAAAATAGGATTGGTAGTCAAAAAAATACAAGCCCTCTCCAAAGACTCGCGTTTTGTGAAACGATCTGTGATCGTCCTTCGCTCCGGAAGTTATTACTCATTATGAAACATCGAGGAAGAATTTAATCTTGTCACTGATCTATTAATTCACTTTGATGTTAGAAACTCATTGTATTCGTGTTTTAATTAGGAATGAGTGCTCACGTGCACAAAATACGTAGGTACACAATTGTTGATAAAGGGTGAAAAGTTTCATGCAATAACGTTTAGCATGGTTAGTAAAACAGAGGAGAGTTAAACAAAGCAAGCTGTTAAAAGCGAAGCGAACATGCAAAATTATAACGGCAATACAATAAAACACAAAAATGCTTATGCGACTTACCGCCGCTTTCTGGATTGAGAATTTCACTAAGTAGACTTAAGTATCGTTCTATATCTTCAGATTTCTCAAAAAAGAATGAGCAGAATAATACACTGTGTTTACTTAGTGGATATATTTGTTTTAATTCTCAATTCTGAAACCGGCTGTAAAACATAGGATTATTAACAAAAACAACTAAATGCGACTAACTGCTTTCTCAGTAACAAAAGTAATTAACAGATCAGAGACAAGACTCGGCACTTGGAAATGAAATACTGAATAAATTTTGTAATAAAAGATTGTATTTATTATTTTCCTTCCACATAGGTTCAATATATACAAATATGCTTTAACATTTACATTATTTATTGATAAATACATCATTGAGTTGCTACTTAAGTTAATGCTAAAATGAGCTTTCGAGTGATTCCAATGATGAGTGAT
The DNA here is from genome assembly GCA_963969515.1 of Yponomeuta evonymella. NCBI lineage: Eukaryota > Metazoa > Arthropoda > Insecta > Lepidoptera > Yponomeutidae > Yponomeuta > Yponomeuta evonymella. The sequence goes on from OZ018357.1 coordinate 10,195,911, forward strand.
AATCCAACAACCCCATATTTTAACTTTTCTGTGTGTAGTTACAATTGTTAAGCCTACCTTAGTAATATTTTGAAAATCTGAGGGGGTCTAGGAAGTTGGCGTAGGATAGGCTGTAAAAGAAACTTAATGCTACTGCTACTGACTTTCTGAGGTTGTCGACTATCACTCGACGAGGAATCGACCATTCAGTCATCATTAGTATAATCATTATTAATTACTTTAATTGCCTATTTTAATGTACACAGTGAGCAAATTTGTACAAGTCTCCAAATTTTATTTATTTACCCGAAAACACATTTAATTTATTTATACTATACACAATTATAAATTAATTTCACTATGCTAGAAGGGTTGGCAATCATAGCTATCATCACAACCAAATTATGCATTATGTTAGGTAAATAAGTACACGCTATACAGGGCGATACATTTCATAACCTAGGTACTTTTAGTTCCTATAAGATGAAAGGCAGAAACTTAACGTATAATTAAACAGGCTGATACAGAACAATTAGTCTTCGGTAGCTTATGAAGGCTGCTTTGTCAAAAAGCATAGGTTCAACAATTGGATTAATCGCCAACAATTAATTATGTATAGTTGTTTATTTAGAAAGTTAAAACACAACAAAAGTATACGAGAACCTGTCTGCATCATTCTGTTCATAAAAAAGTTATTGTAAAAGATATGTTTAATATTCGTATTTTAAAAGAAATTGTGCTACCTGAGTATGATTTTAAACATAAACTTTACGTAACGTAACGTCGTACGTAACAGAAATTTTACGTTCGACATTTTGGCCTCCTCACTGCTATTAGATGCTAAAGGAAGGACCCTTTGTCTTTATCTCTTTCGCACGAATAGTAGTGCTAGACAACATTTTACTTAATCAATCAATCTTAATCAAAATTCTGTTCCTTTGAACCAAACTGGTTGTTTTGCATCAATCAATTTTAACCAAAATTCTGTTTCTTTGTACCAAACTTGTTTTTTGTTTTGCATTTCAAAGCGGAGTTGATTAACTTTATCCAGGTGGCAGGAAATAATGAAATGGATTTTTTTTTACCAAAATAATTGCAAATAAAATTTTATTTAAATTGTTCGTGTCATGGGCTTCCTTTAGGAATATTAATTTTTTTTCTCACAAGCCAGTCAGGAGTGATTTGTTAGGAGTTCGTATTTATTTATTGTATGTTTAGTTGTTAAAATAAATAAAATTTATCCGTCATTGAGATTTATTATGAGCAAATGGACGTCACATTACTATAATCGAGAGCATACTATACCTATAACATAATACAGGGTTACATTTTAACGCCTTTTAAATTTTTTATACGTGGTTCCGAAAAATAACAATACCAAAGTTTAGTTAAATTAAAATAAATACCATCCTATCGCAATTTTTTTTAGAAATTTTCCTCAAAAGAACCTTTTTGTACATCGCAAAACGTCGAAATAAAGACAAATATTTCATTTTATTCAGCTATAGACTGGGTCTAAACATTTTTTTTTAATTATACCAAGGCCAAAAAGTTGATATTTATTTTATTTTATTTGGTGTACAAAACAGATCAAACCCATTACACGGTATAAAAGTAAGAATGAATGAGAGAAATAAATGGTCCAGGACATTAGGACGAGCAAATAATTTGATAAACATTGCTTTCTGTATTTTAACGATGTCTAACAATGCTGAATAAAATTGATATACATAAATGTGGCAAGGCAATGTTGCGCTCCGCGCGCTTATTATTATTATTAACCGGTATTATTATGATAAAAGTAATAGTATGATAATGAATGCGCTAGACTAAATTGTATGAAAAATAATAAAAGGTTACAGAATTCATATTTTTATCATTTTCAATAAAGTGCTGATTAATATTCTAGGTACTCGACCTTTGGAATGTCATATTAAATTTCTTTGAAGGGTTATAAATGTAAGCCTGTATAGGTAATTGCACTTGTTTTCTAGCTCTTCTGATTAGATTTTCGTAGAAATATTTACAATCTCGTCTTTCTTTAGTGATATATTTAAATTACTTACCTCAATTCATATTAAATGGCTTAGGATAATATAATGTTAATCAGGATTTGCCCGAGCGATGATGTAAAATGTCTTTAACATATTTTTATAGAATTCATGCGAGGAAATAGACATCAACACAACCCCAAAATATAATAAAAAAGAAAAACATAAATAACGATTGGATTTACAGATTTCATTAGCTACTATAAAAAGAAAGCTCTATTATTAACAGTAAATAAGAATATAAAATAGCTTGTACTTTACTAAATCAATATCCTCACTTTTTAAAATTAACTACGTCAAAGTACTGTATTTCCACTGCCTTACGGGATACCTCTTGCCAACCTTACGGCTTAAGCCGCAATCACACGACAAATATCTCCTTGAAAAAAGTAAATTTGACGAGTACTCGGTCGCGATTTTGACTGTGGCAACACTTTTCAAAGCGCACATGGACGACGGCCTCCAATCAAAGTGAACCAAAGTGCGACTAAGTAGTCGTCAAGGTTCCTTTGTCAAAGTACACTTCGATCGTGTCAACGCGGCATTATTGCCAGTGACACTCTGACTATTCAAGAGTGTAGCAACAGCGTAGAGCCGTCCGAAAGTAATGAGAATCACCTACCTACATCTAACGTTAACTACTTCAGGCCGCGATCGTAATGCCCTCAAAAGCTAAGCGAATAACAGTTCAGTCGTCGATTTTGATTAAACATCTAATGGAATACCTTAAACTACCCACGTTTTGTCATTCTCATTAACTTCAAACATACCCTCACGTAAAATCACAAAATTTAATCGCTACTCGTGCAAAAGGCGTCATTATTTTTTTTCATGTCGCAATCAAGAAGTGAACAGAGACAAATATAAGTTAATGACCTCATTCGCATAAGACAGCTCAACTAGTTTAGACATAGCTAATACGAATTATTGACATAATCCACTCCGTTTGCCTTGTCTTGTCTACATAGTAGAGCGCAATACCTGTGCACGGTCATAACCTCACTACATGCATGAAGTCCAACCTAGCCACGTACAGCTACAGTACTGAACAATACTACCTACCTCATAACCCCGAGTAAAGCCTCTGAAATAATCTCACGTGTTTTAAGTTATAACAGGAAGTTAAAGAATGGTCATTTTAAACTTTAGGAGTATTGCAATACGGGACCTTATAATCTGGGAAATAGATACGTTTTAATGCACGTACTTATTTCCCTAATTTTGATTGATATTAAGCTATCTCAAAAAAATATTAGTACCCTAAAGTTTACGTTCTACAATAGTTTTAACCAATGAAGTATCTTGTAGAAGACATCCCAAATAACTTTTCTGACGCAAAATGCCGATTGCAGAATTTCCCGATGAAGACCATATACAATGGAGTTTTTTTTTTAAATAGGTCGTACCTATAACTGGACGGCGTTTTTTTTTATTCGAATTTAGACGTAAGACATGTCCGTCTCGGCAAGCGCTTATCATAGATTAAATCACAGTCCAATGGTAGCAACTTTCACGACACGAAACTTGTTTGGAATGTTTCCGCTTCGAGGTACGTCACTGGTTGAATAAACTGTAAAATTATTGATAATTTTTTGAAATTTCCAAATTGAATCCCTAAACAAAAAGTTGCCGCGAGTAGAACGACCACAGCGACTAAGACCATTCCTTAGCACCTGTGCACGTAAGTAGAGTTACAATGAACACATCATTAACAAACCTCCACCCCAGGAGATGACTTTGGCATTATTGATGGATGACGTAAGCAAGGGGCCCTTGGCGGGCGGGGGTCAGTTGAATCTAACCTTAGTCTAGCAGTTAGTGCACTGGGACTTAGCCTACGGTTGGGGGGTCTGCACTGCGTGTCGGGACAGTACAGCGCAGAAGTAAGGAGGAGGATTAGGAGGCACAAACCTAAGCAGTGATGGGGCGAGAGAGGCGCCAGCGTCGCGCAACCAGAGTTGGTGCGCTCCCTTTGCGAGTTGAGACCGTCGTCGCGGATCTGTTGAGTTAGGAAAAGTGTAAGAAAACATTGTGAAGGAAAACATTGTGAAGGAAAACATGTGGCTTTGAACATATCAGGTGATAAGAGGCTAACAACGTCCTTGCCGTAACCCACGTATTATGTGCATCATTACGAACATTTTTTCTAAAGGCACCATGCCAGGGAAATCAACGGATTAGGAGATATTGAGATTCAAAGTCGCATTTTTTGTTTGCCTACCTCTATTTTTGCAGGAAAGCATTCAGTATCTTAAAACAAACTTTTTTCCCGAGAAACCTTATTAAAATTTATAAAATAAATTTGACATTTCAACGCGCAATGTATTCAATCGGGATCTCAAACAAGCGTATCACTAGGTTATACGTATGCTCCAAAGCATAAGAACGCAGAACACTGAAAGTTACTGTTATTGACATTCGTGTAACCAAAAAAAAAAAAAAATATTTGACCGTTAATTTCTCAGCAAAATTTTATGCCTATGGTAGTGTATATTTGTGTCTACAGTATGTTGACTTCAAGTCGGATGTCAGTCTTAAGTCTTTATAGAGTAGACTATTTTGAATGGAAAAATTTACACAGATAAAACAGCGATATTGGATTTTGCATTGCTTTTGAAACTATTCATTGTTGTGATAATAAGTGAACAACGTTAGCGTATTAGACAAGAAAGTAATGTAGATATAGTCTAAAATTGAGTTGTAGAATAGATCAAAGCTGCTATTAAGCTATGGCATTATTGAACATTCTTAATTATGAGTTTCACTACGTAAATATTGCCTCATCAGATTTCTCAACCAAAAAAATACACGACATAATTATATTCTTTTATTTTTTGGTTGCACTAACCCGTGCTAGGTTTTTAAAATACACGACATAAATTCACGCAACCTTTGTTCTAAACACAGATTAATAAACAAAAGTAAAAAAAAATCATAAGGTGACCGCCGTGGTGTCAGTGTTGCCAGAGTAGGCAATTTATCGCTATATGGGCTATTTCGGAAGGTGAAATGGCGACAAAAAATGCAATCGGCTACCGGTCGCCATTTTTTTTAATTTAAGCTATATCCTGGAGGTGTAGGCACTAGGCAGAGACACCAGGGTTTGCCACTTGCCACGATCGTAAGAAACCTCCTTCGCTTCATCAACATTTATTAGTCTCCGCATGCACGCACGACTTCGCTAAGACGTCCCCTATTTGGTACACTACTTAGGGCCGGCCGGCCGATCGGTTATCAGTTTTTCGGGTGATATGGCCGGCCCACTGCCACTTCAGCATGCTAATTCGGTGGGCTATGTCGGTGAATTTGGTCCTCTGTCGGATCACCTCGTTTCGAATTCGATCTTTCAGAGAAACCCCGAGCATAGCCCTTTCCATAGCACACTGAGAGACTTTAAATTTGTGGATCAGCCCCACCGTGAGTTTCCACGTTTCGGCACCGTATGTCATGACGAGTAGGACGAACTAATTGAAAACTTTCGTCTTCAGACTCTGTGGGATTAGCGATGTGAAGAGTCGACGTAGTTTCCCATACACTGCCCAGCCCAGCTGTATTCTTCAAATTGGCTCACAGGTTTACAATCTCTAAAGTCGAATTTTCATGTAATCAGAACTGTTAAAAAATACTATTATCAAAAATGTTATTATGATTTTCCGCCAACATCACTAAAGTTTTAAGGTCCAACGCGGACTGGTCTACGCCGCCTTTTGTTGGTAGAAAAATGGCGTTTCGATTAAAAGGCAGCGTGTGGCATTGACAGGCTGGTCTTGATCCGAGCGGTCGTTCAATTACAGGCCGCCAAAGGGATTTTCATCTTTCAATAATCTCTGCGCAGCTGCGGATATTCTTTTGACACCTCGGGGCATTCGACGATTAGTTTTACTTCGCTTTGCCTCTTAATAGTCTAGTTTGCTTTTGGGATTAGATTAATATCAGTCCGAGATATCTACAAATCTAGACGAACATTTACATTAAGTCGTAAAACAAATGGCCGTCTTTTGCAGCTGCTAATGGGGAAAGATTAATTATATCATGTAATGAGACAAATCTACTTCGTAATTAGAGTATCACCACCATTTTTATAACATAAAAGGTCTGACTGTTGACACATAAGCAGCCCATATACGTCCCACTGAAAGGCATGCCGTCTCTCAGAGAGAGAGAGGGAGAGAGAGAGTATAGAATCACCTCTGACACGCAGTTTTCCTCATATTAACAAATTTCCTAATATTAACAAAGATTTGTAAACAAACTATAGTTTTTGTTAACAAAACATCGAATAATACAAACAATACCTCGAATAAAATAAAAAATCATACCAAATATACACGTAGTTGTCACCGATAGCTCAGCAAAAATATCTAGAGCGAATGGAAACGTATGGTGTTAAAATTAATCCCAAATTAATCCTTTAGATGTTAGAGGACTCTCCAATCCGATTCAACTTACGGCGAAAATGCAATCTGAAGCAAGACAATTGTAGCTGGACTCATTGTTTATCTAAGGTACCTTCAGAACTCACAGACAGTTGAAAGCAATTTCGTTGCCGTAAATTTAAGCTAGTTTCGTAAATCCGAGCGTATGTAGATTTTCCCTTCGGCCCCAGATTTCTTCTAAATGCATAGTTATTTATTAATATACTGATACGAGTATTACCGCTGCAATGACACCTACTTTGAAGTATACTAAACAATCGCATTGTAATGTCATTGAAATGGTGTAACCGGTGCGAATTAAATAGAGACATCGCGCGAGGGGCTTAGTTAAGTTGCATGGGTTACCATTGGAATGCGATTGGTTAGTAGACGACACTGTCAATAAACCCATTTAATTTAGCTACTCTGCATTTAGCAAATTCGTCCTTTATGTTTTGAATTTTTTATTAGTCTACCAGTGTTTGGGAGTCTTTCATCAGGCATTTATTACATTAGGATCTAACGGTATCTCATACTCTTACATTTTAATGGACTCTTGAAACTTAATTCAGTTTCAATTTAGGACTTGCAAAGTTAATTTTTTCTAGGTATTCAGTCGTATATTAATCTAATAAAATTATTTGGGGCAAGAGAAATCCAATTCATAAATAAAATGTAGCCGCAATGTAACTTTGCGTCTCACGTCCAAAGTCACGTGGAGCATCGATAAATTTTATTGGGATGTCCTTCAACGTTTAATCGTTTACAAGGTTGTATTACCGACCCTTCTAATTAAACCATTCTACGTGATCGCACAGACTAAGCAATAAACTAGGCAGGCAATTCGTTTGCAAAAAATAAACTACGCTAGATAGAGGTAGTGTTTGACCCAAGTTCCATTTGTTGGTACTGAGCTTTTTTTCAGGCGGAAGGAAGTGCTGTCTTTTCTAAACACCGTCTATTAATCAAAGTTAATTGTGTAGTTAGTTAGCCAATGTTTCGTGGCAACAAAGCTACTTCTTATGTTTTACGTACCTAAAACATAAGAAGGTACGTAATGTACGTCGTACATAAGGTACGTCGGACCACCAATCGACACCAATAAAAATACCTGTATTAATAAAACACTGGTTTATCTTATCATTCTAACGACATTCTAATTACAAGTCAACCTAAATATGAATAGTAAAAAAATATACAAATAGGTAAAATATTTTATTTGACCAGACCCAGCGGTTGGCAGCGATGGGCTGATGATGATGATGATGAATTTTGCTAGCAGGATATAACCATGACTTGCGGGAAGAAGTTGATAAATCGACTTTGTGTTTTCAGTTGTTTATATTTCACATTTTTGTATTTGACGAAGCTTTTTGCGAATGAATTTAATTTGATGTTAATAGGTTGACATTTTGATAATATTTATGTTTCCTTTGGCTTTTATTGTTGTAGTATTTAATGTATTTTGTTTTCTGGTGTGTAAAATAAAATATAATTGTAAAAATATAAATGATGGGTAATGACTAAAGCGACTTAGCCAATAAAAAAAAATGACTTATAAGTAAGACCTGATAAATGAAAACTAGGTCAATTTTCGGCAATTTACAATTCTAAAGTAAGTATATATTTTAAATACGTGTAGCTTACAATACTCAAGACTCATCACCCCCGGATTCAATTTTAAGTAGTTAAGCACACGTAAAACCTGACTTTGTATACGGATGCAAACTTTAAAATCGACGTCTTCAAGACTCTTGATAAGTTCACATATCAACTTATTCCCGCCAGCCACGGATAGGTCGGTTTTATAGGATCCTACCGATGCTCTACCACCCGTATCTACCGAGCCACCCCAAGAACTGTTGGGTCAATACCAATGTAAAACTCAGACTGTAATTAAACTAGCTACGTGAATAATATTGTTGGCAATACTGCAATATTAAGTGAATGAAGATGGCTGGGTGAAAGATGAATGAATGAACTATTGACTTTAGTCTCTGCTCTCTCTGCGTGCGTTCGCCGTCCTTGACGTCCGATCCTTCGCTGGCTTTTCCTTAGTAAAATTGTGTAATAAACTGTGTTCAAATACGAGAAGAAAAAACTACTTGAACCCACGGCGTTTTCATCAGCACCACAACTACACTCTAGTACCCAATATCGTCCTTTCATGGTCCAATCTCACCAGAAAGAAAAGGTAACCTCGCCGCGCCTATGTGCTTGGCCGCCACAAGCTGTACCTGCGTAATATGCCCGGGGAACACGCCACCTACTTGTAAGAGCAGCATCTATATACAACGACGGCACCAACAATTATTACAGTCCACTGCCCACTTTCGTCCATTTAGAAAGAAAGAAAGAAAGAGGATAATTATTTAAATTGTCACAGAAACAAAGTAAATATAAAGGTACACAAACAAAAGACACGAACGTCAACAAAACAGAGATATAACAAAACAATAGTGAAGAGAACATGTGAGGCATTTACCTGCCTCATAGTAAATATTTCCCACTCACCGTATGCGAGTCATGCCACACGAGCGCCGGGTCGTCGTCGATGGCATTCTGGTTCACATCCTCGACCGAGTTCCCCGCGTGGGCGTCCCACGTGACCCCCCCGGGGGCGTGCCCCTCCGCCGGGGGGTCATCCTCCTGCGGGGGGGTCTCCGTTCCGTAGAATATCAGCTCCCACTGGGTCAGGGGGCCCGCTGTTGAAAAAAACATTTTTAGTGGGATTTTTTGGTGTCACAGATTGGATTACCAATATGTAATGCATCCGGGGTACCCTAACGGGACTCATAACGCTTTGCTACTTATTAATACTCCGTAAAGCACATCAAGAATTAGGGTTTTTAATTGGTAAAAACTTTTGTCAGTTTTTCTGAGATTTTTTTCTGAGTCAGGGTTTATGTAATTTTATCAAATTCGCGCTTCACGGACGTTGGTAAAGTAAATCATTGTTCTACAAAGCAGTATGTTCATTCTATTTAAAACACAAAGCAGTACAACCACAACATAAATGTAAATATTTTAAAATTCGTAAAACTAAAGTAAAACTACAAATTCTAACCGATATGTTTCAGGAATTGCGAATTTTAGATATAAACCTGTATATTTTTAAGGTTGTGTGCTAACCTCTCCTTTATTTTACATTTTCTACAACTGCTCTGTTGATAGAAAAGTCCATCGACGATTAACAGTCATTATCACTGCTGCTAATATACTTTTTATTTTATTTTATTCAAATATGTTAACTATATAACATGTAAAAAAGTAACTAAAATGCGTTTATTGCCATCAACAAAGCATGTTATCTTGTTTAAATTAAGAAGATGTAGCAACAAAACCACTCGCTAACCGTAAAGAAAAACATCGTGAGGAAACCTGAGTGTTTGAGGTGTTCATATACCTCAGCGCTTGAAATTGCCAATCCGCGGTGGGCTCGCGTGGCAGTTAAGTCCACACTATCTCCCTCTTTCTGAGAGAGCAGGCCTGTGCCCTGCAGTGGGCGTAAATAGGCTACATAAAATAGTTAAGCAACCATAAATACAACTAAACAAAGAAATAAATAGCAATGTCTCATAAGGTATGTATATTTTATAATCAAGGCCTAAATGTGAATTGTGACTGTACTTGTGAATTCAAAATAAGGCGCTCCATAAAAGGAGCTTAAAACTGACTTAAGTGACCAAGAGCTGCGTTTAGTTCAATGCTCACATTATTAAGGCCATATTATTTATTTATTTAATATAATTATCCACTTGCAGCTAACATTACAGGACATTATTGAACCACTCATAGTTATAGACAGTTACTACCGCAAAGTTACCATTTCCCACAAACTAATTGTATTTCGTAAAATACCTACGATTCTCATTTGGAAATATATATTCAGTCTATTTCCACCAAACTATGCAAGCATACCAAACAAGTCCAGGAAAAACAGCTCTACTAACACTGCGGAACTTTAGCGAACGTAGATCGAGAACACAAAATGATAATATAGTCACAACACGTATCTCTCTCCATGCTTAATTATCAAAATAAACAACACTAGGTACGCTCAACACAAACGAACTAAAATAGACTTCTGCAACTGAACAAAATGTTAAACAATTCAAACACACGACATGCAAAGAGCGAGCGAGGCGCCGGAACAAACGGTACCTAATTGACGTGCACGCTCAAACTAGCCGGGTGATAAAATAAAAGTCTAGGCAAACGAATCAACGGAATACGGAGCATGCAGAGCCAAATGCCAGTACCGTTCGCCTGCAGCGGCGCGGGGTATATCCGCTGGATTTTCGGATACTGCTCGAAGAGATTCGACATCTTGCGTCCTCTGGGATCCGCCAGTGGATACTCCAAGTCTCCGCGCAGGTTGAGGCTTAGATCAGGTGTCGACGACATGGTCGTTGACGTCGTGCTTTCTATCGGCGACCTAGTCGCTGGTCGCCCCTGCTTAGGCTTTTGCGAGTTTCTATTTGGATTCTTCGAGTTCTTATTCTTTTTTCTTTTGACCAGTCCGACGGTATACTTTGGCACGATAGGAATAGCCTTCCCGCGGCTGTTCTTTTTCCCCGCTTGCACCATCACAGGCCGCGTGGCGTTCCCTTTGCTACGGACCGGGTTCCTGAATGGAATCGGGTCGTTTTTCGCGGCCGGCGTATTAGTGCCGTGAAATATCAATGACCACTCCTGCAATGTGGCCCGACCTAGGTGATGGACATGGAAAATGTGGAATCAGGAACAAACGTGAAACGAATGCAGTGTAATTAATCAGGGCTCTGAAATGTATTATTAGACAATGAATGGACAGAATATTATCACATTTCCCAATCAAATTTTTACGAGGCGCCATTTACCGAGTCAGGGAAATCTAAATAAAACCCAAGTCATACCGCAATCCACTCGAGTTGTTACTCCAAATAACATGTCTTTATAATTTCGACTTCATTTAAAACCGACACATGTTAGAGAACTGTCTTAGTAGGTAGCCTCATGAAAATGGTCCATTAGTAATTTAAGACCGATTCTTACCCATATATCTGCCTTCGTTGTAGACCTCGAGTTGCCAGACGCCGAGCGGGGACTCCCCCCACATGTGTACTGACATGAAAGGCCACGCAGCGAAGCCAGCCCGCGAAGAGTCTTGTGCTCTGTCGGTTAGAAAATTTCCCGTCTAATTACAAACTTTAATACACTATCCACAGGAATTATGTAGACTCTTGAGCCTTCGGGTGTAATGAGTTAATTAGGTGCTGAACAGAGTTGATGTGGTTTTAACTAGGTAGAAGCGTTTGAAGCTGCGCGGTGAGGCCTATAATAAGGTTTTAGTCACGTTTATGGACAAAGACTAATTTGTAATTTTAGGTTTCCGCACCTTAATGGAAACAAAAACGGAACCCTTATAAGATCACTCTTTTGTCCGTCCGTCTGTAGACCCATTGTCTCGGTAACGGATAGAGCTATCAACTTGAAATTAACATAAAATACTAAGAGGCCTGTATCCTGCAGTGGGCATCGAGTGGCTGATGATGGCTAAGAATATTATCAGAAAAAACCATACTTCTCAATAAATTTAAAAATTTGCATTTCACACTGATTATACTGCATAACCTTATTAAACACGGCCTTTTGCAAAGCTTTTCGTAATTATATTTAGGAAAAAGATTAAAACCAACCCGAAAATATCAATAAATCTTGCCGACAAAAACTCTGTAAGCGGAGAGGTATGAGAAGAAATATTGTAACATTTTCCGACTATGCCGCATTGCCATTGCTTCTATTACGTTAGCTGACAGTTAAGTAAACTATGAGAACATGTTCGTGTAAATTGTGACTGTAGCAATGCAATCGCGAAGAAGGCCAGCATCTTTCACATAATCTAAAGATTAATTACTGTTAATAATGCCAAAACGATACTGTTGCGAAAATCCTGATCATGTTGAAATGAAATACGAAACTGACAAAATTTTAAGCAGGATAATTTAAGTGCATTAAAAAAAATTCGTATAACAAAACAAATTTTACGTAGTATTTAAGAAAGAGTCTGGTTAAAAAAATAACCTGGTTGGGCAAAGTTTAACACCTAGACCGCAAGTCACTGTTTTTTTATGTATTTGGTTTCTCTATAGTCGCAGTAGACTTCAGTACAATGTAAACGAGGCTGGGAAACTATTTTGATTTCTGCTCCGTCTCTGTGGTCCGATGGTATGTTTGTTGGACAATTTAATATTGCCTAGACGTATTTGTAGCTGATGTAATTTATGCTAGGCCGACGATACTAGATCGATGGGTTTGGATACCAAGGATTCCTCAATATGCTGGCTAGCAGTATAATAGTACACCAGAACGACCCTCAAAAGTTTTACATATTGGAGACGAATGCATATTAAAGATTTTATTAACAGCTGTTTCCCGCGACTTCGTTCGAGTGGTAATTTTGATGTGTATTTTCCCGGGATAAAAAAAGCCTATGTGCTAATCCAGACTATAATCTTTCTGTGTGCAAAATTTCATCCGGATCCGTTTAGCCGTTTTTGCGTGAAAGAGTCACAAACATCCATCCATACATACAAACTTTTGCGTTTATAATATTATAGTAAGGATAATCAACCTGTTGTGGACGCCGAGACGGGTTAGGTGGAATTAGGTTCGCACTTAGCTATAGGCTGAACGAGGCCTTTTTATATTGTGTAAATGTAGCGAACCCCTAAAATGTGTTAGTCTAAGTTAGGTTCGCAGATAGTTGTATGCTGAACGAGGGCCTTTAAATATTATGTAACATTTGTAAATATGGTGCAAGACCAGTGGAAAATTCCACAAACATCTGTGATTGGTCGAACGGCTGGCCCGAATAGTATATAAGCCGGAACATTCTCTGCATTAGCATGAGCTTTCAGTTAGCTACTACACCACCCTGAACCTGGAAGAAATAAACAGCTATCAAGAACCACTGGAAGTTTGCATCACCACCTATACAGTCCACACCCCACTTAGTCTGGTCCTTCGAGCGCCGGATCCGAACGAGAGAACCACCCTTCTGCACCTGAACGCGGACCTGGAGCAGCCCCCAAGCGGCCCTCGAACCTGGGCCTGGAGCTGCACCTACATAGTGGTCTTCCGAGCGCCGGATCCGAACGAGAGAACCACCCTTCTGCACCTGAACGCGGACCTGGAGCAGCCCCCAAGCGGCCCTCGAACCTGGGCCTGGAGCTGCACCTACATAGTGGTCTTCCGAGCGCCGGATCTGAACGAGAACCTTCGGCACTGGACCCGCTTCTGGAGCAGGCATCAAACGGCCCTCGAACCTGGGCTTGGCGCTGCACCTGAAGCGGAGCGGTCCCTGAACCCGCACCTGGAGCAGGCATCAAACGGCCCTCGAACCTGGGCTTGGCGCTGCACCTGAAGCGGAGCGGACCTGAACCTGCACCTGGAGCAGTCATCAACCGGCCCTCGAACCTGGGCTTGGACTGCACCTGGAGCAGATTGGACCTGGAGCAGCTCGCGATCGGCCATCGAACCTGGGCCTGGAGCTGCACCTGGAAAAAACTGTAAGTGAACCTAAATCTAAATCTGAACCTGCACCTGGAGCAGTCATCAACCGGCCCTCGAACCTGGGCTTGGACTGCACCTGGAGCAGATTAGACCTGGAGCAGCCCCCGATCGGCCCTTGAACCTGGGCCTGGAGCTGCACCTGGAAGAACTGAACGTGGACCTGATCGGCCCCTGATCGGCCCTCGAACCTGGGCTTGGAGCCGCATCTGACCACTGAACCAGGACCTGGACGACCTGAACCAGGACCTGGACGACCTGGACTTGGACCTGGACGACCTGGACTTGGACCTGGACGACCTGGACTTGGACCTGGAAGACCTGGACTTGGACCTGGAAGACCTGGACTTGGACCTGGAAGACCTGGACTTGGACCTGGAAGACCTGGACTTGGACCTGGAAGACCTGGACTTTCACCTGGAAAACTTGGACTTCGACCTGGAAAACTTAGAGCTAAATCTGTGACCTGTAACCTTTGTATATCATTGTAATACTGTCTGTCATTCTGAATTAAATGATACTACCCTTTTGTCTTTTAATATACGTAATTTAGAACAAGGAAGAACGAAGATCGAGTCCGTGAAGTCCGGGCTCAAAGAAAAAGGAAGAACCCGCTTCGAACTAGGTACCGTCGCAACTCCCACGACCATTCTTACAAAATGGTTGTCACTCGGAGCATGGGAGACCCTGCGGAGGACATCGAACGGGAACAAATGGAGGCTGAACAAGCGCGTCAAGAAGCACTCCGCGTCGAGATAGAGCGCCGGAGAAGGCTGCAAGCTGAACCGCCGGCATCGCCGTCTTTGACAATGCCCCCGACTGAAGACCGCGCAACCACTACCGGCGTGACTGACACCTCAACGAACGTTGGTGCTACGTCACTACTCGCCAGGGAACGTGAACGAACGTGCGCTATGTCACCGGCAGCGTCAGTGAGATCTACGGCAAGCGTTGTCACACGAAAGCGCCGCGCCGAGCTAGAGGCCGCCGAACAACTCGCGGCCTTAAAAGAGCAGCAGCTCCAACAACAACAGCTCCAGCAACAGCAACAGCTCCAAATCCAAACGGACTTAATACAGAAGAGGCTCGCAGTCGAGATGTCAATCATCGAGGATGAAACGGACCAACCCCCTGTACATCCTGCACCTTCACCGGCAGAACAACGCCAGAAGGTGGATGAATGGCTGCGAGCAAACCCACTGAACGCTCCACGACCTGAGAGCGGCGCTCAACCACACGAGCGCCAAGAATCGCGAACTCTGCGTTTCGAGGAACCACCGAGACGCAGCAGATCTCCCACTCCCACCAGAACAAGGGGTGGGATGGAGCAACTAGCAACGGCGCTTGAGAAGATGGCCAGACCACGAGTTCGCCATACGGAACTACCGACGTTCTCGGGGTCACCGAACGAATGGCTACCCTTCCAAGCGGCTATGCGAGACTCCACGAAACTCTACGACATCCCGTCGATTGAGAATCTACTTAGACTAAGAACTGCCTTGAAGGGAGGTGCACGGGATGCAGTAGCGACGCTTCTCTACACAGCGTCTGATCCCGAGACCATCATGAAAACACTGGAGCAGTGCTACGGACGACCAGAGGTCATGGTCGAACAAGCCCTCGCAGACATCAAGAAACTGCCTCGATTTGGGACATTGGCCAGCGAAATGAACACCTTCGCGGTCAAAGTTCAGAACATAACCTGCGTCTTGAAGAACATAGACAGACGCGGTTATCTCTACAACCCGATGCTGGCGCGCGAGGTGCTTGACAAAGTCAGTCCGCACACCAGGTCTCGATGGTGCGACTACGCCGAAGATGTCGACGTCACCTCAGACCCCGAGATCGTCGTTCTGTCTCGCTTCCTCATGCGCGAGGCAGACCGGGCACTGAAGCACGCATACACGGCGACTTCTAGCGCCGCAACGCCTGCCAAGAAAGAGCAACGGCCCGTCGTAGCCCCGAAGAAGTCAAGCGCCATCTACACCGTCGTGGAAACAAGCGAGGAGATCGACCGATGCCCGAAATGCGAACAAGTTCACACGCTACCACTGTGTTCGAGCTTCAAGAAACTCACCATCGGCCAACGCTGGGACTTCGTACGAGAGAAAAGTATATGCTTCAGATGCATCAAAAGCAAGCATCAGCGAAGGTCCTGCAAAGCTAAGCCCTGCGGTGTGAACAACTGTCATCGCCCACATCATCCGATGCTGCATCAAGATCCACCTGCAGCACCGATGCCGTCTGAAGCAGTACTGTCGGTAGCAACCACTAACGCTACCGACTCACGATCTGTGCTGCTGAAGATGTGCCCAGTTGTCATCGTCGGACCACGGGGGGAGATGAGCACATACGCACTGCTGGACGAAGGCGCTACCATAACGCTCATCGACGAGGACTTGGCGCATAGCATCGGAGCAGATGGGCCACCACGCCCACTGAACCTACAAGGCGTCAACATGTCCCAGCAAGAAGGAGAGAGCAAGATGGTTACCGTGCAAATGAGAGGTAAGCACAATAGCGCGCTACACGAGCTACGAGCGCGCACGATCAAGAACTTAAGGCTTCATCAACAATCCATTCCGGAGACACTGCTGAAGCATGAGCATCTTCAAGATCTGCTACAAAGCGAGGTGTGCTACGAACGAGCACGTCCAGGCATCTTGGTGGGGACAGACCACTGGGAGCACATTGTCTCACGCGAGTTACGTGTCGGCAGGCCAAATGAACCGGCTGCCTCAAAGACAGAACTCGGTTGGGTGATTCATGGGACCTTGCCAAGCAGCGTGATCTACAAGAACGAGAACGTACTGCACGTCTACGCGCCCGAACGGCGCACCGAACCTGATCTAGACGAGCAGAACGAGCAAAACGATCGCAGCCTTCATGAACTACTCGAGGCACACTTTCGTATAGATGCTCTCGGCGTTGCCCTCAAACCAAGGGTGAACAGCGCTGATCAACGAGCAACCTTGATTGTCGAACAAACAATAAGGAAGATCGACAGTGGCTATGAAGTCGGATTGCCATGGCGAAACGACGACACGAACATGCCACCGAACTACAACCAAGCCTTCCGTCGACTGCGGAAGATCGAACAAAAGATGGACGCCGACCCTGACTTCACTCAAGAGTACACCAAGCAGATGGAGAACCTGCTGGAGAAAGGCTATGCGGCACCATGCGACGGCTCCGAACAAACAAGTGCCGTCCGCTGGTTCCTGCCTCACTTCGCCGTGCAAAATCCCAACAAACCGGGAAAAACACGGCTGGTGTTCGATGCGGCAGCCAAAAGTCACGGTGTGAGCCTTAACGATCATCTGCTAGAGGGACCGGACCTGCTTCAGTCACTGCAGGGGATCCTGTTCCGGTTCCGAGAAAAACGGATTGCTATCACCGCCGACGTACAGGAGATGTTCTTGCGCATTAAGATCCGGGCTGAAGATCAACCCGCGCAGCAATTCCTATGGAGAGGAGATAACAGAACCGACCCACCTCGCCTCTACAAGATGAAGAGCCTGATCTTCGGTGCAGCGAGCTCCCCGTTCATAGCTCACTACGTGCGAAACCACAACGCACACCAGCATGCGCAAACTCATCCGCGCGCGCTGGAGGCCATCACGCAGAACCATTACATGGATGATCTGGTGGCGAGCTATGACGGCGAAGAGGAAGCGAGATGCAGCATCAAGGAGATCCGAGCAGTGCACGCCGCTGCTGGATTCACACTGCGAGGATGGAGCGCAAACTGTAGAAAAGTGCTGCTCGACGTTCCAGCCGATCTACAAGCGACAACTCCTGTACAACTGGGGGGAGAAGAGCTGAGCAACAAGATACTGAGGCTCTTCTGGAACAACGAACAAGAGGTCCTGCCTACAACCAGAGACGACTGGCTGCCTGAACCTGGTCGTTTCTCTAAGGTGCGAACCACCGCCCGTGTGCCGGCATTTACTAACATATGCCGGCGCAGAGCCGACTCGGATAGAGCACCGGCACATCGAAAGTGGCGAACAGGCACTTATCCGGGCCCAGACGGCGAAGTACGAGTGATGGACGTCCGAACAAAGACAGGAGTCTTCAAACGTCCTGCGAGCCGACTCGTAGTCCAAGAGAAGGAGTCTACGCGTGCTGCGCCGGGGGGAGGAATGTTGTGGACGCCGAGACGGGTTAGGTGGAATTAGGTTCGCACTTAGCTATAGGCTGAACGAGGCCTTTTTATATTGTGTAAATGTAGCGAACCCCTAAAATGTGTTAGTCTAAGTTAGGTTCGCAGATAGTTGTATGCTGAACGAGGGCCTTTAAATATTATGTAACATTTGTAAATATGGTGCAAGACCAGTGGAAAATTCCACAAACATCTGTGATTGGTCGAACGGCTGGCCCGAATAGTATATAAGCCGGAACATTCTCTGCATTAGCATGAGCTTTCAGTTAGCTACTACACCACCCTGAACCTGGAAGAAATAAACAGCTATCAAGAACCACTGGAAGTTTGCATCACCACCTATACAGTCCACACCCCACTTACAACCAATACACACAACGATGTAGTAATGTGAGTAATTGCTCCCTACTCATTGATAAGGTTACCTACCTTATAACCTATTAACAGGTACTGAGCGCTTCCGAGGATCGATCGAATCCGAATCTTTCTAGGAGGAAGAATCCTTTTTAGGGTTCCGTACCAAAAGGGTCAGGGACCCCATTACTAAGTCTCCACTGTCTGTCCGTACGTCCGTCCGTCCGTCCGTCCGTCCGTCTGTCACCAGGCTGTATCTCATGAACCGTGATAATTAGACAGTCGAAATGTTCACAGATGATGTATTTCTGTTGCCGCTATAACAACAAATACTAAAAACAGAATAAAATAAATATTTAAGGGGGGCTCCCATACAACAAACGTGTTTTTTTGCTCGACATTAGTAACGGAAACAGGTAGACGCTTGAAATATTCAAATGTTGTATAGATAATGGTACGGAACCGTTCGTACGAGAGACCGACTCACACTTGGCCGGTTTCAATTGATTTAGTGTACAAGTCCCAAGTTAACCTGTTAGATTATGATCTTGAAAAGAACAATTAAAACCATTGTTATGGTGGCCCGATCGGGTCCTTTAGAATTCCACAGAAGCTATGTCTAAGCCTGCGCGACCAAAGCGTACTATTATTGTAACTTTACTTGCTAAAATATATCGAACTATATACTGAAAATATATTTTTCTATATATTTTTTTAATGCCACTATACTTCGTACAGCTCCGATCGGAACAAAGTTAAAAATCGCGCTTATCAACAAAAATGGTATACCTAATTAACTTTCAGTCATTTACACCATTGTTTATCAAGTCGAAAAAAGCATTACCTTCATATATTGCTAACGATCTCAAATTCACTTTTCGCTTCGGTCGCATCAGTGTGGTTGCAGCTTGAGGTTTGATACAAACTTCACGCTGCACGTAGTGTAAAACTTCTGGTGATCGATGGCCAACACGTTCTACGTACCGGTATATCGCTGGCCTCGCATTCGAGTGGTCGAGGGTTCAAACCTGACGTATACCAATGAATTTGTTTTCTATGTTGCGTACATATGTGAATTTGTAGTAGTACAATAAAGAATATTCTATCTATCTAATACCACTAGATGACCTCGAAGGAAAACATCGTGAGGAAACCCGAATGCTCGCTCGCACAATTTGACAATTGTAGTGATTGTGAAAAAAAGTATACTTTTGATAAACATGGTCTGAGGGTTTACACATAATAAAATTACGGACATTTTAAATATATTTTTGTCTTCATACACTGAAGTTTTGAAAAAGAAAACTTGTTTACAAAATTACTAATTTTAATCTAAGATTTTCTAAAAAAAAAATAGGCCCAGGATAAGAAAAAATATGCATTGAATGTCCCTAATTGTATTACGCATCAAACCCTCAGACCACATTTTTCAAAAGTATAATAATTTTATTACAATCATGAAAATTCTAAAAACCTATTTAGAGGCTAAACATTCCACCCATGCCGGGACTTGAACCCGCGACCTCTGGCTAACCGTGCCAGCGCTCTCCCAACTGAGCTAATGGGCAAGTGCAAGCATCGGCGAAATTTCGAGCCTCTTTACAAACTTCTCTGTATTACGTACAGTCAGTGACATCTGGCCGAAGCAATATACATCACTTGCAGAATTGTCCTCAGCACGGGTTCGTGCAACAAAAAGAAAATAATATAATCATGAAAATGTTAGAATCCGCGAGCGAGATGTAACAGCAGGATGTGCGCTGTAACAACAACCTTAATATTTGACGTAAATATGGAAGAACTGTCAAAGTGTAACTGTCATCCATTACTATACTGTATAAATAAAACTGCAATTAGAAGTAAGATCTGTCGGAATCCGGACGTTTGCGTCCAATAGTACCCATGGAATTTGATACTCAGACTATTGGAATCGTTAAGGATTTGGTGCGCGTATATAGGAGCTAAATCCTATTCGCGCATATTCAAAACCGAATCTCCTCGTTTATGCTTCGAACCCGTTCCCGCTAAACTGGTCGGGGGATTTCCTCGATAGTTTTCGTCACCATAAATCAGACCGAATTTTATGCTCCGGGGTTTCAGAGCGTTTTCGCATAGGGTCGCGTGCACTGCGACAGCCACGCAATGGACATTGTCCTTTATTTTGACAATAGTTGCAAATGGTAAGGCATACTACAATTCATTAAATATACTGATTTCTCGTATTTTTTTAAATAAGTGACTTCCATTCAACCTTCTAACGTTCGTTTTGCACGTGAATAATTTTGAATAAAAAACGTCTTTTTTGTTATTCTGTAAGAAAACAAAGACGCAAAGAGCTTCTTCTGCGTACTTATAAGAAACTGACAGCTTGCTACAGTGCTTGTATGTTTTTAAGGATCCCAGTCGATGACGTACTTCCATGCAATGACGTATTTCCTGTGACGTAGACTCATGATTTTTTTTTCGTTTTACAATTTAATGAAAACAGCCCTAAACGAATTATTGCTAATATTATCATTACGCTTTCATAATTACCAAATTTCTCAAAATAAAAAAACCAAAAAGTGTGAAGCCGCCCTTAGTGTCGCATGGCGGACGCTGCCTGGCGGCCGCCAAGCCTCGCGCTATAAACAACTCGCGTATGAATAGGCCTCTTTTCCTCGACATTTCCATTCCTCATTCCATTAAGGCTGCGGGCTTTTTCCAGGGTTCCAGACAGCTAAGCCTTTTTTGAGCGTAACTCTCTAGGCTTTTTGTAAGCACTTATTTTCTTTGGCAAGATATTTAAATTGATTTTCGGAAAAAGGTCGTTAATAAAATAATACAACAATAGAATCAAATTACTAAATTAAAAACCACTATAAACAGGATTTCAGAATTCTCCGGAGCCTAACCGCAACATTTGCTCGAGTCATCCAATTTAATTTGAGTAAAACTCGGTCGAAACCTTTTGCCCACGAATCAAACTCACGCTTGGCAGATTATCCGTTTTTGCTTCGAAAAACCTCTTGGCTCAAAGCTCATTTGATTAACAGCACAGCTATGCAAATAGCAGGAGCCTTATTATCTCTCATGGAAATAAAAAACAAATGTTTTGGTGCTTTTTCTTTGATATTAAGAGAGAAACGCTTTATTTGCATGAAACATTTTCTAATTTCAGTGAAAGCCGATGATATTTCTTTTCTGTTTACTGCAATAGGAGCAATAAATATGTTGTTTTATGCTCAATCTACTTTATGAAATACAAACATGATGCGCTTCGTTCCTTGTGAAGTCGAATTTTGTTTCTATATTATTTTAGAACTGAGGAGGCTTCTATTTAATAGATATATGAGTGCGTGTTATTTTTAAATGATGCGCGCAGGCTTCGTACCAAATGCTTCAGTCTGAAATAATGATTTCAATCTAGTGAATGCTGTTAAAACACCACTGCCTGTTTGGGTTATTAGAATTAATAAGACCACAAATTCCTAAATCAATTCTAGCGTTCAGAAGCTATAAAGAAATAGAAACGGACAAATATATGGCCATTCGGATTTTTCCTAGTTGTAAACAAACCGTCATCGATAGGAAATCGGTAAAATATGGAAAGCAAAGAGGTTCATCAAGATTTTAGCTTTTTCCATTGAATTCATTCATCTTAATAATTCACTTTTGTAATATACAAAAAAAAAACCTTTGTTTACGCCGAGGAAACAGCCGAATGGAATGAAAAACACATATCTACGTGAATCCTGAAAAATATTGAAATGACTAAATTGTTGAAGCGTACCCGAAAATATTGCCATTAAGCCCGGGCATCTTAAGGCTGTTCTTACGTGGAGCATGTTGTATCGCTTGCACAATTTAACATTTATAGTGATTGTAATAAAAGTATAATTTTGAAGAATGTGGTTTGAGCGTTTGATGGATAATGAAATTGCGAATATTCAAGGCATATTTGTTTTTGATTGAGAAAATTTGATTCCAAAATTAATAATTTTGGAAACAACTTTAATTTTGTTAAAACTACGTAAGGACTACAAAAATGTCTGAAATTTAATTATGCATTAAACCCTCAGACCACTTTTATCAAAAGTTTACTCATTTTACTACAATTATTAAAAATGTTAAATTGTGCGAGCGGGACAGCAATCTTCTAAGAACAGTCTTAATTCCATGCTCTTTCTCTCTGCGTCTCTTTTTCTCTCGGTCTAGATATCTATCTCTCTCTGTCTATCTCTATCTGTATCTCTCTCTCTATTTGCATCTCACTCTCTGAAAGAAGACCTATATTCAGTAGTGGGATTACTCCACGCGGCTCGCGTAGCTTTTACGTTTCACATACCTCGGCGCAAGTAGAGTGACCCTGGTCCCGGCTGGCGAAGTGAGTGCGATCCGCAGGTCGCCTCTCCTTGATGCGGACATGGATACCCTTGCCTGCACGTGCTCCAGGTAGTTGACTCCTGGACATGCGCTCACGTCCAACTGTGGACATTTCGGAAGTGTCAGAACCAGTTGCGTCGGGTACATTTAAAGTGTAAAAGTGTATCGTAAAGTGTTCTCTATCTATCTATCTACACCCTGTATAATAAAAGAGATTATTATTATTGATCTTTTGAAAATAAAAATAGTTTGGTATTTGGGCTCCTTTGCTTCAACGATTTAGTGCCGCATAAATTAAGCGCTCAGATCGCCCTTCAGCGCACTGTCAGTTTTATTTTGAGATTAATTTTCAAATGGGCACTCAAGAGCGATCTCGGATGTAATAGCACTTTATTTATACTCTGTAATTCTAAACAACAGCTTAATACTAGTTTATCAGAATTTGAAATACGTGCACGTCCAAATTCTGATAAACTAGGCTTTAAATAAACCGTCGTCCAGAGCCAAGAAACAGGCTAGTCTAGAGCACGCCGCAATTCAACAAGAAGGCAATAGTAGTAAAACTAAAAAATAAAGTAAAAGTAAAAACTATTTATTTAAACACCATACAAGAGATAAAATTGGGGAGGAAAAGGGAAACAAACTGCGAACTTTACCCACAAAATTTAGCTGAGAAACTACGAATTATTTTTTTGGGTATTGAAATAGGTAGATATTCAAAATTGTAGCACGGAACAGATAGATAGTTCCGTAACTTTCATAGCATAAAGCGATGGTATAATTAACCAGCGCTAAGCATGTTTGCGATCCCGATATTTTGTCTATATTGTGCGTCGTTGAAATTCCAAATTCGTTTTCTAAAATTAGTTTAATTATGTCATCAAGGTTCGTTGGAAAAAATGCTAAGCAAGACGTATTTGTGTAAAATCATAAAATGCAATTGAAAGTATGACTTTGAATCTGAATATCCCCCAAGCCGTATACTTTTCATTGTTCCCTTGGAAAAGAAATTAGCAACAGGGTTGGTTTCAGGAATGGTGTTCGTTTATCATGAAATTTCAAATTTATTTCCAAACAAAAGTTTAAGAATATCCTTAAGATTTCATAGAAAAAAACGGAAGAAAAATGCAGAAAAGAGTGTGACTTTCAATCTCAATATCTTATAAGTCGTTGACTTCTTAGGCATAGTTCCTTTGGAAGAAATCTTAATTATGGAGATTGGGTTTCAGGATAAGTTTATCAACGACCGGTAAAAAAAAAACCACTACTCACATCCAGCGTAATGGAAGACCGCGGCGGGACCGCCCTCTGCGGCCTCGGGGCAGCAAGCTCGCATTTCCTCTGCAACGGCACAGTTCTCCAGATCCTCGCCAGCCGGACCATGCCGGCAGCGTCCAGTAAACCGTAACCGAAGGAGTGGGAGACGTTGCGACCGACACCGTTGACGCGCCATTCGCCACCCGAGCTGAGACGCTCTGGACGGGCGGTGCGTACCACTGGAAAAAAAAAAATTGTTAAGATCGGCGGGATCAGTTTCGGATTACTTTGGCCTTGCTGCTGTTATGTCTGGCATGGAGTTCCACTCGCATATTATAATATTTTTAATGACTGTAGAAAAATAGTTATCCGGTCCAAATGCTGTTAGGATAGGACCTTTTGGAATGGTGCGGCATATGACGTCAATTAATGTCAAAAGTTGACTCTATAAAAAACCTAATTTCATTTTCGTGGTACCAAAAGTGCAACTAAAAATACCTAAAATTGCGCGCGCAAAACTGAGTGCAGACGATTGAATGTCAAGATACTTTTGTCGAAATTGCGCCATTTTGTTTCAAAAATTTCATTAAGAGTATTAAAACACTCGCGAATGCTATTAAAAAACTCGCCAAGGCTCGTTTTTTAAAATCTCGCTCGTGTTTTAATAACCCTCATTATGTGACAGTCACATAAACTACTATTACATATCTCTTGCTCTGTAAGTAGTCACTTACTTCCCTGAATGCCAGGGTGTATGGATATCATTACAGCATAGGTTTCAAAACATACCATGTAATGTTAACATTACAGCATAGGTTTTGGAATTTGAAAAAAGAACTGTCATACTCATACTGCAAGAAGAATATTTTTTAAAAGTTAATGTTTTTTTTCTCGGTACCTATCGATTATTTACTCGAATCGGAATCGAGACAATTTATATTAGAATTTATGAAGATTTTATTTTAAATATCGAACTATTTGTTTCGCAGTCACATCGTATGTTAATTGAAATCGATTTAAAAAGCAAACTGGCCAGCACGATTTGACGCGCTTGTGTGCCATAAAATCGTGAAGAGTAAAAAAGTCAGTCGACTGGCTAGGCGCGAAAGTAAATTTTTTTCGTGTTTTGGAGTTCTTTCTCAAAAGTCCTGCTTTCTAGTTTTTTTACTTACCTCACAATCGATATGTAAAGGAGAGTGTTTACCTCGGGTGTAAGCATCAATTGCATACTCGGGCTAATTAGCGCCCTCGCTGCGCTCGGGCGCCAAAAACCTCGTATGCAGTTGATGTCATACAGCCCTTGGTTAACAATCTACTATTGATAAATGAGGAGGCTTTTCTAAATAATAACATAAAGGACATTAAAGTATTTTTTATCCTATACCCCTAGTTGTTGTTTGAGAAAATTGAATAATTATGGAAACCGTATCAAAAACAAAACAAAGGAAAACATAATTGTATTTAAGCTACCCGTAATTGTATATGCAGCAAAGTTTCATAAAACACATTTATCAAAAGTTTACATTTTTTACACTCCTAAAAATGTTACATTGTGCGAGCGAGACAGCACATGCCAGAAGTAATAGAAGAGCGTTTACTCATTTGGCGCCTCCCTCTAGTTTGCACATTCTAACATTTTAAGGAACTGAGGGCACTTGCAGGCATTTCATCATCATCATCATCATTCAGCCCCAAGAAGTCCACTGCTGGACATAGGCCTCCTCCATGGATTTCCAAAAAGACCGGTTGGAAGCGGCCTGCATCCAGCGTCTTCCTGCCACTTGGATGAGGTTATCTGTCCATCTTGGCTGGTCGTCCTACGCTTGCCGATATGTGGTCTCCATTCGAGCACTTTTCGGCCCCATTGGCCATCAGACATTTAATGAAATAAAATTTTCATACATTCTATAAATACGGGCATCTGATTGCAGGCCAAGTGACCGCTGGCTGTTTCAGATTTTAATGTGAAAGAACGAGTATACATACTTCTATAATCACAAATGTTAGATATATTATCTTACCCTATACTAAGTTAAAAAAAAAATGAAATGCCCATTTAAATTGAATTTTGTATAAAGAATTTTAGATAAATGCTACTTAAAGTACATTTAAGAAAGTGTTGCAAGACTGCCTATATACTTATATAGGCAATCTTATAATATAAAAAATCTTTAATATAATATCCGTTTTTTTTTTGTAACTACTTAGGCTCCAGTTTGTCAAGAGTATATACCTAGTTTATTTTACAAACATAAAAAATGACATAGTACCTAAGCGAGCGGTAGGGTTGCCAGACGGAAACACAAGTATATTTACCTCTCCACGCGTTCACTCTATTCTATTACGAGTGACTTTGCAAACCAAACTGTGGTTGACATGCTGTCAACTGAACATAAACTGGCTGTCGGGTATTTTTGTAATAATATATTTTTAATTTTTTACGTGTTCCATATAAATGCTAGTATTAACTAATTCAAGAGAGAATTTGTGCACAGCAGTGAGACAGACACATTAACCGTCTAACTGAAACATAGTTTTGGACTAAAACTTTTGTAGGGCTTTGCCCATCGTTTACGCGTTACACAAAGGGTAACATGAAAATTTTTATTGAATTTGAGTACCAACTAGGTACCTACTGTTTGACGCTAGAAACTCTAGTTAGAAAGTTTGGGACTATGTAACACGACCTATTCTGGTTATTATGAAAATTTCCCCTGTTGAAACAAATAAGCGCTAAAATACGTATTACGTTTGCGAAACTGAATATTCTCTAATTCTCTTACGGAATTTTGTGTGTTTTCTGGTTTCCTTAGAGAGACACAGCGAAATACTAGAAAAAAATTAAACTTGTTATTCTTCTAAATAAGATAATTAATTAGTTAACAGTTCGTGGTTGGTAAATCATGGCTCTTCATCATTTCAGTAGCTAGGTATACTTACCCCGTTTTCCGCACACATTATTGCAACTAGATTTTGTATTTTTTGTTTGTAATTTATCGTGTGGTTATTTTATATCCGTGCCACCCAAGGACATGAATCTAGCATCAATAGCATGAAAAAACACCGTGCATATATCACTGTAGTATAATGCACCACCAGAATCGCGGCCCGGGCCCTTACGCACACAGGTTGTTCAATAGAATGATATTAGCACGACAATTTATTAATACGCTGTTATTTGCGTCTATTTTGTAGTCTACTAAGCATTAGCAGCACAATATCATTCCAATAGTTATAACCCGAGCAAATTAAATAGGCATCTCTCGTGAAGAAGATTAAATCGATAGTGTCAATGAAACAAGCATTACAGTACCAATGTCACTCTATTGAACAACTATACATTTAAGAGACTCGCCACGTCATGTCGGTGGTGCCACCCGACTCACCAATGTGCTGCATATCTCTCCAAGTCAGCTCCCGGTTTGCTTGCAGAGCCAGTGCGCAGATGCCAGCCGCTAAAGGTGCTGATGCAGACGTCCCTGTATGCCCTGCCGTACACGAATGATGCAGGTCCGTCGTCACCACCTGAGATGGGAAAACGACTTAAGACTGCTGTTAAGATAAGATAAGACAAGAATATTCTTTATTGCACACAAGAAACTAGAGACACAAATAAAATTACAATGAAAAGTACAATAGGCGGCCTTATTGCTGTTACGTCTGGCATGCGGTTTCGTTCGCATAATATAACATTTTTAATTATTCTAAAACAATGAGATACTTTTGAAAAATGTGGTCTGAAGCGGCACAAAAAAGTAAAATTAAAGATATTTCGGAGATATTATAATTTTCATATCCTCAGTTTTTTGTGGAGAAATATGAAGTAGGAAGTTCCTAATTTGTCTTAGCATTGTTTTTGGTATTTACATATTTTTGTTATACTATACCGTAATAGTTATAGAACAGCAAAAATATGTCTAAAATCTCCGGGATATTATTTTCTGGGGTACTCATTCCTACACAATCATTAAAGAAATTTGAAATTTAGAATTTATGTGCGAGAAGGACGACAAGTGAGTGAACGCTCAAGGCTCTTTAGTAATAAGGGTCACCCTGCCTCGTGTCAATGGGATGAGATCAATTTACGTGTAATTATTATATATTTTATTGAAATTGAACCCTTTCAATAGAAGAGAAAATAATAAAAGCATTTATTGACGTACCTATAAAGGGACCAAGTCACCGCAGTGACCTTTTTGGCAGCGCTAATTTCCAGCCACAGCCATTAAAAAGAAACTTAAATTAAACTCACACTTTAGGACGAAGGTATAAAAAGATAAACCACGTTACAATAATGTCACAAGAACTCATGTGATTTCCATGAAATGTTTCTATCAAACTTGGCTCTAGAAACTTGAGTTAAACCAAATAACAAAGGAGTTTGAGATGTAAGACTTTGGTAAACTCGTCATTACCAGGTCTTTTAAAAGAAAAAAATATAAATTATCAAATAGTCTGGGATATTCGAGCTCGCTAGTATAATTAGATTATTAACAATTCACGGGCCATTATGTGCGCTTTGATAGGGCCTTGCGAAGAACTTGAGTCTTTCCGTATAGTCTACGGCGTAAACCGTTTAATCTTCCTGGATACAAACTAGTTTCCAGGAAATGTCAAAGCAAGTAGACAGATAAGGAACTTCGCTCCATCACCCCGTTTTCTGCAGCTTCTCTTTAATATTGTCAGTAAGCAGGTGTATGTCAAACACAGTCTTCGTCGAATCTCTTCTATAGCGGTCTTACTCTTTATTTGTACTGTACTCTTTGTGGTATTTGAGCTTTAAGGTCATCTTTATTGACGAATAAAACTCGCCTTTTTCAGAGGTTAATGGCATTTTGATTCACTCTGTATTTATGATTAAATTTTTCAACTTTTCATCGAAAAGCTCCCATAACGCTGGCAGTAGGCTAACAGTAATACTGCAGTGCACAGCGAGGTATATCCCCTGCATCATTATATACCCCAGATCTGTAGTCGAAATCACGGCTCCCCAGTTGACGTCCTATCTCCTTCAGAAAAACCTTCCCCTGTGCTCCACGAACCCCTCCAACTCCCTCCATATCTACAGTACTCAAGTCACAAAAATGTATTCATCAGCTGGGTATACTTCACACACATGAGCTTAGTAGCCACTTCAATGGCAATCCACATAGCAGCGGGCCGGTTTGACATTCAAAGACAGACTAATCCACACAATATCCTTATTACTAGTCATATTCTGTGAAAAAAAAATATCTATGCCTCTCTCTCTCTACAATACTAGCGCAAAAAACGTGCGGCCGAGGGGGGCTTCGCGGCAGCGGGCTTATTGCACTTGTATTGTATTACTGCCTGCCTGCCTTGTTGGTCTAGCCGTTAAGGCGCTTAGCTACCAAAACAAAGGTCGTGGGTTCGACTGGGGGCCGCCGTACATTTGCACAAATGGCCTCAGTCTGGGTTTATTTTCATGTTTGTGACGTCCTTGCCTGGTTACCATAGCACAGGGTATCCTAGTTTGGGACCAGGTCAAGTGATTGTAATACGTGGAATTTATTATTATTTTATCTACACTCATATCATAATCTTCAAATTAAGAATTCAAAGGTAAACACATATTGACAGGCTTTAAACAATACATAACTTTAAAGAAAATAAAAAACAAAAGTGTAATATAAAGTTACATTAAAGGTCAGATTTTTCACTTTATGTTACAGTTATTTTTTTTAAAGTGTTGCTGTGATCACGGAACAAAACTTAAGTTTTTTTTTTTAATGTCAAAAGTTGACTCTATAAAAAACCTAATTTCATTTTCGTGGTACCAAAAGTGCAACTAAAAAATAAATTTATAATTGAAAATTTTGTTTTATTTCGATATGAGTTTAGTTAATAACCGTAGATTTATGTATAGTACAAAGCTTGTCAAACGTGTTTTCCTTTGATTCCTTACTTTGAAGATTAAGACATGAGTGTAGATAAAGTAGTGTATGAGACTGCACATAACTTGGTATTAAAACACTCGCCAATGCTATTAAAAAACTCGCCAAGGCTCGTTTTTTAAAATCTCGCTCGTGTTTTAATAACCCTCATTATGTGACAGTCACATAAACTACTATAACTTCGCAGTATTAAAATATTATTTTACAATGAAATTGAGCCGCCCCCACATCGCCGGTCCGTTGCGACGTGGATAGACCTTCAGCCTGTTCAGCAAAGGTATTCTTACCTGCTTTTCGTTGATTGCGCCGCTGCTATAGGTGGCTGCCAAGGTGGAGCTACACATCTCGGAGTACCAGGGCACTTCGCCTCGCTCCGTGGCAGACGAGATGGAGAGCGTCCAGATTGAGTTGGTGTAGCCATCACAGTTGCAGTTGTCGAACTCTTTGCCGCCGTTCCCGGAGGCCCAGACGAATATAGAGCCCTTGCCGTTGCGACCCTGTGAGGTGAAAAATCGGTTAATACGAGGGGAAATGTAAAGGAGCTTTTTAGAGTGTAGGGTCAATCAATCATCAATCAATCAGCCCGTTTTCGCGTACTGCTAGACATAGGCTCAAAAAATGTGTGAAGCACACTTTGTGCCAAAAAAGCTACTATAACATTAAAGATTATCTAGATGACAATTATGTCTGGAATTAAAGCCAGTTCAATGCATGAGTTTTAGAACATTTATATAAATCCTGTAAATTAAGGACTTTTTTGTCCGTTTTTTCTCCAAAATGATCTAGATTTTGAAATGGACACCTAGTTTAACTTGTAACGTTCATTAAGTCGCAGTTTCTGTGCTAATTTGAATAAAAAATTTTGATTTTGATTTTGATTTTAGGCCTCTGTCAAGCCCTCCACTTCTTTTTGTCCTCGGACAACCACCTCCGAGCGCTGCACTGCCGGCAAATATTTTAATTTCTCTATCTTATTTTTCTTACAAATCAACTGCTTCATCTTTCTAGATTGTATGTAAAATTTAATTGACACTTTTAAAACTATGCTTATTGAGAGTGGTATAATTACGGATATTTAAGTAACACGTTGTTGATCAGTGGATTGGTTTGTAAGTAGCCTCAATGCTGCATTTAGGAATCCTTGCACGCTAACCTTTTGGAACTGTTTTATAAGTAGCTAGAATAACATGAAGAAAGTTATTTTGGAACCTAACACTTATGCTAGGCTAAGTATCTTCTAACTTAAACTCTTACTTTATTTTAACACAATTATTTTAAAAAAAACGATTCCACTAAAACACTCTTACGACGAAGTTAGAGCTAGTTTAAACCAGGAACCCTTGTTATAAACCGGCATTATCTTTATTGTTATAAAATCTGTTTTATTATAACGCAATGCTAAATAGTAGAAGCACAAGAATAAAAGACGAAAATAAAAGAACTGAAATTCAGTTTCAATAGCTAAGTTGCAGCGCACACGAAAACAAACAATGGCTTTGTCCAAAATTAGCATTCCACGGACGTTGAAGATAATGCCCAACAAAAGCGACATAAAAATGGCTTGCAAAGCGACTGAAGTTGAACCGTATCGTCCATGTAAACTAGAATGTAACAAAAAGGTAACTTCAACATGAAAGAAGTAAAACTACAAAAGGCCTACTTTGGCCCAGCTACTTGAAAGTTACGTACATACATATACTCACGCCTGTATCCCAGAGGGGTAGATAGATACCAGGCCGCCACTTGCCACGATCCTGACAGATCACTTTCGCTTCCTCAACATTCATTAGTTGTTGAAAGTTACGATACTGATTTATTACAAAACCAAAAACATTAGGTACCCCTGCTGTTACTCGGGATGACATAAGGATTCTAACAACACTCTGGAAAGTGTAACAAAATCCTCATAGACATCCTCGTCGATACGAACAACTTTTACTTTGTGGAACCTTGTAAAGATAACTTCGACACAACACAATCACTTGTCCCTGGTCCCGAACAAGGATACCGTGCTATGGTAACCAGACAAGGACATCAAAAACACGGAAATAAGTCCAGACTGAGGCCACTTATACAAATGTACGGCGGCCTCCAGTGGGAATCGAACGCAGATGTGATACCGCTAGACCAACGAAGCACTCGATGTAAAGATAGATCGTATTGTTACACACTGGTTTTCGGACAAGGCAATTTAAAGTTATGCTGGTGTAAAGAAACTAATAAACATACATATATGAATCCTGCAAACATAACACTCTTTTTTTTATTTCTACTTGTCAAACAGCTTTCTTTGCAGAGTCCTCTTCAACTTCGTGGTTCGTCATTATATTGTAAATAACCATAAAAGGGGGCTGTGTTGTACACACATTTCTTCCTATTCATGTTTTCCCAAGCGCGCCCAGAGGGCCCAATTTACTGAAACTTTTTCTTTAAAATTTTTCAACGGTTTCCACCACTATTTTCCATTATTTCATGATCGACATAGCTGAACGGGTTAGAAAACTGAAGTGGCA
The DNA here is from genome assembly GCA_963969515.1 of Yponomeuta evonymella. NCBI lineage: Eukaryota > Metazoa > Arthropoda > Insecta > Lepidoptera > Yponomeutidae > Yponomeuta > Yponomeuta evonymella. The sequence continues at coordinate 10,228,479 of OZ018357.1, forward strand.
GTGGGCTGGTCATATCTGCCGCAGGACCGATAACCATTGGGGTAGGCTGATTCTAGAGTGGAGATCGCGAATCGGCAAACGTAGCGTATGACGCCCTGTGACCAGATGGAGTGACGACAATCGCAAAGCGGTGGGTGGAAAGGCAGAGCCGAAGATCGGGTTCAGTGCCGTGTCTCGGGAGAGGCCTATGTCCAGCAGTGGACTGAAGCCTGCTGATTATGATGATGATGAGGTACTCTTAAAGAAAATTTCCATAACAATATTATCCACCCACTTCAAGAGCGCCGGTATTTTCGTTTTTGTTTTTAGCATAAAGGTCAATAAACAATGTGTAAATCAACCAGATGTTGTAGTACTTAACAATCATACCACGTTCACACTTTCTAAAAAAGCATGCTAAAAACAAGCTGTAGGGCAGTGTTAAAGTGCCGTATAACAGTTAGCAGCATCTTGACAGCGTTCAAGGTCGATCTCAGCTGTAAGAAGTTTCTAAGATAACAAGAACAGTTGCCTCCGTTCTTCACTTTAAGTAAGCTCTATCTTCTTGGTATGTAACAGAAATGAGGAAAAAGAAAGCAACGTTATGCAAATTTTACGACTGCAATGGGCACTTGACCATATACACAGTGTTCACAGAAAACTAGGGTGTAAAGCGGGAGAAAATAATTGCGCCATTATAGGAATTATAGCGACACGAGGCGAGCCCCAGGCGTACCCTTCAAACTAACTTAGTCACTGGAATAGTGAATTTCGACATCAGAGAAAACGGACCACTAACACCCAGTTAACAGGGACTAGTTTCCCGCAAGTCGGGAAGTCAGGCGACAAATTAAAGTTGTGAATTTAACACAGCTGCCGTCACAAGTTTTCGTTAAAACTATGAGCTAGTCGAAACCAGGCATCGAATATCATACGGCTTCATAAACTCCCGCTAGCGCCTCTGGATCTTCTATATAGAATTCGTAAAGATTTGTCATTTGTTCGAACTTTGCTTTAAATAGAGGAAGAAATAGGTTTTGTGAGCCATATCAATTGTGTTATTGGCGAAGTCTACTAAACTAGGTATCTTTTTCACATATACGTTATAAATGTGAATTGTATAGTGACCAAACAGATATCTGTACTCCATAACACTAAATACAATAGCAACTGGACAATAGCAACTGTACTACATACCAGATAGGATTTGACTGAATGTAAGCAAATGACATCCTTAAAATATGGAAATTAAAATATTTTTTATTTGCTGGGCCTGGGTCATTCATTCAACTCTGTACGGGCTAAGCACCGTGCATCGCTGCGTGTGCTGACATTGTATTGTTAGACGCACTGTTACCGCCCGCCAGTCGGCTCAAGCCACTCGCCAGATACACACACACAACATTAACTACCAAAATAATGTAATTCTGTGAAGTGAATAAACAACTGATTTGAAGAGATAAATTACTTCTTCTTCTTTTACCACCGTCCAACATACAACATCTGCTGTGCGGCAGAGCGAGGGCTGCACACGCTTTTCTCTGCTCGTACAATCTCATAATTTAATAAGCGTCCAACCCAAATTTCAATTCTTTAAGAAATGTTTACATTTAGGTGAAATTTATCTATTATAGGATATCCACAGTAAAGTTATCCACAAAACACTAAAGATGGCTGTAAGAACTTCTGCATAGACTATTCTTGGACAAATCATATTAGACTCACGTTAGACTTGTCAAATCAACAGGAAATACGGGTCAACGAATACTTCCGAAGTTAATCCACCTAATAAGTAAAAACATTTTCCTCATGATACAAAAATAGAATCAAAACATTTTTACCTTGGTAACGCCTTCAATGAAAGCTCTAGTGGCCAGTTCCCCTGGTCCGTCGACAGTCTTGCCATCATCGTCGGGGCCCCATGATGCGCTGTAGATGTCTACATGCTGAGGATTCAGGCTCAACGAACGCGCTTCCACGGCATCTGTGACGTCACCGTCCAGCATTCGAACGCCTTTGAATAAAACAATTGACAACTGTTATTTTTTTCCAGCAAGTTTTCCTGTTGACGGCCAGTGACTCGGTTTTCGAATAAAAAGGTCGCATGTCATTTGTGTAACCTTGTAAATGGCCAGTGTGTTCCTTTTTTATTTCGGAAGTTCGAATAAAAAAGGTCGAACAAGAGCGTTTCTTATTCATGAAATCTCTGCATAGAATCGTAGCGGAATCTAGGGGAGCGCTTTAAGCCTACTTCTTAGAGAGGACCTTAAAGTTTTATCGTCACGTACGGGATGTCTAGGCAGTTCTATAAAACCCAACGGCTCACGAAGAGCACTTACTCTAAGCCCGATTCCCACATACAGCCTTTTCAGACGACTAGAAGTTACTCCTGTTTTATTTCTGTTTTTTACAAGTCGGTTGATTAATCAATTACCACGAGAAACATTTCTCAAATTTCTTGATATTGCTATTCGTTTCTGTTTATGACAAGGTATTACTACAAAAATCAGTAAAACTATGTAGTTTTAAATGGGTATTATCTCAGGTGCCTGGAAATGGCGCGTTTGCATGTGTCTCTCTAGTCTACTGTGTATTTACCTCCGACACTAGCCCCAAACGCGACGCCAACAGCACAAATACTGTTGTTAGCGGTTGCCGCCACCTCGCCGGCGCATCGCGTGCCGTGTCTGTTCGAGTCTATCATGTCATATCTCGGCTGCGGGTCTGAGTCGTGCGAGTTCACGTCGTACGACGCCATCGGATCCTGCGAAAAGGAAGTTAGCTTTAGTTGATTGGTTTCTGGAAAAACACAATTTGAGAAACCCCTTTGTAGACGGATACAAAGGGGATTCTAAAGTGTAATTTCAAAGACGACTTTATTTCAACAAATAATTCACAGGCTCCGTGAACGTATATATGGTAAACGGTTTATGTGTTCATAGATTTTATGTCTCGAATCACATCCCTGTGTGTACGCCCAACTGCCTGAGGCTCTGCCTCAAACGCAGTGAAATTTGTAGTTGATCAATGCTGCTACGATGATAAAAAAAAACTCAAACTCAAATGGGCCCAACCAACCCATTTCTTTCAACCTACTCTCGATCTGTATCTCGAAGGCCTGACACACACCAAGGTCTGCCACTTGATGATCCGACATTCATTCATCAGCATTCACATACGCCGGTTACGACCATTTTATACATACGTTATCACATTTGCCGGTTGCTTCTACTGCAGGTCGAATCAGGTATAGCCTATATCTGTGGGTATAGCCGACAGAATAATAATAGGGGTTAAAGTATGAAATTGCCGTTTTATTGCAATAGGTTCTTTGAATTGACATAGAATCTTCATGGTTTGAGGTTTTCGAATGAAACTTTTTTCAAATGGTTTCTATGATGTTCTTTTTTTAAAAAATGTGAAACATTTGAATATCGACTTTCAATTGTTTTTGTTATTCAATTTAGACAAGAAAGATGGATACTGCGAAAATTCGAGTGATTTTGGAATACTGTTGTGGCATTTGACCTGGGGTCAGCCATTGCATTTTTCTTTTCCGGTTATCATAAAGAATCCACTTTTCATCACATGTTACAATTCGATCCAATATTCCTTCATTTCTGTACCGGTTCAACAAGGCAACACAAGTTTCAACACGCGTTTCTTTCTATAGATCAGTCAAATCATGAGGCACCCATTTTTCGTATTTTTTTATTTTAATGATTTGACGCAAGTGAGTCAATATTGTGGGTAAGGTAACGTTAAACCATGCCGCTAATTCCTGGGTAGTTTGACTAGGGTCGGCTTCCACTATCTCTTTTAATTCATAGTTATTCACCTGTGTAGGCGGTCTTCCTCGTGGCTCGTTCTTTAAGTCGAAATTTCTATCACGAAAGCGTTTAAACCAAAATCGCACGGTGCGTTCATTAGTAGACCCCTCTCCAAACGCAGCATTGATATTGCGGGCTGTTTCTGCCGCGTTAGTTCTGCGTCGGAACTCGTATTAAAAAATCACTTGAATTTTCGCAGTATCCATCTTTCTTGTCTAAATTGAATAACAAAAAAAATTGAAAGTCGATATTCAAATGTTTCACATTTTTTAAAAAAAGAACATCATAGAAACCATTTGAAAAAAGTTTCATTCGAAAACCTCAAACCATGAAGATTCTATGTCAATTCAAAGAACCTATTGCAATAAAACGGCAATTTCATACTTTAACCCCTAATATTTGCATTTTCGTTGAGTTTCGAAATTGATGCTTATTTTTCACAACTAACAATTATTAAAGTAGAAATAACAAGCCTGTTTGACCTTTATTATTTTGCTTGCGTTGAGGGTAATTGTTAAAATGAAGAAGACCTTGTACTGAATTATCCTCTTAGACCGGCCAAATTAGTATCATTAACAGCTCAAAAGACCCAATTAATGGGAGCTAATTCGATCGTGAGGACTTTCAACGTTTGTGTAATTGGGTGTGCTCTAATTTCTTTTTTATTGAGTTGGGGAAGAGTTTGCGAGATGTTCAATGACTCAAGGAACGATAGAGTTTGACAAAGTCAGTAACAAGCTGATGTAATTACAACTTTTTCTGAGTACAATCGGAAATATAGATCACATTCGCAGCTTTCTTTTCATGCTATTTACAGTCGCGTAAATTTCCTTGATTAGATTTTTTTCTTTCAGCCGTTTTGCAATGTTATTAAACAGGGTTATTTCTGAAATGCATAATTGCTAAAAGACGCCAATTGAGTCTGGATTTTACAACTTTTGTTCTTTGAGTTTTTTCTCAGATTTATATTTTCCAGAATATATCTGGGTTTACGTAATTTTACTAAATTCGCGCTTTACGCGGACTATGAATGTCGGTGCTTTCAGTAAATCATTATCCTACAATTACATAGAAGAATGTATATTCTACGTAACACATAATAATATGGTTGTAAGCATTATGTATTAAACAGAACAGAAGAAAAAAATGGGAAATTGCACAAGATATTTTCAAAAGCCGTAGAACAAAAGAAAGAGAAACATCGTGAGGAAACCTGAGTGTTTGAGCTATTCACATGCCTCAGCACTTGAAATCGCCAATCCGCAGTGGGCACGCGTGGTGATTAAGGCCATACTCTCTCTCTGAGAGAACAGTGGGACGTATAGAGGCTGCTTATGCTATGAGGAAAACTTATAGATAAAACCGGCCAAGAGCGACACGCTCGAAGCTCGTGGCTCGGGGCTCGCGCACGAAGGATTCCGTACCATTATCTATACAACATTTGAATATTTCCAGCGTCTACATTAGCGTTTACCTACCTAATATATCATGTTTCTTGTATGGGACTCCTCTTAAATATTTATTTTATTCCGAATTTAGTATTTGTTGTGAGCGGCAACAGAAACACATCATCTGTGAAAATTTCAACTGTCTAACTATCACGGCTCATGAGATACAGCCTTTGTTTGGAACCCTAAAAAGTATCAGCTGTTGCGTACCTACTAGTCACCACCGGCGGGGTTAAAATGAATGGAACCGTTGATATTTTTTTCGATATCTCAAAGTTTTCCTAATAGTAAAAGTTGACCTATTAAGTATAGTAAACCATATTATGTGTGTGAGCGGTGAGCTCTATGACGAACGTGCGTGCAACAACCCCGTTTTAGAACGTAATCGGTGTGATGTAATCAAAGCATTAGACGACACAGAACAGGGTGTTTTGTTGCCTCACGACAATCACAAAGCTGAAAATCGCCGTAATGCATTCAACTACGCGATAAACGTTGCGAGGCACTGCATTTACCTCCCCAGCCGCTGATAGGTTTGTTCCATTGACATATTTCGCATTCGCTTTTGCCGCGCTGTGTGGCAAACCATAGGGCTTTTATTTACGCGCGGAACAATTACACATTTTTCCTCCCGACGCTGAATAGCGGACGAATCAAAGCGGGAATAGGTGGGATTGGGAATGGATGAGTTCTAAAGAACCACCGCTGTAATAACACAAAGACCGAAAATACCGTCCGCGCGCTTTACCTTGAAAACACCTCGACTTTATTGTTTTTTTTTCTGCATTAATTAGTCTCATCATCAAAGGCCTTGCATCCGTGACTGATGAGTTCAGCAGAGCCGAAGGATGAACACTTCTATTGGTGATAAAGCCCGATTTCGCTGTCACTTGATTAGTTTCTTAACACTGATCGAGAAAATTGTGTCTTAGAAGATAATAAATTTAGATACAAAAAGACATTTGACATAATTGCTACAACCAACATCCTATTTCTCTGTTTAATTTTATACCTCGCTCTCGCCCCGCGCGTTCGCGCTCAACCGCTACATTTCGGGATTCTTTCCTAGCATTGGAAGAGTTTCCAGCTTGTAACCACTCACGCCATTGCGCTGCACGCACTTAGGGCAGGCGGCGTAGACGGATAGCCTCCAGAGGCTTTTGATGTAAGTTGTGTCTGTGCCATGCATGTCCGTTTGATTGTTCATTGAATACGGAATCATATAAGTAGAATAAAATTGCCAGTGAAAATAAGAAAATTGCGAGATTTTGTGTATAGTATCTACCTTAATCACCTGCGATCTGAGGCAGATTGCTGGCAGCGGCAGAAAGAAGTAGCGTGCTTTGGGAGAGGTCTATGTTTAGCAGTGAACGAATTGAACTATAAGGTTGTTCAATCTAATATATAAAATCTCTTGTTACAGTGTTTGTTATCGAAATCTTCCGTGTATTTAAGCATATTGGTAGGTCTGAGAATAGGGCGTAGGCTAATTAATATGACGAAATAACGTTTGCCGAGTCAGCTAGTAAATAAATATTGACCTATGCACAAAATTCTGATGATAACCTGATGACACATCGTTTCGAAATGCCGATCGTGAAACTAAAATAAAAATTAAATATCGATTTTCTAGATCTATCGAATTCCGTATACATCAGTAGCTAGAAGTATACACTTTGAGTGCTTTACCTGGTTTGTGAAGTGTTTTTTAATGGAGAATTAACAAAGGTTAAATCTTAAATTAACCTTCCCTACGTTGGGAGACAGGCAATATTTTCGAAGTAATTTGCGTAAAATTTAATAATAATAAGCACTTACATTTCTCGCAATAAGGCTGGGGATTATGTACAACGATAAGTCCCTTGGGTTCAACCGCTACGTACTAGGTATACATAATTCTTGTGAGCGCTTAAGACAATTAATATTCAATGCCCGGCTTTCATTACGCTAGATTTCATGTGTAAGCGAGGAGCAAATTTTTAAAACAAATATTTTGGAGAGGATTATATACCAGTAATTTAAGAGGAAATTATGTAACTGTGTGCCTTAGATCGACGAAGAAACATAGATCTTATTTTCATATGATTCAGTTCAATATAAAATTCAGTTCAATTCAGTGGCAAACCGTGGTATCTGCCTTCTGCCTAGGATATTAAAGAAAAGACGGATAATCAATCAATTTAGAATTATTTCTCAATCGAACTAGGATCTCAGTCTCGAACTAATTAAGGAATTTTAATAAATAATAATAAATAACTTCCACACAACACAATCACTTATGCATCCCAACCTAGGACACCCTGTGCTATGATAACCAGACAAGGGCATCACAAACATGGAAATACACCCAGACTGAGGCCATTTGTACAAATGCACGGCGGCCCCCAGTGGAAATCGAACCCACGACCTCCGGCGTGGTGATTAGACGCTAGACCACAGAGTACCGCTAGACCATCGAAACGGTCGGACACAATAAGTAACTAGGCGAAAGGTCGACTTTACTTTATCTTTCTTTGCTTTACTTGCACGTAATGCCTTATAATATAGATAGATAGAGTACACTTTATTGCACAACCAGGTGAAAGAATTAAAGAAGAATTAATGAAGTGTATATCAATATTTGAGTTATCTCTTAAAATTATGTTTTTACACCCTTTTAAGAAAGTGCTCAGAATTCAATGAAAAAACTTAATCTAATAAGTTTTTTATTATAAGAGCAACTTTATTTTTCTACTTTTCGCGATTTTGGTGATCCCGAAAACCCCGAAAAATTATGTCTCTTTGGTTTTATTTTGTAATTTTTCCTCAGTCTTTATACGTATTCGATGGTATAAAAGCAAAGCAAGAGAAGCGGTGGTAGCCTAGTGGGTAGAACATTGGACTCGGAAGCGGGAGACCCAGGTTCGATTCCTAGTGCGGGCATGTACCTATGACTTTGTTTTCTAAGTTATGTACATTTGTGAAGTTATAGTAGCAGTAGCACTCGCTAACGGTGAAGGAAAAACATCATGAGGAAACCTGAGTGTCTGAGCTATTCATATAGCTCAGCGCTTGAAATCGCCAATCCGCGGTGGGTGATTAAGCCCAACTCTCTCTCTCTGAGAGAAGGCCTGTGCCCTGCAGTGGGACGTATATAGGCTGCTTATGCAAAAGCAATGTCACTCCAATCTAAGTTAGACGCAAGTTCCCCGTTAACTGGATAATAGTTTAGCTCTCGCTCACACAGTAAAGACGGCAATTATATCTGAGGGAGAGACAAATACTTGTTTGTCCGGTCCCTTTCTTCAATGATAAAAAACCGGCCAATTGCGTGTCGGCCCACGCGAAGTGTAGTTAGTTACAGAACTAACAACTTCATCAAAGTAATTTTCAATGAATAGAACGAAGTTTTCCTTTCATGAGTTGGTCGCCCTTTACTCGTTATCTTTTAAAGCCTACTTAGCCGTGATAGTTTTCCCTTGAAGTTCATTATATTATGTGCTACTGTCCTAAATTTTTTCACGTTTCTACAATGAACCGTTTAGCCAGGAACGCCCTACTTAAACAAAAAAAAATGCGCTTCAAAGCTTAATATTTCGCAAACGGAACCCTAAATCGAAAAAAGTTTTCTTACACTAGCAATGTATATGGATATGGATTATTTTTCTATACCCTGTCGGTCTGGACCCTATACCCTGTCGGTCTGGCTGTCTGTCACCAGGTTGTATCTCATGGTCATGAACCGTGATAGCTAGGCAGTTGAAATTTTCACAGATGATCTGTTGCCGCTATAACAACAATTACTAAAAACAGAATAAAACAAATATTTAAATATTCATACAACAAAAGTATATTTTGGCATTTTTTGCTCGATATTAATAACGGCAATAGATAGACGCTTGAAATATTCACAGAATATTTAGTTCTATATTCGCTTCAAAAATCAATAATTAAAATAAAATAAATATAGGGGGCACCCATACAACGAACGTGATTATTTCCGTTTTTTCTCGATCTTTGTGTCTAATGTTGTATAGATAATGTTACGGAACCCTTCGTGCGCGAGTGCGCCTCGCACTTGGCCGGCTTTTTATAAACTAAATTAGATGAAACCTTTCAATTTATAAATAAACTATCTGACTCGCCTAAAGTTGTTTTGCCATATTAATTAGCCTACGACCTATTCTCAGACCTACCAAATATACAGCATTATTAAAAATCGGTGAAGCCGTTTCAGAGGAGTTCGATAACAAACACTGAGACACGAGACGTTTATATACCTATTAGATTTGTTGCAATGCAATTATGCGCAATTTGGTGAAACTTCTATTAATTTGGTGAGGATTTGGTTTTTTTTTTTGAAACCATACAGCGTTTTATTGAAATAATGCAGAAGCATGTTATGTTTCAAACAACCCTGAAATTTGACGCGGTAAATTAGTAAAAAAACTAAGAAAGAAAAAACGCACAGAAAAAACGACTCCTCTAAAATACTTCTCCAGAGACGGTTTAATTAATCTCTGGTTACGCCTTTCCCTTTACCACAGACTATTTAAACTAACTCTGAGGAGTATTTTAAGGAATTATGTTTTTATAAATAAGACCGTGAGTATGTCACATTTGCTTCTTGGAAGTAGTTTATTTATCGATACATTTTTTCCGGTCTTGCGTTAATTCAATAACACGCTGTATAAAAGGTAACTCTTTTTTGACGCTAAAATAAAAGTCCTTTAGAAACACGTCCGGGATTGAACGTTTGTATTCCCTGGATAGCACACGTGTGTGCTCTAGCAGGAACAAACACTGTTTTTCAGAGCTACGGATTGCAGTTGGGCTTGTCCGGAGATTTCTTGCATTCCGGAAACATTCTAGACCGGACGCCTGCACTGCAGTCCAAGGATGAATATATATTTCAATAATCATACCCATGCCATTCCATGCCATGTATCCCGGAGGAGAGGGCAGAGAGCAATACTACTGCAGAAAATGACTACCACCGACACCGCGACCGCGGGCTTTGGTTTGTGAGTACCTTCAATCATTCAAGTCGCGGGCAAAGCCAGTACTTACATAATTAGCGAACAGATCAGGGTGGTCGGTCTCTAGCCCGTCGTCTAGGATAGTGACGACGACGCCGCGTCCCGTGATGCCTTCCCGCCACGCCGGGATCACGTTCATATCGAGGCCTCCGCCGCGGTTCTGCAACAAACATGTTCGGAGTAATTTAATTCAAATGAGGCCTTTTCATTGACTACGAAAGCAAAGGAGGATTATACAATACAGGGTTTTTTTTAAAATGCACAATTCCTGAAACATGTCGGTTAGAGTTTGTCGTTTACAATAGCTTTTGTTCTACGCCACAAAAAAAGAAACAAATTGCCTGACGTACGCTGTCATATTGACTACGGAAACACCGAAGCTTTGTTAAGTGCCTGGAGGGATCTACGTAGGTAACTACTAAACAGTAAGCTACATTAGTATGGTACAGTAGAATATATATTAACACTTGCTATATTTACACAGATTTATTATATTTATTAAATATATGCGTATAGAATATATAAATAGTATTTATTTATATATTAAATATTACATGCACGTACATCATTTATTTATAACAATATAATTTTAAATTAAGGGCTAATATCACTAGAGTTGATAGTAGGTATATTTCGTACTGTAATACGAGTTTTAAATTCTATTTAATTTGTTTTCTTACAAACAACACATTCTGGAATAGTTCGCGTATTTTAGATAATAATTTTTTTTTGTTCTGGTGATGATCCGTGATCCAATCTATTCAGATTGGACAGGTGCCTTCCGGATGATCGTCGCGCCTCTATAGGCGACGTGGCACACTCTTTACATTGGTGAAAATTCAAACGCGAGAAGAGTTGCGCTCTATGTGTTTTTTCATGATTTATACGTAATCATTCAAAGGTGAAGACGTTATATGTGCCAACGAGTTTCATTCCGCCCTATGGACGTTGGAGAATAATTTGTGGTGCCTGGAAAACGCTCAACAAGGACTGCCGCAGAGCAGCGAGCCCGAGCGCGCTAGAGTTAAGGTGCGGAGACCGGTGAGTTGCCAGGCCTATACAAATTCTCTTTAACAAGGTACGTAGTTTTAAAAACATACAAAAAAAAATTGTTCTAAATATTTTAAAAAGTTCAAATTTATTTATTTCAGTTTTAGTTTTAATTAAGTTTTTAGATTAGATGTGTATACCTACCGTAACATAAGTAAAATTGAAACAAGAACACGCCACACTTATTGTTAAACAACACTGAAACCGTCGCCTACGATACAGGTGGGCCTAGTGTGGGGACACTGTTACTTTATGAAGTTATATTTTGTGCTATTCTACCTGTGTCTTTAATTCTATAAGCCTCGCAAATGTATAATTACGTACTTTCAAATTAATATTTTGTTTTTACTTTACCATTGGTGTGCGATGGATAACATACCGAAGGGTACATCGCTCTTGAAACCAAGGTTCGAACTAGCTATAGACTATAGTAACTACCACCCAGCAATAAATACAATAATAAAGCTTACAAACTAAAAGTTTCATTTTCTTTTTCATGGCCTGGTTCGACCTCTGAGACACTTACACACTAAAAGCTGTTTTCGTAAGAACTTTTCACAGACATTAAACATCCTAGCCGGATGACTGTTGTATTCATTTGGCAAAAAATATGAAAAATAAGAAGCGGTCGTTGAAAAGTCTTTTAGAAAGTTAAAGTAGTTAGTTTACCAAAAAGGTCCAAGTTATGAGACAAAATAATGCGGCACGACTTCCTTCGTCAAATGAAGGACACTTTAGAAGTAATTCCCAAGTTTCGGGACAAATAAAAAATACGACAACTGAAGATAAATAAATAATTAACAACGAAAACATTTTTACGCCTACCTGTACCACAAAATAGATAAAAACAGAGGACACACATTAGATGGATGTCCTGTAGACGTAACCAATCTGCTAGGCGTTTTGTCTACGATTGACGACAACAAACGTTATTAAAATAGCATATATTTTATACAGATATCTTATCTTTCAATGACGAAATTAATTAAGACAAGATCAACCTTATTTGACAACTACAAGGACAAGCTTTTAAAACTTCCATTGCAAATTCTCAAAGCATATTAGTTGTTGTCATATTAATAATAATAAAAACTTCACTTATCCTGGTCGCAAACTAGGATACCCTGTGCTGTATTACGCGGCACATACGCTGGAGGGTGTGCGGTAGCGGATGTCTGCTTGTAATTACCACAGAAATTACGGGATTCACGCGAAGAAAAACTTTGAATCTTGTCCACTAGAAACAAAACCACAGACAAAGCGGTCTTTCTCTGTGATTCCCCGAATCAAATCCCCGTGGATCTCCCAATTTACAATACCGACAAGTTACTGGAAAGTTTTTCTGGGCCTCGGGACGTTCGGAACATTCGAATAAACTCCGTCCGGAGCAACCCAACCTTGCCAAAATTTTAAGAGACGCGTTATGAACACCGGCTGGGGAAAATTGAACTTCGCTTTTTGTAGGATGACCAGCGATGCAGCCCCATACGCGTGTTCTGTGCCACGGACCGACTAATAAAGGTTCGATCATCTATTTTGTATGTGTTACTTAGCAAGCTCATTACTCCAGTTTTATAAAGTCTATTATACGCGTCTATTATAACTTAGTAACGAATGGGTAATGTTAATTAAATTAAAAAATATATCACAAGCTCTACACTGTCACTTCGCCTGGCAGAAGTCACTGCTTTAGCCCGGTTCGGGAGCTTAATTCACTTGACCTTACATTCTGAATGTCCGCCTGGGATGTCCCATACCGGACCTCCACCCACATTTGTTCGACAAATCCCTGACGTCAATCATTCATCCTTCATCTTCTCCATATGTCTAAGCCAACCCAACTTCCATTTCTCTTTTCATTTGGCGGTGTACCCGAAAATACCAATGAAGGCTATTCAATTTTTTTGTCCATCGCGAATAATGTCGGCTCTTTGGGAAATTGGTCTTATGCTATGCTTGTTTTGCTTTTTGAACCATGAAACTTTTACTCCATGTAATGTAATAATTCTTTATAAAAAATATATATTAAGATAGGACTCTCGTCACCCTTCATGAGCGTTCTCTTACTCACATCTTTTCACAGTGGAAAAATGTCCTGAAACGAAAGAAACCATGGTATCCCCAACTGGGATGCGCCAAACCGAACCAACGCGCAAAGAAAGCGCGGCAAAGCGGAGCGAGCGCTTATCAAAAGTTGTTCAGCTCTATATTATCCGCCATTTTCATTGAGTTTCAGTTGATTACTAATTAATATTTCATCATTCAAAAGCTCCGCCGTCTTCGGAAAATTTGCTCAGCATCTGTGTGCGTGGGGTAACATCGATAGTTGACACGTGGATAAGTGTTAATTGTTTTGTTAGGTACAATTAGAGAACGGAAGTTTTTCGCTTCCGGAAGCTTTTCGTGCTTCTGGTAGGTCGTTAGAAAGATTTTCGATGTGGTACTATCTGAGCCAGTGAATAAATTAACTTGACATCCGCACAGCAATATCCAGCTGTCCAGCCCTGGTCCAAAACTCTGACACCCTGCGATATGGTAACCAGACAAGTACAACACAAACATAGAAATACTAAGTTAATCTGTACAAATCTATGTACGACGGCCTCCCTGTGGGAATCAACACCATAACCTCTATCTGTAAACAAACGTGTTACTGCTAGACCAACGAGGCAGCTGGTCTGGGGTAAGAATAGTCATTGTTATTACGTAATGGGAAAGAAACTTGCCTCAAACTTAAATTGGAGTGATATTGCTTTTATATTATAGAAGACGCCGAAAAATTCAGGAAAAATAAATAAATGGTCAGTCACCTATCTCTCGCTAATGTGGTTGAGACTGGCGATAGTCTTATCCTCGTGAACGGGTACTGTCCGTATGACTGACTGGCCGCAGCATTAGTGTTTTCCTACATTTGTAAGAGTAAAGTAAAGTAAAGTAAAGTAAAGTAAAAATTATTTATTACCAAATGAATTGTGTTACACGCATGTGGATTAATAATTATTAATCTTAGTTTCAATTTAAAACAAAATTAAAAATAATATTTAAATAACATTAGGTAGTGGTGGCCGTGTCCCCACCCTAGGCTGAGCCTGTATCGTGGGCGACGATATATTATACAAAATAGGATTGTCATTTTAGACGTGCAGTGCTGATATTGCCCGATTCATTGTCAGTTCACACCAGATTAAATAAATAAAAAACGAATAGTAACTATTGTATTAGATTTGCAAGTTATTGATTGCACTCATCATAAGCCGCCTACATACGTCCCGCTGTAGGGCACAGGCCTTCTCTCAGAGAGAGAGAGTATGGGCGTGCCCACCGGGAATTGGCGATTTCAAGCACTGAGGCTGAGGCATGGCCGTTAATCTTCATACAAGGAAAACTCACTTTACGTTTAGCTTTGTCTATGGTTACTAAAATAGAACATGACATTTAACTCCTCCCCTCTTCGCCTTCTTCACCTCTTGCGTCGCCCGGCGCCATCTTTTTAGTTTGCTGTCTAAAAGCCGCCATTTTATAATCTGTGCCGCGTTGCCGCCCGCCCGCCATTGCAGTCTCTTTATCGTCTGTGATTGCAGTTTTGTTTTGATCGAGTGAAGTCACGTTGATTTATTTCCGTACTTATCCTCTCAATAGCTAAACCAGCAGTATTGTGCAATATTGTGTATATTGTGTCGGTGTTCAATTGGTGCAACATCAATAATAAAATACTTAAGGGTATAGATATTGTGAGATTGGAAGGGAGAAATTTGCCTCCAATGCAATTGAAAGCATTAAACAAATTTAAAACTAAATTAAGAAATAAAAAATTGAATAAATAAACTTGTTGTTTTACCTAAAGTTATATTGGGGGAACCTAAACCTAAAGTTATCTGCTTAGCAATACTAAAAAGTATGTAATTAGGCTGTAAGTTACGTTTCTTAGCCAAAGCCGAAACCGCAGATAAAAAAAAATAACTGTCATGTTCTATTTTAGTGAGTTTTTTTTTTTTTCGTACGGCGCTCATCGTTGTATGGGTCATTTCCGTCTGATACGTAGTATCTCTTTATCGTCTGTGGGCTGAGGTATGTGAATAGCCCAGACACTCAGTTTTCCCCACGATGTTTTCCTTCACAGTTAGCGAGTGGTATTGCTACTATAACTTCATAAATATACATAACTTAGAAAACAAAGTCTACCATCGAACTAAGTACTATTTGGTGCTCGTACCAACTTATGTATTAGATTTAAGATGATTAGAGAGAAAAGTTGGTCAGATTTGGGTTTTTTAAAATCACACATCTAAAATCCATATCATTTTCATAGATTTATTTAATCTGTGCTAAAAATATGAAAGATTTCATTAATTAGATGAATGTTTATGCTGTTAAATTCTATTGTTTCATCCACTATTTTTATAACACCCTTCTAGTTGGGGAAGAGCGGTGTCTAGTACTACAGGTATTTTTATACTTACAAGTAGATACCGTTAGTATGAACATAAACATTTACATACAGGCACATACATTGCTTCTGGCCTCACACTAGGATACCCTGTGACTAAGATGTAGTGAATAACGAAATAAATAATTTTATATTGTTTTTTTTTTTCACTACAACTCGACCCGAAGAAAGCGGATAACATTGCACATTGACATTTAACTTAACAGAATGTAAATTCTTTACGTTGAACTAAAATTTTTGATTTGATTTGATTTTGATGAATAGGGGAGAAAATGGAAGGATAAGCCTGTGGGGTTAACTCTACGCCACATTCACAGACGGCAGTCAGATGCGCGCAGGTTCGAACCACATTATTCCAACCTGCGACCACCAAGCGTAGCTGGCAGGCGTGGTAGAGTAGCCAGGAAGGAAAAGTTTAGATTTAAAAAATTGTTTTTTCCTGTCTGTCTGGAAAATTGGTGATTTTGATAGGTTCTGATTTAAAATGTTATTTTTCCAAGCAGATGCTGTATTTTTCAGTTCCATTAAGTTATTTCGGTTAGTCAGTGTTGGAGTTAACACATTCTGATATTATAATTTCTACCGTGCCAGTGAACATTCATTCCGTGGAAATAAAACTTGTACATATATGAACTGATTTTCTGCTCTTGGCACCGAGTTCTAAGAGTAATTCACAGAGAATGAAATACAGAGATAGAGCTACTCCGAGAATTAACTTACCAGATACCACATGTGAGGCCACTTGGGGTCGTTGAGTTGGAACTTGGAGTCGGCGGCCCGTGGCCGGCCCTTCACACGGGCCGGGACGTCTCTCTTGGAGCCGGTGTCTCTCTTCGTGGCAGACGACGGCGACGGTGTCTCCAAAGGGGGGAAGTCAGCTGGAAAAACAATGAAGGTTAGCTAAAGTTTAGTTTATATCTCATGTCATCTCTTGCGGTAACATTAATAATTTTTAGCCGAATATTGCGGGACCAGCTATTTAAACTGTATCTGTTTATCATCTATTACCGTCACTTTTTTGCGTGAGATTTGGATAGGCGACGTTCTGGACGCGCTGAGCTGACTGCTCAGCACATTTACATACAAACTTTCGCAGATAAAAAGTAAAAAAAATACAATGAACCATGATATGTGACACACGGCTCGCAGAATCTATTATCAATAAGCTTCCACTAAGGTATGACAAGGAGGGTCGACGTCAATACTCATAGTATGACACGGACGCTCCCGTGAAAAACCATTCGCGAGAAGGGATAAGCCGCAAAATAAGAAGTTATAGAAATTGCACTTCTTACAAATTTAAATTTCAGGTTAATCAAACTATTATCATATTTTTGGTAGTGATGCGTTAATTTGTTTTTAAATTTTGGTTTCCGAACTCGTTCAAAGAGTGATTTTACTATTGAAGAGTAGGTACGTCGGGTTCGGTAATGCATTGGGTTGTAAACTTCTTTGGTCTCTAGAAACTTTGTTCTTCTATTTTCAAATTTCCTGTTCCTTTTTAGGGTTCCGTACCCGAAGGGTGCCAAACGGGACCGTATTACTAAGACTTCACTGTTCGTCTGTCTGTCTGTCCGTCTGTCTGTCTGTCTGTATCTCATGAATCGTGATAGCTAGTATATAATATTTTTACTCATTTATACTATTATTGCATATTATGTACTGTAATGTACTTGTTATTATTTTCTCATCACACATTTTCAGTGTTTTCCTTGCACCACCCAATAATCTAATCATCCCGAACTCAACTCTTCGAGTCCTCCTGCAACTGTTGAGTGAGTTACCAGTTTTGCCGAATAATGGGCATGGTCCTAAATATCGACAAGGTCCTATTATTAGTTGCAAATGATACGGTATTTTAAAGATTGAAGCTCAGTTAATACAATAATCATAAATAAATAATATTCTAATATGTATTCACTGATTTATTGTATTTTTATAACGTTCCCATCATATGTGAATGAAAGGAAGTTTAATATTTTTGTAAAAAAAACCAAAATCATGGTAATGTCATCACATTTCGGTACCTTGTAAAAAACAAGTTGTTCTACGTTTGCACAGATTAGGATTCTCTTTAGTTTGTTTGTTTTGATGACGTGCATGCTTCCATGCTTCCGGTTTCGTAGACTCAGATTCTTTTTTTAAGTTTAAAAATTAATCAAAGCAACCAAAATCGAAATATTCGACCCGGGCTCTCAAAATTACCTAATTTCTTAAAAAAAATATACAAAACAGAACTTTTTAGGACAATGCCCATTACCTCCGTCGGGATGGGCTGCAGAGATCTGACAAAAGGAGCAACCGCAAATTTTTTCCACCCAATCCTAGCCGCTCGAACTCCCCGGTCCAAATAGCGCGCGCCCTCTTTTTAACCGACTTCAAAAAAAGGAGGAGGTTATCAATTCGAATGTTCTGGTGAAGACTTTCGGAGATGGAAATTGAAAACATGAAATTTTAAAGCAACGAATTAAGTAGGGTAAATTATGGTTATAAGGGACTTGTCTATTTTTATCCCGCTCCCCCACTAAAAAGTCGGTGCCCAGTTTTATGACCAGCACATATATTTTGGGCACCGACTCCAAATTATACTTCTACAATACCTACATGTATACATACTTCTAATTATTTAAATTATTTCTAACTTTTTAGTGTTGCAGTGTTTCGAAGTCGGTTTTTATTTTTTATATTTTCAATGGTGGACACAGTATTGAACACCTCGGAATATATTAACTCCAAAAAAGGACCTTGAAAAATTTGTAATGCGAAACTATGGAATGTAAAATTTTGAAATTGTATTTTTGAGTTTTCTTTCATTATTTATTTAGCTAATCATTTTATTATGACAATATATGAGTATATCCCCCATAAAGGCAATGTTTACAAGTGCGGAAAGCTGAAAGAATGTACCTATTAGGTTTTGTGGTAACTCACTTATCTGGTTTCGGTGAGAGCGAGCATTATAACTGATAAATAAAAGGCCTTAGATTTTCATATCCTTCGGTGTTTTCCTTGTTTATGGGAACAGGTTGACCTGCGTCAAACTGAGATTGAAGCGGTTCGGTGTAGCTACCGAAGATATTGTGTAGAAATGTTGATCGATGAGGCTTTCGAGAAGTTAGCTTTGCGCCTGTATACGCAGTGTGATACTGGGAATGAAAAAGTGGATATACTAAACGAAAAACCGGCTTTGGACGATAACCCTAACAACTGGACATAATCGGACTGGTAGTGTTACACATTTAAATTTTAGTTGTGCGAACTTTGTACGAATACGTGTCGAACGATGTAGTTAAGGTTTTGTGAAATCCGGCCAATCTCAACATGACGAGAATCATATGCAGCCTATATCCATCCCACTATAGGGCACAGGCCTTAAATTCTCTCAGAGAGAGAGTATGGGCTTCATTACCACGCGTGCCCACCGCGGATTGGCGATTTCAAGAGCTGAGGTATGACACTCACTATAGCTCAGACACTCAGGTTTCCTCACGATGTTTTCGTTCACAGTTAGCGGGTGGTATTGCTGCTATAACTTCACAAATGTACATAACTTAGAAAACAAAGTCATAGGTACACGTCCGCACTGGGAATCGAACCTGGGTCAGAGTCCAATGTTCTACCCACTACTACCACCACTTACCGCTCCATGACGAGAAAGTTCTCTAGAATGTTCTCGCATGACGAGATCCAACAAAGTTAGGAATACGTTCTTCATTCAATCAATTCGCCTCAGTTATTCACTGCAATCCACAAATATATAGTGAGTTTGCTGTAAATTAATTCAATAAAGATAATTCGCTCTTTTTTATCCATTTAAAGTTCTCGTCATGCGAGAATCTTTTTCCCCGCCCATCACTAGATATGACACTTTCTACCTTTCAAACAATTGTTAGAATCTAAGTTCTCAACAACAGATCAATGGAAAGAAAACTTGGCAATACTAGCAAATATACTGTTGAATTTAAATTGCAGTCCTGTTATCCAATCAGAACTTCCAATTTTATAACATACTACAATGCATAGTTATTAGCTTTGAGATGTCAACGGAATTTCTCAAACGCTTTCTTTAAAAGCAAATTTTACACACGCATTCTTCGAGATTTTCTTGTTTCTTTGCAAGGCCTTTCAGCTCACAATTTCCTGCAATGGTAGACTCTCAGTAAAAGACCAATTTATTGTGTGATCTAGCAAGCGGATGAAATTGATGTCTTTTCGTGTTTGCAGATGTCAGCCGCTTTTTAGGGACAACCCCTAGAATGTTTGCGGGAGGGATATTGCAGACAGGTGTTTGGAGAATAACGAGTTTCCTTTGAGTGACGTAATATCGTCGCCTAAGTAGACCTACCTGGAATGTCATTGATGAATATTATCTTCGTCACTTTATTCGCGATGGTAGATTTGAGTGCATTTTGTACACAAAAATTTCAAATAACATTTCGGACAATGTTCAGGTGAACATCAGTATAAATATTAACAAAATGGAATAACCTGCTGCCGGTATTTATTGAGTACAGACTTGGGTAGTTTCGGAACGAGTGATTTAAATGATACATTCGTGCTTTCGTGATCTCCAAAAAAAACCTTCCTAGTGCGAAGCGGAATTTCTAACTAACCCTTACCTGTAGAGGCTGTCTCGTTTAAAGGCTGGAAGTCTCTTTTCTTCCTGGACAAGGCTTTCTGCTGACGCGCCCACCGCACTCTGGCGTCTCCCTCTAGCTTGCCGTGGTGCGCGTGCGCTGGTGTTAGGCTGCGTCGCGACACGTGGTTGTGATGAAAGTGGAAGTGATTGTCGAAGATCTGGGGAAGAAGGAAAAAGGGTTTGTTGTTTAGGAACAAAGCAAACTTTTCATCACAATCTTTAGTACGCATTTAGTACTGCGACGGTGAATCAAACGGTATACCATGTCCTTGTCTTGTCGAAGGAAAGAAACTGTATAATTTTTGAAAAAATTATGTTTTTTTAACAAACTAGTACTGCTCAAAAATTTTGTAGAATAAAGTTTTATTCGAGCCATAAACGGACGCACCATCTGCGATACTCACATCTAAATTAAGAAAGCAAGAAGTGGCAATGGGTTAGTTAACTAAGAAATAAGCCACTTTGCGAATTCAGTTAACTCGGTATGACTTGTTAAAATAATGATAGTGAACGAGCAAGCGCTACGCCGTCTAACGGTTTATTTGAGACCTTCTACTTAGATTGTGGATCATTAACGTGAGGGTACCTTCTTGGATATTATTATTACTCTCGACTGTCGAGAGCAAAAAACGGCTGAAGGAAATTTAATTAAAATACAAAAATATATATATATTGAAATCATTCTCGCTGGGCTTCTAGCCCTAAAAGACTAAAACAATAATCCCAAACAAACATTGCAATTTTTCCTCAAATTATGTCATATTATTAACAGGTCCAGTAAAGTCGTAAATCCTCATTCGCTTAGCATCATCCAATATTGCAATAACAAGATTAAATTGCAGAACCGCTAACCTATTTTCCTGATCAAAGCTTAGTACTAACACTGACCTCATGTCGGCATAGAGAGTCTATCCAATTAACTTTATAGACTGAACTTTTCAGGAAAAATATCTAGTCCGGCGAGTCATGTATAAGAGGGAAATATGGTGAGGCTAATCCAATACTCAATTCCCTTGATATTTCCAGGAATATGACCAGTAGAAACCGCTTTTAAAATTTCTAACCGTTATCTTGTTATGGGATATCCTGTCCATATTTTCGCTTAATTTCTTCTCAGGAAAAAATTCTCAAGGCATTTTTATTTCCCTATACATTTTATAATTAGAACATCACATTTATTTATCAAACATAAACAATGGAGCACTTCTAAACTCGCTTTTTAAATGGCGGAGTTAAATAGAAAGATAGATAGAGAACACTTGTATTGAATATTGTAATTACAGAAAAGTGGAAATTACACAGATATTTCTAGTTAGGTTATTGAAATTACGGCTATGAAACCCGTTAAATGCATAACGTATGGGCATTACATCCGTGGGGCATCGCGACTCATTAAAAAATACTAAAGATGAAAAACGATGTTGCCATATTTTACAAATGATTTATCATTTATGAAGGAAATAGCCGTATTTTCCTATATTTGACTATGGAAATAGCAGAAGTCCCTGTTTGAAATAACATACTTAATAACATACTTACATTTATAATTAAACTTGTTACAAGGACAATAACTTTGTATAAAAATACCAAAATTATTACTCGAGTAATTTGTTCTAAGGAATTACAATTTGCAACCACGTACTTCCTACCAAAACGACAAGACAAGATGGCGGCTCAATTTTCTTTTTTTTTTTATAATGACGTCATCACATGAAGGTTTTATACCTTTATGTTTAATCTTGATGGCCAATTCAATTTTAGTACTAATTAGTCAAATTGAATACTAATTAATACTACGATTAAAGGGTAGATAATAGGGGTTAAAGTATGAAATTGCCGTTTTATTTCAATAGGTTCTTTGAATTGACATAGAATCTTCATGGTTTGAGGTTTTCGAATGAAACTTTTTTCAAATGGTTTCTATGATGTTCTTTTTTTTAAAAATGTGAAACATTTGAATATCGACTTTCAATTGTTTTTGTTATTCAATTTAGACAAGAAAGATGGATACTGCGAAAATTCGAGTGATTATGAGGCACCCATTTTTCGTATTTTTTTATTTTATTGATTTGACGCAAGTAAGTCAATATTGTGGGTAAGGTAACGTTAAACCATGCCGCTAATTCCTGGGTAGTTTGACTAGGGTCGGCTTCCACTATCTCTCTTAATTCATCGTTATTCACCTGTGTGGGCGGTCTTCCTCGTGGCTCGTTCTTTAAGTCGAATTTTCCATCACGAAAGCGTTTAAACCAAAATCGCACGGTGCGTTCATTAGTAGACCCCTCTCCAAACGCAGCATTGATATTGCGGGCTGTTTCTGCCGCGTTAGTTCCGCGTCGGAACTCGTATTCAAAAATCACTCGAATTTTCGCAGTATCCATCTTTCTTGTCTAAATTGAATAACAAAAACAATTGAAAGTCGATATTCAAATGTGTCACATTTTTTAAAAAAAGAACATCATAGAAACCATTTGAAAAAAGTTTCATTCGAAAACCTCAAACCATGAAGATTCTATGTCAATTCAAAGAACCTATTGCAATAAAACGGCAATTTCATACTTTAACCCCTAATATTAATGTTCTAAAGTGTCGCTGACACATTAATTTCGAAAAATGTGAGTTTTCAGAGTACCATAATCTAGACACTAAACAATAAACTGAGACCGTCGGTTATTTATCGATGACTGTGACTAACTATAATAACACAAGATCACGTTGTGATAAATACAAAGACTCCTATAGACTTCACCGACTGCTATCCTTGGAGAAGCGTCGTGTTCTGATCTACATGCATCTGCTTTCGGACATCTGCCGTGGAACCATTGACTGCTCTGACCTTACAACTAACGTCTTAACTCTGCGCACGCCTCTGACACGTACTCGTCACACGCGACTTTTTGATGTCCCTCAAGTTTCCACGAATAGCTCTATAGAGCTTATGAGTTGTAAGTTGTCACCTACTTGACATCTACAACAAGCGATTTTCAGACATACATATTTTCCACTTGTCAAGGGCGGCTTTTAAACAGTCACTTTTGCGATGTCTTGAGGAGGAGGGTTAGGGCTCTTAATATCTTTTATCACTCTGCATTTTGCACTTACTTCTTTCACCCGTCACACACGCACACGCACACGCACACGCACACGCACACGCACACGCACACGCACACGCACACGCACACGCACACGCACACGAACACGCACACGCACACGCACACGCACACGCACACGCACACGCCCGCGCACACGCATACACGCACACACGCACGTACGCATACTCGCACACACGCATACACGCACACATGCACACACGCACACACGCACACACGCGCACACACACACGTACATGCACATACATACATATACACACGTACTCATACATGAATTTGTACACTCTACGGTCGTGACTAGACGCCTACTCGTAATTTTAATATTCTGTTTGGCTTCATTACCTTATTAAGAACTTAAGTGGTTGGTTTGTTTGTTTTTTTAAGACCTGTCTCTTAGTTAAGTTACTCGTAGTATAAAGTAAGCCCTTAATTGGCCTATGATAATTTTTTTTTTACTATGTTCATATGTAATTAACTTGTGCTGTGGGATTTGTCAATTAACCAAATTAAAAAATTCAAATTAAAATAACATATTTTAAGCACGCCCTAGTGAATCACGTGAAAAAGAGTCCATTTGTAACAGAGAATAACGCCCCTGCTCATAAATTTCGGCTAATTTCTACGTGTATCCGCCTGTAAAATTCATTGGGCTGAGGTGGGCTTTCAGGTAGATTTGTTTCGCTCCCTCAGGATGGATGTTGTAGGTACAAGGGTGCCTACTGGATTCGCGGGGGCTGCAAATGACTTTTTTTTACCCGCTGGCAAGTTCCACACCCTCTCCAGTTTTTTTACTATTTTGGTATGGCCAGAAATAAGGCTCGTAACGCGTTTGACATATTAAGTATCATAATTGAACAGAATATAGGATGCCAGTTATGGTAGTTTCTATACCTACGAGTATTTAGTTGCTGTAAGCGACAAAGTAAAGGATATCCTGTTTGAAACTCCTCAATTACTCAATACTCAACACTTTATTACAGCCATAAGTTTGGTAGGATTTTAAATAACAGATAAGTAATGTGTATCATTATGGACCCTGTCGGGCACAGCAAAAGCCCTATAACTAAATTCTTAGAATAATCTTATAACTAAAGTGGTATTCAATACCTAGGAACTGTATAATCTTAACAATTTTATTATTAGTTATATAAAATATTCTTCTTATATATTCTCTTTCTATTATATTACATATTAGTTTAGTTTATCTTCTAAGTATTCATTGACAGTATAATAGCTTTTGGAAATGAGTAGCAGTTTTAGGTATTTACAAAAGTCTTTTCATTAATATTGTTTCTGAGCATCTCTGGTAACTTATTAAAAATCTTTATTGACATTGTGTAGTTTTAGTTGGGAAGTTGGTACGTTTAATTTGTTTTTGTCGCGTAGTGAATACGTTGTCTGTATGTCTTTTAATTTTTAATAAAAATCCGGGTGTTTTCGTACAAACTCACATATTTTAATAACGTTCCGGCATGGGTGGATTTTTAGCCTCTAAATAGGTTTTTAAAGTTGTCCTCAGCACGGGATAGTGCAACAAAAAAAAAACAAAGATTAACAACATATAAAGTAACTCTGAGCCCCAAACTAAATTAAATTGTATCTTGGGGCACAGTGGTCCATTCAGGGTGAACTTAAATATATCACAACATAGTGTTTGTACAGTAATAAAATAAATGTTAAACATGCATACAGCAAACTATAATATGGCTCAAGTCTTTTATTTCAAATAATAAAATAAACCTACATACAATATTATTAAAATATTATAATAGATATTATATCGATACGATAGTTTTTACAAGTTTAATATAATAAAATAAAATAGACTATTACATAAACATAAGTATAAGCCTTCTGGAATTAATATGACATACATAAAACTACATAAATATACAGTGATAGATGTATCGTAATAAGTAAACTAAACATCTTTCCCAATTCCAAAAAGAATATTACTAAAACAGTAATTTTTTTCTAACAAATGCATATTATTTTCAATAATGTTGGAGTGGAGTTTCTTTGTTAGCTCCTTCTCCGCATAATCTATTAATTGTGAAACTAACAGCTTTGACGTTCATTAAGTAAACATTTTGTTTTTATAGTGAATAAAAATTTTGACTTTGACTTTAATTTAACACTGCAGGCTTAAAACGCACATTTGATAATTTTGTTACTATGCGAGAGTGATACCAATATCCTGTACACAGGAGAGCACGTGTTGTCATGATCCCCGACGCCGACAGCCATTCCGGGCCCCTGTATAATGCACTCGGTCGGAAAAGGGGATTTCTTGGCCCCGTAGTCTTTCAATAAACCCGCTTGGCTCACCGTAACCGGCTCTACTGCGTACTCTACAGGTAACTTTGAAAATAAACGGGTTGAACAAATACCTCGACGAAAAAAAACACTTAACATCAATGTACAAACGTCGCAGACCAATCTAACATAAACTGTAAGAAAGAGGCTATATCCTGTGACCGCGACTTCTATAGAGAATTCGCAAAATAAAATTTAAAAAAAATCACTAAGCACTAGCCATTAAAAATGCATAAAAAGAACAATAAAATCCACGGAAAATTACAAGAGACGAAGAAAAAAACCAACGCCTACGAGTATTCGTGCTAGCTACGAACTGCTACGGCACGTAGCAGCTCGTTACGTAGCCTACGAGGCTACAAGACGAGTACTACGAGAGTGACTCGCCTCAATTACGCCGCGAAATAGATTTACATTTTCATTTTAACCCCTTTAGAGTAAAAAAATATGTAAAACCATATCAATATGCTCAGCTAGTCAAATGAACATGTGTTAATTAAACATTTACGATACGCTTGTTTGTTTTCAGTTCACTAAGCTTTGCCAATGCAGCACAGAAAAAAACTAGAGTGGAAATAACGGTTATGGACTCAACAACAGAGGGGCCATGTCACAATGAGGTAGCGGCCGCCGACAATAAATAACCGTGCGTTAACGTTGTAAAATATTTACGGCTCGTTCGCTCTCGACAAAATGAATAATGCCCTCAATGCCCACTTAGTTGTTTTTAAAGCTGTATCTCTAAAGATGAAGATAATTAAAGAAATAATACAAAATTTTAAATAAAAATTAAAAACCGACTTCAAAACACTACAGCACTAAAAAGTTTGAAATAATTGTATTGTAGAAGTACAATTTGGAGTCGGTGCCCATAATAATGTACTGGTCATGAAACTGGGCACCGACTACAAATTATACTTCCACAATACCTACATGTACACATCCTCCTAATTTAAAGGTATTATTTTCAATTATTTGTAACTTTTTAGTGCTGCAGTGTTTTGAAGTCTTTAATTTTTTTTTTTCAATTTTTAGTGAGGGAGCGGGAGAAGAATAAACAAGTATCTTATAACCATAATTTATCCTACTTAATTCGATGCTTTAACTTTTGAAGTTCTCAATTTCCATCTTCGAAAGTCATCACCATAATATCACCAAATTACCTTGGGACTACTTTTACGCTATTTTATAAAACATACGGATGTTACTAAGGGCCCCCCATTAGGCCTTATTTACTGCTGTCCATTGAAGAGTTCCGTTCTCCATCTCTGAAAGTCTTCATCAGATCTTCACCAAATGAAAATGGAACCAACGGGGCGTTATGTCTATTCGAATTTTATTGCGGCATCTTGTAATACGAGTACAACTCATTATGGATGAGGTTGAACTAAAGGCGCAAAATCGGCCGCTATGGAAGTCTGTTTTGGGAGCCCTATGTCCCTAATAAGGGGTAAAAGGTGATGATGATCTTGTATTATAAAGCCTGGGTAGGTAACTACAGTGACAAGTATATCTCGGGTTTCACTCAGTTTCTGTCCTTCTTGAATGGTTCAGTTTTAATTTAGAAGCTCAAATTATTCTTACGATATGCCAAGTGTCAAGATATGCTAAGTAAACAACTCAAATAAAGAAATAAAGAACTTAAATAAAATAATAGTAAACAAGTAATATTTTTTGGTATCATTTCATTAATTATTGTTTATGCTGTGGCGGGGAGTCGCTGGATGCGGGCGGCACCAGACCAGAAAGCTTGGGAAACTATGAGGAAGGCCTATGTCCTGCAGTGGGTATCAAATGGCTGATAATGACGATGATGCTGTACACTAAAAAGTACAAAATAATTTACTTAGTTTCGTAATATTCAGTTAGGCATTTTGTAATATGCAATTTGGCTTAGCAAATATCGTGGGGCGTTTTTTGGAAGCATTTAATTTAATTCATCTATAGACTTCTCATTTATTACAAAGTGCGCTACGATTTGCGTCTTAGCCACTACTGGTAACGATACAGGCGACTTTTCAGATACACATTTAAGGTTGACCTGCTGTCGACTATACTAATAAGCTTGTCTCATCATCATCAACCCATTATGTCCCCACCGAGGGGCACGGGTCTCTTCCCTGAGGAAGGTATAGGCCATACTCCACCACGGGGGCCAAGTCCGGATTGGTGGAGGCTTGTAGACTAGTGGCTCGTCTACTGTCAGAAGTTGTCAAGCCGCCCTAAGGCCTCTGACTTGGCTTAACGACTGCCATCTATCGACGGCAGCCGGCACCAACAGCTTAACGTGCCTTGCGAAGCACGGAACCGCTCGGAAAAATGCCACTAGCGTTAGGCATAGACGGCGACCCATCCATGCACTGAACGCGCCCTGTGTTGCTTAACCTTCGTGATCGTTTAAGATCACTCAGGCAGCCGGGGCTACGAGCGATAAGCTTGTCTATCCACCCAATAATACAAGTCGGATCCATTTACGGTTATGTTACTTTTCAATCAGCTTATATATATGCTCCATCTACGCGTTATTAGTCTATGTATTAGTATGAAGAGTTGATAAGCAAAATCGGTCAGATGGGAGCGTGAAGCCGTGATGCCTACAGCGATATGTAGTCTCTACTGACATAAAACATCCAGGCCGGCAAGCGTACTTGTGCAGCGTGTAAGCTTGGCCTACTCTACCGATCTTTCACGTAACTGGGTTCTAGCCGCAGGCGAGGACCTGTGAAGGAAAATATCACTGGGGTAATGGAAGGCGTGCAAACGAACATTTTACCTAGTTATGTTGGCAGGCTAACATTTTGGTATAAGATGCAACGCCGGGTTTTATGAGGAATTAACTATTAAACTGTTATCAATATTAGCAAATCAGAGCGAAACCTGCTCGGACTTAAATTTATAAAGTGTAGTGCTTGCGAAAGTTTTAGTTAGAGAATCGAATATTATCACTAAATGAGGAACCTGCCGATGGCTTCTAGACTGAAAAATTTGGCTTCTCTGTAGCTGTCGACGAATTTGTTGAATTACCCTTACTAGGCAACGGATGTATGTGTTTGCCTAAAGGAAAAAACTTAAATTTTATTGGCGGGATAGGTCGGGATATTTACGTAGTTACGAACACCGAGTTGAGCGTGAACCCTACCACCGTTGTTTTATGTACTACTAATTTATATACTAATAATATAATATTGTACTACTGACTACTGCGTTGACCCGCCCACTCTCTTGCTCTTAATGTTAAGATACTGTCTACCTAGTGTCTAGTGTACCTACACAGTCGGCATTCTTTTCACCTAGATCATAGTTATTTAGTGAAAGATATTTATGGGTTCAGGTTAAATATTGTTCTTGAAGTAATTTTTATATAAACTGTAACGCCTGTTTCCTGTTTTTTTTTTTTCAAAATAAATAAAATATTGAGTCGTATGGAGCAAGGTGGGAGCTTCATAAATTTTATGTCCCAACAAATTGATGTGAATCATTTCATCAATCATCGACACGATTTTGGAATATATTGCTTCGTTTACGTGTATTAAATGACTAGCTGACCCAGCAAACGTTATTTTGCCATATTAATTAGCCTACGACCTATTGTCAGACCTACCAAATATACACCAAAATTTATAAAAATCGGTGAAGCCGTTTCCTAGGAGTTCGAAAAAACAAACACTGTGATTTTATACATAAATTTTGTGTATTGAGAATACTAATACATCTGGCATTTGAATCAACATTCGCTCGATATATTTGTTTGGTCATTCTTTCTTCCTTCATCTTCTCCATAATGTAAAACCTTCGCAACATTTCTTCTTCGATTTCATTCACTTCATCCTCTTTCAGTTCCCAATATTACCGTCTACACGGGTTTATTTTGAAATTTTGCAATTGTATAGGTTTTATCAAAATCCCCAAATTTATCTGAAAAGGGGGTTTTACTCATCAATATAAACATTTTTGATGAAAATAGCAAAAAACAACATCAGATGATTGTTCTACATGTTACATGTTTTTTACATTGTCACTACCAACTCCGCAACTTGTTGACAAATCTTGTAGACACGTCAAACATAGTTCTGGAAATAGTTGTATATCCCATATTTACGTATTTAGCCTATTCGCCTATACACTTCACTTCACTGAGTTCTGGCTCGGGGCATATTCCGGTGAATGAGCACAGATTTAGCACTGTGTATGAAGTAGTTATAAGGTCATGTGGATGTCGCAGTAAAGTAGTTAAATCAGAGAGTCACTTGAATCTCTAGACAGTCAATCAAAGATCGATATTTAATCAAGTCGCTAGCATTTCGATTTAAATAAAGCAGCGTCGAAAACGTTTAACTATCTATCTGACCGAAAGCCAGCGTGTTGATTAATAATGTAAAACAAGATGGCGGTCACGACAACAGCTGATTACTTTTAGAGTATTTCTTTTGGCAAACGTTGTGCAACGTTGGTTTGTTGTGTGAGTGGTTTTTTGTTTCAAATTGTGGTCTTTGGTGAAATTGTAAACATGTTGTCGACTCCGCCATAATTATTTCATTTGTTATTGTTATTTCGGTGTGATCGTGAAGAACTGAGAGCTTGGAAATTCCGTGTTTTAATAAAGGTAAAACGAACCAAACAAATGTAACAAATATCTGCAGCAGAGCAGGTTTTATTTTTTCTAATTAAAGAAACATAAAACAAAAAAAAATATTTTTATTGGCTATTCATTTTCCTTAATAATGAAATATCTTGGTCCCCTTCAAAAGCTAAATTCTTACCAAGTAAGTGGGCACGACGACGCCTAAGATGGACGTGACGTGACATCGATCCGACAAAGGCCAGTTTAGCAAGGTAGGTTCTTCAATTTCGGTTGGGTAGAACATGCCGTGCAAATGTGGCCTTTGTCAGATCGACAAACATCCACACCACCTAAGAGGGCATTACGCCTTATGAATGAATATAAGACAAGCAATGTCTTTTTACTATCCATTTTTTTTCAATCAAATATCTTGGTCACCCTACCAAAGTTGAAATGCGTCTTGTTGCCTAGGAACGTTTAGGAAACTCGTTAAACGGTTCGTTCACTCACTTGTCTGACGAAACTTTAGCGACTTGATTGAATATCGATCCCCAATTAACTGTCCAGAGACTCAATCAACTCTCCGATTCAGCCACCTTACTGCGACATGGATATCATACTCGTCAGGAACAAAAGGAAATAGAAAACTGTCCAGTAGTTCCACATCTATTAATAAAAATATCCATTTAGTTATTTGGTGACTTTTTCGTTATTTGGATTTACAAAACGAGCAAGGTTAATTTAGTAATGGACTGGTCACATCTGCCGAAGAGCCGACAACCGGTGGGGGTAAAAAGGTTGTCGGGTCTCCACCCTCTGGTCTCCACCACGAACTGGCAAATGCAGCGCAGTACACCCACCAGCTTCCTAGACCGAATCTGATTGCTGGTACCAGCTGGAAGAGGATGACTGGAGACGGAAATCTTATCTCATCTCGTATCACTTCATCTCATGTCATCTTATCTTACCTTATTTCATCATATCGTATTTACAGAAAACCGAACCGCGCCTTGGCGGACGTCCGGCAGTGGATGAATATGGGCTGATGGATTTAAGGATTCGTTTATTACCAAGAATTTGGGCGTCTTTCAAATTAGATAAGGCGAGTGAAATTTAAATTTCAGATTATTGAAAAAAGAAAGGTATAATATTACTCAATGAAATTTTTCAGTAGCGCTAACTTTTCTCAACCCTTTGGAAAATGTAAGGCAATCTTTAAGCAATTTCTTAACAGAACCTCCTTTCAAGCGCAGCCGCTGTATACACCTTGAGTAATTAATTCCTCAAACAAGAACTAACTTCACAAGACTTTATTGAATATTTTTTCTTTAAAATTGGTTTTCGTTTCATAAAAAACGCAGTAATTACGCTGTTAATTTTGCCTTACTTTATATTTCTTAAGGGCTACTTTTTTGGTCATTTTCCCACTTGAACTGTTCCGTAATCAGATCATAATGACTCCTATCTCGAGTGGGTAAGCCATAGAACTGCAAATGTAATGTCCGGGGTAGGTACTCAGCGCGGAGCGCCGGTACGTCCCTGTCGCCATGGCAACGGGCGGGTGCCTCCGCAGTACAAAAACCCCCCTAACGCCATAACAGTAAATATCCCTCCTGTGCAACAAATACCTACGTGAGCTCACTGTAACTACGTGAAAGCAGAATAGTTAGCACCGAAGGTCCAAAAAAGCGGCAAAGCGCATGTACTCATGCCTTAACATGGGCTCAACCTACCCCTCTGTGATAAAGGCGTGAGTTTATGTATGTGTATATACAACTAAATATTCTGTGAATATTTCAAGCATCTACCTGTTGCCATTATTAATATCGAGCAAAAAACTGCAAAAAAAATCACGTTCTTGTATGGGAGCCCCACTTAAATATTTATTTTATTCTGTTTTTAGTATTAATATCCTCTTTCTTTCTTTCTTTCTTTCTATTTGTTGTTATAGCGGCAACAGAAATACACCATCTGTGAAAATTTCAACTGTCTAGCTATCATACAGCCTGGTTACAGACAGATAGACGGTCAGTGGAGTCTTAGTACCTAATAGGGTCCCTTACCCTTTGTGTACGGAACCGCAATAGTCATATCGCGGTTCCGTACACAAAGGGTAAGGGACCGCATACCGCAGTAGTTATAAAATTTGCAAATAAAGAATTAAGAATTGAATTGTCAGTAATAGTAGACTCTCTGAAACAGTTCTAAAACATAAGCGCTTTCGCGAAGAGCGCCCGCGGTATACCGTTTTCCTACGTAAAGGTGATATCAAAAAGGCAACGCACCAGTTATTTAAAAAGTGGCCTCTGCCTACCCCGCATAAGTTAATGTAAAATATGTATTACATATTTATGTCACTTTCGTAGTAATAAATGGTCTTAACCATGAATTTTATTTTATCAATTTAGCATTCTTTATTGCTTAATTGATAATTATAATTAATTGATATCGAGTATTTCCTCAGTCCTTTCCGAAATACCGCAAAAACAACAAATGCGAAGTTGACTTTCTCTCGCATTTATTTTCTAGTAAAAGCAACCTTAGCTCATTAAATATGTACCAACACAAATGATACCCAAACTTTACTAAAAACGATACTACACCCAACATATTAAGGCTCAGTATCAAAAAACCGTATTATCTGGCACTTCCTTTCGGCAGGTCGGGGAACTTTGCCCATTTCACATCGACTTTGTGTAAACTGTTTTCTCAATTTTGTAGCTAAGGCTTAAAGTTTAAGGTATTCAAGACAGTAAAACAGTAAATATTTAGGTGCACCACTGAGCAATCATCATCATCATCATCATCATCATCATCATCATCACCATTTTTACGCCCACTGCAGGACACAGGCCTCCCTCGTGGGTTTCCCTAACCATAAAGGGTTTTGCCATAATCGCCACGCTCGGCAGGCGGGTTGGCGATCGCAGTATGCGGTTGGAATCTCAGGAAGACGCTGCTGCCCGTCTCCTGGTAATTTATTTCCTTAGTCGCCTTCTACGACATCCACGGAATGAAATGGAGTGACGCTATTCTTAATCCGGCACCTCAGGAATGAGCAATCATAATTCAGCTGATTTACCACATCCATCACATTAAATAAGCTCACGCCTGTATAATGGAGGGGTAGGCAGAGACCGGGGTTGGCCACTTGCCACGGTCCTGACAAACCTATTTCGATTCATCAACATTCATTAAGCCACATGCACGCACGGCCGGTATCCTAAATTTCTTGCTGTGCCGAAAAAAAGAGCCGTGAGTATTTCAAGCCCAGAAGGAAGGAGGTGGCAGCACATCGGTAGAACGCTTTCCTCGTATCAGATAGGTCCTGGGGTCGATTCCGACACGTACCAATAAGTTTGTTTTCTAAGTTATGTACATTTGTATTGAAAATCTGACTGTTTTACACAAAATGAAGCCATTTTTAAAAAGCAATAGGCCCCATGGGGAGAACGTAACCACTTCATGTACAAGAGTTTTACTGATATGCCCCCATCGAAGCGGCGAACACAAATAAATATGGTAAATAAAAAGAATAAGTAATTCTATTGAAGCCAAAGCGATTGAGAGGAATTCAGGAATAAGGGTTTTAAACCCTATGAAGAATCTATACTGAATGTAGAAGATTAATGCTTACCGAAGTAGGTCTATGAGGCTTTTTATTCTTTTAGTTTAGTTAGTGTTATCAGTTTTTTGACAATTTGACTCCTCGTTGGTCTAGCGGTATCGTGTCTGATTACCATGCCGGAGGTCGTGTGTTCGATTCCAACTGGGGGCCGTCGCCGTACATTTGTACAGATGACCTCAGTCTGAGTGTATGTATTTCCATGTCTGTGATGTCCTTTCCCGGTTACCATGGCACACGGTATCCTAGTTTAGAACTAGGAAAAGTAATTGTGTTGTGTGGAAATTAATAGGGGTTAAAGTATGAAATTGCCGTTTTATTGCAATAGGTTCTTTGAATTGACATAGAATCTTCATGGCTTGAGGTTTTCGAATGAAACTTTTTTCAAATGGTTTCTATGATGTTCTTTTTTTAAAAAATGTGAAGCATTTGAATATCGACTTTCAATTGTTTTTGTTATTCAATTTAGACAAGAAAGATGGATACTGCGAAAATTCGAGTGATTTTTGAATACGAGTTCCGACGCGGAACTAACGCGGCAGAAATAGCCCGCAATATCAATGCTGCGTTTGGAGAGGGGTCTACTAATGAACGCACCGTGCGATTTTGGTTTAAACGCTTTCGTGATGGAAATTTCGACTTAAAGATCGAGCCACGAGGAAGACCGCCCACACAGGTGAATAACGATGAATTAAGAGAGATAGTGGAAGCCGACCCTAGTCAAACTACCCAGGAATTAGCGGCATGGTTTAACGTTACCTTACCCACAATATTGACTCACTTGCGTCACATCAATAAAATAAAAAATACGAAAAATGGGTGCCTCATAATCACTCGAATTTTCGCAGTATCCATCTTTCTTGTCTAAATTGAATAACAAAAACAATTGAAAGTCGATATTCAAATGTTTCACATTTTTTAAAAAAAGAACATCATAGAAACCATTTGAAAAAAGTTTCATTCGAAAACCTCAAACCATGAAGATTCTATGTCAATTCAAAGAACCTATTGCAATAAAAACCTCAAACCATGAAGATTCTATGTCAATTCAAAGAACCTATTGCAATAAAACGGCAATTTCATACTTTTACCCCTAATATTAGCTCACTGAAATCTACTACATTGTGCATTCAAGACTGTATAATGTTTTCCAATTTAATTTTTGAATGTATTTCAAGCACCATAAAAGCTAAAAGCATGTGCGGGTGGATTTTCCATGGAAATGCGATGTTTGTTCCCAACAGCGCATCAATACAAAATCTATTTACCTACGCCCAGTCCATTTGCTTCATCCATCTATATAAAAGCTCTACAGTGAGTGATTGTTGACGGTGCGGTGTAGCCCAAATGAACGCGAATGGCTCTTAGGGCCAGTTTCTGAATTGAGAATTTAGCTAAGTAAATAGTTAACTGTAGTGCTGTCTCTTCGAATTTCTCAGAAAAGAGCGTGACAGAGCGTTACTTAAGTATTTACTTAGTGAAATTCTCAATTCAGAAACCGGGCCTTATACACACAAAATTTAAATCCTAATTGACACATTTTTCCAAAATACGCTGGTATTAATATACTACATTAATACTATTATTAAACTAAAACTATTAATACTATACTATTACTATTAAGTACTGATATACTTAGTAAAACAGCGGCGGTACCCTAGTGGGTAGAACATTGGACTCGGAAGCGGGAGACCCAGGTTAGATTCCCACTGCGGGCATGTATCTATGACTTTTTTTTCTAAGTTATGTACATTTGTGAAGTTATAGTAGCAATACCACTCGCTAACTGTGAAGGAAAACATCGTGAGGAAACCTGAGTGTCTGAGCTATTCACATACCTCAGCGCTTCAAATCGCCAATCCGCGGTGGCACGCGAGGTGATTAAGTCCATACTCGCTCTCTCTCTCTCTCTCTGAGAGAAGGCCTGTGCCCTACAGTGGGACATATATAGGCTGCTTATGATGATGATACTTACCCCCAGTTTCTCGCACACTAACACGCGGTTAATCTACTGTTAACAGCTGTCAATTGACCAAAATCGATACAAAAAACCACTGACAGCTGTTAACAGTAGATTAACAGCTTGTTAGTGTACGAGAAACCGGGGATTAGGAAAGGCAATAGAAATTGTTTTTGAGAGTTCAGCTTGCTAATCTTGGTTGCCATATGAATCACCTTAATACTTTGATAAAACGTCCACACAACACAATAATTCGTTATCTCATACTAGGTAACCGTGCGATATGGCAACGTAGGGTGAAAATCGAACCCACGACCGCTTTTTTTGGTAGTCATGCATTGACGATCTGCAGCATATTACCTGTTGGCGTCCATCTGTGGACGAATGTAGACTTATGGATTGGATTTAAAAACAGCCTTTTGAAAACAACGGGTGGGCATGTGCAGATCTGCATTCAAAAGTTGAACCAACAAACTGAGGGACCAGTGAAAAGGTCTTGCATACAGGGAGTTGCAAAACGGTCAAGCGAAACATACGAGGATTTCTACTCATGAAAACAAAAAGATAGTATGCAACATAACATTAACTAATTCCTGTAACCCGGAGAGGTAGGCAGGTAGCAGGGTTTGCCACTAGCCACAAAAAGATTTTGTTATGGAACCAAGCCTGCGGTCGTCAAAATGTTTTTCGGTCGATTTCTCGATAACGAAATAGAAATAGAAATAGAAATAGAAATAGAAATAGAAATAGAAATAGAAATAGAAATAGAAATAGAAATAGAAATAGAAATAGAAATAGAAATAGAAATAGAAATAGAAATAGAAATAGAAATAGAAATAGAAATAGAAATAGAAATAGAAATAGAAATAGAAATAGAAATAGAAATAGAAATAGAAATAGAAATAGAAATAGAAATAGAAATAGAAATAGAAATAGAAATAGAAATAGAAATAGAAATAGAAATAGAAATAGAAATAGAAATAGAAATAGAAATAGAAATAGAAATAGAAATAGAAATAGAAATAGAAATAGAAATAGAAATAGAAATAGAAATAGAAATAGAAATAGAAATAGAAATAGAAATAGAAATAGAAATAGAAATAGAAATAGAAATAGAAATAGAAATAGAAATAGAAATAGAAATAGAAATAGAAATAGAAATAGAAATAGAAATAGAAATAGAAATAGAAATAGAAATAGAAATAGAAATAGAAATAGAAATAGAAATAGAAATAGAAATAGAAATAGAAATAGAAATAGAAATAGAAATAGAAATAGAAATAGAAATAGAAATAGAAATAGAAATAGAAATAGAAATAGAAATAGAAATAGAAATAGAAATAGAAATAGAAATAGAAATAGAAATAGAAATAGAAATAGAAATAGAAATAGAAATAGAAATAGAAATAGAAATAGAAATAGAAATAGAAATAGAAATAGAAATAGAAATAGAAATAGAAATAGAAATAGAAATAGAAATAGAAATAGAAATAGAAATAGAAATAGAAATAGAAATAGAAATAGAAATAGAAATAGAAATAGAAATAGAAATAGAAATAGAAATAGAAATAGAAATAGAAATAGAAATAGAAATAGAAATAGAAATAGAAATAGAAATAGAAATAGAAATAGAAATAGAAATAGAAATAGAAATAGAAATAGAAATAGAAATAGAAATAGAAATAGAAATAGAAATAGAAATAGAAATAGAAATAGAAATAGAAATAGAAATAGAAATAGAAATAGAAATAGAAATAGAAATAGAAATAGAAATAGAAATAGAAATAGAAATAGAAATAGAAATAGAAATAGAAATAGAAATAGAAATAGAAATAGAAATAGAAATAGAAATAGAAATAGAAATAGAAATAGAAATAGAAATAGAAATAGAAATAGAAATAGAAATAGAAATAGAAATAGAAATAGAAATAGAAATAGAAATAGAAATAGAAATAGAAATAGAAATAGAAATAGAAATAGAAATAGAAATAGAAATAGAAATAGAAATAGAAATAGAAATAGAAATAGAAATAGAAATAGAAATAGAAATAGAAATAGAAATAGAAATAGAAATAGAAATAGAAATAGAAATAGAAATAGAAATAGAAATAGAAATAGAAATAGAAATAGAAATAGAAATAGAAATAGAAATAGAAATAGAAATAGAAATAGAAATAGAAATAGAAATAGAAATAGAAATAGAAATAGAAATAGAAATAGAAATAGAAATAGAAATAGAAATAGAAATAGAAATAGAAATAGAAATAGAAATAGAAATAGAAATAGAAATAGAAATAGAAATAGAAATAGAAATAGAAATAGAAATAGAAATAGAAATAGAAATAGAAATAGAAATAGAAATAGAAATAGAAATAGAAATAGAAATAGAAATAGAAATAGAAATAGAAATAGAAATAGAAATAGAAATAGAAATAGAAATAGAAATAGAAATAGAAATAGAAAATGTTTATTTGTCTTCAATATAGTAAGGCACAATAATCACTTATACTATAAAGCAATGATGACAGTTTAGTGAGTAATTTATTTAAAGGCATTTTAATTAGGTATGAAGACAAAAAGGTCTGTACCTCGGCTAGTAACTAATGTGCACCAGTGTGCAATTAGTTGCCGATTTTCAGGCAAGGCCTTTCCTTAAACTAAGTTATACCTACCTGGGTATAATTAAACTACTGCTATTATGATGATAATAATAAATAATGTTTTTATTGATACGCACATTCACCGGACCTTTGTGCATTACTAAATGCGTACATTGAAGTGGACAGACGCTACGTCTGCATACAGTATACATACTATAACCGGTGAGCAAGCATCCGTTTTCATTCTCAACCGAAAATGTTATTGACATTGCGGGCGCAACAATTACAATCTTAAATAAACAAAAAAAAAATTGTAAAAGTTAAAACATTTAAAAAAAAATTCAAAAATCGTGGAACAGTTTTGTGAGAAACTCCAATTGACATTTGAAAGGTAACACTTTATACTTTTGAGGACAGAAACTTCTTCTTCTTCTTCTACTTTCGACAAATGCAGTTGCTAGCGTTGCTAGAAAGTAAAATCTAAGACAATTTAGATATATTCTTGTTATCATGTCTTTTCAAAAAGAGAATTCGCCACTTAAATTATAAATCTCTTACGCCATGTTTTTTATCAAAGTGTAAGTATATGAAAATGAAAACAGTTCTAAAATTTGGGCCTATGGGCCTCACAAGAAAGCTCAAGGTCACGCAAAAGGGCTATGCTCGGAATTTCTCTACGCGATCGAATCAGAAATTATGAGATCCGTAGACGAACGAAAGTCGTCGAGGTAAGGTGATGTGGCAGTGGGCGGGGCACATAGCACGCAGAACTGATGGCCGGTGGGGCCGAAAAGTTCTTGAATGGAGACCACATATCGGCAAGCGCAGCGTAGGACGACCAGCCACGAGATGAAAAGAAGACCTCATCCAAGTAGCAGGAAGACGCTGGATGCAGGCGGCTTCCAACGGGTCCTTTTAGAAATCCATGTAGGAGGCCTATGTCCAGCAGTGGACTTCTTGTGGCTAAATGATGACGATGATATATGGAACAACATTCAAGCGAGACGGATGCCAGACGTGACAGCAGCAGATCAAGAAAGCATTAAATGTTCTGGGAAACGTGCCCCATTGTGAATGTGGAGGATTGAATAAATGCAACAGAGAGCCACAAACCCCTCACTTTAATTGAAAAAGAAACAGAAATACCATGCAAGAGGATTGGAAAAATATGTGATTAGCATCCAAAAACCATATCACCGAAGTGTGAGAGTATGTTATTGTTCTGTTGTACTCAGGAAACGCATATTCGAAACAAGAGTTTGTAATCGTAAAATTCTGAAAACGATTCTGACGAACACCTTTTGCTCATATTCATTCGTTTGACTGATTGGTATTCCTGATGTATATATTATCAAATCTAGCAGGATAGTTTTCCCTACATTTCTGTTATCATTGATATCCGGCGAGACTACATGCAGCGTCTAATAACTGCCGATGAAGCGAAAGACCTCCTTATCATTAGGATCACGGCAAGTGGCGAACTTTGGTCTCTGCGGTCTTTGGATGTTACTTTTTTGTTCGGTCATCCTTTATCAGGGACATATAGCATTTATAAAAGATCTCCAGTTTCTGCGGTCTTGGGCGGCGACTTCAAGGTATTTCCATACCATCGGTTGAGTTTATGGTTATAGTCATATTTCCCATACATTTCCTGTTAGCATAAATCGAGACTTTCTGTTTTTTCTCCATTGCGCAATATAAGTCCCACCCCCCCAATTCACTCCCAACTTCCCATCCGTCCCCTTGGTCGGACTTCACAGACGGCGTGGCGGCACCGCTAGGTGGTTCCTTTACCCGACTCGGAGCCAGAAAATTTGGGTGGAATTTTTGTGGTGGAACTTTATATTGGGAACTTTTCTATTATGGAAACTATTGGTATGCACTGACAGTGACCTTTTGCCCAACACGGAGCCAGAAAATGAGGGTGAATTTTTTTTTTACTTTATATTGGGATCTTGTCTGCTATGGAAATTATTGGTTTAAAATTCAGTAACTTTTGATTTCGAGGCATGTTATTTACCTGCCTGAAATCTGGATTTTACATTTTAAAAAGAAACTGTCAACATAGACTACCTACCTCTAAAGTTTGTGATGTCTAAGTGACAGAGCAAGTATGCACATCGACCTTCCCAACGTCACGTCACATGCGTAACGTATGTAAATCCTTTTCTTCCAACCACCTTAACCGGAAGAGCATGCATGCATATTCTTTTGCTCTACTTTACCAGCTCGATTTACCATGTATTAGCAAATAAAATGCTTTATCTTATCCTAGCATCAACAAGATTAGCCAACTGGTCCGTTGTGAGTGAAAACGAGATTTCTCCGGGAATAAACATAATCTGCGAGATCAACTCGTGCTAGCAGCACGGCCGCGGCGAGATAACGTTGCTACTCTTGAGGCTGGGAGTCACTACGGCAGAAGTATGGTACCTATGTATGTAAGCTGAGATCCTTTAGGATGCCTGCAGAGACAACAGAGCTCAGCTGGATTTCTAGAAAGAGATAGACTGGCTGGAGTAATCTCACAGCTCTGCTACCTACAATGGTCCAACTATGAGGCTAAGCGCAAAAATATCAGGTCTAACTAACTAATCTCTATAAGTGATAGACGTACCAATATCCGGTACATATATATTGTTTTAATCCCTTCTGATCTCAATTCTTTCTAAATACATTGTGCCTCACAGTCTTATCAATAACGCGTCAAATCAGTGAGAACCCTTGTATTTGTCTTAACTATTTGCATTGGGTTTTGGAATAGATTTGAAGAATCAGTGAGAAGACTTGTATTTGTCTCGCTTCTTTGCATTCTCTTTAGGATAGATTAGAATTAGAATATTCTTTTCTATTTATTATTTTTTCGGGAAGCGGGGTTGAGCTGAAATAATGACCCTCTTTTCGAATTGACAGACAGTATAAACTTATAAGTGTCCAAAATCGAAACATATACACACATACATAAAATCACGCCTGAACCTCGGAGAGGTATGCAGATCTCTTGGTTTGCTTCTTGCCACGGTTTTAATCTTACTTCTGGAAACTTGAGCCATGTATTGTTTTGTATGGAACTATAACTTTCTCAATTTTTTTGATAGAATGTTAGCACAAGAGACAACATGATATGCCACATTTGATATAACGCGTTTCTTCTGTTGAATAAGGGTAGTTTATGACTTGGCTTTTGCTTGTTACAAATTCCGAGGCAATCGCCTTATTTCGTGTCGTTTCCATTTAGCTCTTTAACTAAAACAGCTACTTAAGATCTTTAAATTGGTCTTACTCCATCACGATTTGGTGATTTTTATTTACTTTCAGACAGTGCCAGAACACAAAAAAATGACCGTTGATTAACCAGGCATGGTTTCTTTGAAAAAAAAAAAAATTGGTAATGATGCATGTGCTCCATACATGAATTAGGGAAAGATCATTAGTAACTTAATTGTAAAAACCCATTTAGCGGCTTAAAAAAAGAACTCATTAATTGATTCGTGAAGCTAGGTACCTTCTTTCACATTACCATGCGAAACTTAACAAGGTACTTTTCTTCTCAAAAAAATTCATTGTAAAAATATCAGCTTTTTCTCTTTTTTTATACATTCGAGAAAATACTTCGCTGGCGCGATGTAGGATTTCTTTTTATACAAATTTAGAAAATATTTTGCTGGCGCGATGTAGGATTCTTTTGCATACAAATTTTGAAAATATTTCGCTGGCGCGATGTAGGATTCCTGCTGCGTGTCGCCGTAGCGCCACACGTGGAAGGAAAGGTCATCGCTCTAGCTGAAACTAGCGGGTCTCGGTCCCGTTGTGCAGTCAGTTAATTACGTTAACACTGTCGCCCTGTACGGAATATTTATCGTTAGACCATGCTGTGAGCGTCATGAGAAGATTTACAAAGCCCAGAAGGTTCTAATTTTATTTTAATATGCGACATCACTGATGCGACTTTCTCTCATGAAAAGGGCTATGCAGGCCTTTTCACTTACCAATCCTTACTCCCTATCGTAAGTATGAGTATCGTAACAGAGAGTTTACCAATACTATGTCAGTGCCTATCCAATAGAACTCCAATGAGTTATTATTATTATAGACAAAAAATATCCCTATCACGCAACTTGAGATAGGTACAATTATATGCATCGAGCTCTGCTCATTCGCTAATTTCCGGGGCTCGAGTATTCGTTATGTAACTTGAGCAAGGTCTCATTTATACTCTTGTTAAAAGAAAATATTGAAATCTGGAATCCTGAAATCGTAATAAAGAGAAAGAAATTCACGATATTACATCAAGATATTACAGTAAGAATAACAGTAGTCTAAACATATCAATGATCTGAAAAGACTCATCCACCCACCCAGAGCCCCAATATCTGAACCCGTCCGAACTTCTACGTTTCTCCGTTCATTTGGTGGCAAACATTTACGCCAATTGTTACATTTAACACTTTACGTCCAAGAGCGTGCCCGAAATGTTAGCATTAATTTTCCATGCGGAAGATTTCGTAGCGACGAATTCAGTGCCAGGGCAAGGAGGGTTATTCTGCACGCTTGTAGCTGGAAATTTTACACGATTAAAGGCGGGCGCTCGCCAAATTGCACCCAAGCGTGGCAAAAGGAACCAGTACTTTAACTGGGTCGCGCCATACATGGTACGTTAATTGTAACACCCGAAGTTTTATAAAGGACGTAATGCGGTGTAATAGTTCAGTAGTCAATATAATAATTCCCTTATTATAGTCATAAGATAAGCATGTATTTAATTATAATAATAATAAATATACACTGGCTTGGTGCACTTTTTCGTGCTACAGTCAATGCAGTATAAAACTAATCTAGGGTCAACAACAACTCGCACACAGCACAATCACTTGTGCTCGTCCCAAACTAGGATACCCTGTGCTACGGTGACCAGGCAAGCACATCAAAAACATGGAAATAAACCCAGACTGAGGCCATGTGTACAAATGTACAATGCAGTACAATGTTGTCTTGTATATTGACGACACCATTTATGCCTTTTTATGAGCAAATATCCATTCGGATCCTATTGCTCTCCAATGTTACGCTGTACAGAACAGACAATCAACACTTATTTTGTGGCCATGTTTTACTCTACTTGTTTCCTTTTCTCACGGGCCTAGCACTGCACCGGTGCGGCGTGCAGTGTGCACATGGATTAATTTACGTTTTTATCGTGTCTACCGTGAGTGTTTTTGAGAGTTTACAAGATGCATATTTCTGGTGCACTTGCTGCAAAGATACACTGCGCTTATAAACTAACTCTGATCAAAGAAAAAGGCAACACAAAATCGGGACACCGGCAAAAAGCTTCGCCATGTAAATGTGCACAACGAACAATAAAAAAAAACTTATGTTGGTCTGATTTAGTGTGCTAATCAACTAAATCTTTTCAGGAAGAATGGTAATATATTTTTGGTCTTACGGCGTGATGGTGGAGACATATAGATAGAGGTAGAGGCAGATACAGGAGCAGATATTTTAACCAAAATAAAAAGAAGGTGGATGTTGTTATGTATGCTATTATGAACGAACTAAACAATAATTGAAGTAAGCAGAGATTACTGCATCAACAAAAGTAAAATGCTTCATTATTATTATTACCATTTTGCAACTTTGACCAACTCTAACCGTATATTTGGATAGACAGGCCATATAAATTGACGCAAAGAGAAAAGACAAGAAAAGGCTATACGTACTTAATAACAGATAGAGAGGGGGGGGGGGGTGAAGATGGTGACTGGTGTCTCTTTAATTTACCAAGTCCGTAATATATTTAATTTACCAATTCCGTAATATAATTTATTTACCAAGAAACTTAACTTGGGTGACAGACAAATTAACCTTGGCGTTGGAAAGAGCTGAGTTTAGAATGATTTAGAAAGAGCGAGAATATCGCCATCACTAGCTAAGCTCCATCGCCGGCTGGCAAACTTTGTGTCCAGGCCTTCTTAGTTCTACTTCGTTCAAGGTTCTATTCTTCGGTCAGTGACAAAGTCTGACCGCCTCATATACAATGTCGTCAATGTAAATAATAAAGTTAAAGTGCTACCATGTCAACAACAGTGTGGCATTGCCCTGCCATTTTGAGGCGGAGGTGTGAATCCTGTTATGAACACTGAAACGCCGGCGGGCAAATAATCATAATTTAATTATTATGGACGTTGTAAATGACAAAGTTAACAAGTAACGAGGCGCATAATGAATTT
Organism: Yponomeuta evonymella; assembly: GCA_963969515.1. NCBI lineage: Eukaryota > Metazoa > Arthropoda > Insecta > Lepidoptera > Yponomeutidae > Yponomeuta > Yponomeuta evonymella. The sequence continues at coordinate 10,273,292 of OZ018357.1, forward strand.
AATGCGGACTTACCGACAGGTCATACCAGTCATCGCTCGTCATATATAATGAATTTGTTAAATGCAGTCATTTGCATCAACTAGTAGGATATAATTTAAAATTTTGATTATAATACAATTTGGCGCGGATAAAGTCTCGTCATTTATTACAATACTTTAACATTCACGTGACGCATACGCTAAAGTCGAATAATGTACGCTAAAATATATGGGACTGTAGCAGCCACTGTGTCAGAAACTCAGAACCTAATTCCCTTTTTTTAACCGACTACGGCGGAGCCCAAAAGGAGGGTAAAGTGTGTAGCTGGTATAAATGTAAGAATTTCCGATTCTGTGTTCATAGGAAATCAGGAATTTATTTCGACGTAAAAAAATTTACACTATGTTTGTTGAATGTCAGTTTACAATATTATCGCTGTCTTATAACTCAGCCATGGTCAGATTTCGACAAACTGATCAATTGATTAGTCATATTTGCGCGAGTGTCATAGGCTATATGAAATTAGCATGAATCCAGCAAAAAGATAAAAGAAAAAAAAACCAGCCAAGTGCGAGTCGGACTCGTGCACTCCGACGATTGAGTGCGATTGAGAAAAAACGGCAAAAATCGCGTTTGCCATTTTTGACAGGGTAGTCAGTCTACAATTTATGTTGGGATAGTTCCGCAAATGTCATGGCGCAAGACGTTTTTGGAATTATTCACTAGATAAACTTACGCCTGGATAATTAGATAGTCCTGTCAGATAGCATTGGCGCAAACGAGCTTTAGTGTACGGAGAAACAGGATTACCTGTATAGATAAGATACGGGTGACTAAGGGCCGGTTTGTGAATCGAGAATTTTACTGGGTAAATACTTAAGTAACACTCTTCTCTGAGAAAGTCGAAGAGACAGCACTACAGTTAACTATTTACTTAGCGAAATTCTCAATTCAGAAAATGGCCCTTAGCAATAAAAATTACCCTAGCTTGATTAGCTAACAACGTTACAACCATGAAAGTCTCAAAAAGTCAGTAGAATTACTTGTCCACGTGTAAAACCCCGGCTTGTAAGTTGCACCTTACCCAGAGAAAATAGGAGGGATTCCACTCGAACTCCCAAATTACCTGAGACAGAATCGCATCGCCAAATACGTAATTTAGAAGGGCCCAGTTGAAAACTTTTTCTTGTTATGAAAAGTTGAAGTGCCTGTTTGTTCTGACCAAACTCGCCGAAGTTTGTATTGGATCTTTCCGGTTCGCTCATTCAGTCTTAGATTAACTCGGATCCACCTTCAGGGGAATTTTGGGGTTCATCCGAGCAACATATAGTTTCTTTAATACGGTCGTAGTAGTGATGGGTGGTTTACAACTTTATATCCGCACCTGACTACAGTTCTAACTCAATGCGATGTAAGAGGCGGTTGGTGGACAGCTGTTTGGGGTTCCGTACCTAAAAAAATTCCGTCCGTGTCAATATGCTTTTTCTCAGGAATAGATGAAGCTATTAAGTTATAATTAATACCAACATAATACTGAGATCTTCGGTCCCTTCTATAACCGAAGGGTGCAACTTAATCAAAAGATTTATGTCGTTCCTGAGATAAAGAGTCTTAACCGACAGACGGGCGGACGGACAACAAAGTGATCCTATAAGGGTTCCGTTTTTCCTTTTGAGGTACGGAACCCTTAAAAAAAATCATAAATCACTTTTCTTTTATGATGACTTATTTTTATTATTTTTGAGCAATCTTATCTTATCTTATCTACCTGCACCCACAATATTTTTAAACGACCAATCCAACGATACTCCACAGTAAAAAAATAATTTGGATTTATTCGTATTAATTGTCGGCGTGAGTAATAATTCTTTGTGCCTTTAGCTAGCTAGGCCGCGGATAGGCAGACGGACATACAACCTAAATTGTACATTCTTCACAATATTTAAATTTTTTAAATCCAATTTTAATAAATATAAATGGGCCACCTGGCGGCCTCATACTCATATTCCTTGATGTCAGGGGAGGGTGTATGCAGAAGCGAACATCATTAAATGTGCACGCCACTTGCATCGTTCGACTGCATAACGAAGCATTACCTGTGGCTAGGGTTGTCAGCTCTAATCGATAGCTTTCGCCACCATTAAAAAATGACAAAAAAAACATCGTCAAATAGGCCTAGCTCTTGATGGCTCCTAGTATGCAATAAATAATATTTTCTACTATTTTCTTCTAGTTACATAAAATTAAAACGTATTATGGGTATACGTCGTTATTATATGTATTTACTAACATATTTCTTCAAAATAAACATTGAGCTGGAAAATATCGATCTATTATTATTATCGAAAATAACTAAAACAGTACACAGAGCAAACTGACATTCCTTTAAAATCTAGACTATAAAATTTCGAAAATGCAGCATTAAAATACCGCAACGGATACTTTTACCAATACTTAATATTGTTCCAAATCAGAATAATAATTTATGTAAGAGGTACAGTTGGCAACCCTGCCCGTGACTAAGGTACAGTGGAGGTGTAGTAAGGTGAATTTCAATTAATGTTTCCGTGAGTTTGGTAGCAGCGTTATGAGAATTTAAGTCCAAGGTTTAACTACCAAAGTTGATGGTTATTGGAGACTGGAGAGTACTTAATTTAGTCATTCAGCTCTCAGCAACTCAGATTATGAGTCAACTTTTCTATAAATGCGTAATAGCGAACCGCGTCTCATTCCCTGACGTGGTTCTGCAAAACAGAAGAGATAAAGTGACAGGCGACAGCTAGATGAACATTTTTTTGTGTGCATAATCCCTTAATAAAATGACACATAAATGCATAGTCATTCCATAAATTTCATTAGTACTTTAACCGTTATAAACCAAATAGGAATGAAACACAGACAGATGGGGTAAAATTGCCACTGACTGGATAATATGCGAACTCAAACGCGGCTCACCATAACCGACTCGCACTTAGCTGGTAAAAAAAACGGCCAAGTGCGAGTTGAACTCGTACACCGAGGGTTCCGTGCAAACTAGTAGACATGTAACAAAATTCGTCCATCAGTCTTCACTTATTATTTTAAAAATATGTATATGATATACAAACTAAATTTACAAAATTTACGGTTTTCGGATTTTTCCCCGGATTTACTTGTGCTATGGATAAGACCGGCCTCTTGCAAAATTTCGTGATTCTAGGTTGAAGGTACCGCGGTCAAAATATGAATCTGTTGCTTGCGTTGACTTAGAAGTTGGATTTTTTTGGATCTCCAACGGACAGACCTGACTACTTAATATACATTTCTACTCGACACCGTCCACGCGATCCTGACAAAAAGGGTCTTGACAAATAAGCAGACAGGCAGACGGGCAATTAAGTGATCCTTTAAGTATTCCATTTTTCCTTTTGAGGCGCGGAACCCCAAAAACGAAAGTGGTTTGTCTGTCAAAGGTTTCACAAAACGCAGCGTAAAACTTCGCTGTTTTAATAGGGAGTCGAGTCACTGTGTCTCCTCTGTACAGCATATGGCTGCACTAGGAAACTTCTTACAGAGAACGTGCTACTAAGTTGCTAACAGTTGATACTGGTACATATTTTACATAACTCCGATTCCACGCGTGCACTGGTATTGAACGAAAAGTGTTGAGCGGCCGGTCTATTGAAATTCTGCATGCACGGCGGAATACGGTGACGATGTTGTGTGTATTGTCGCGTTTTATCGGAACAATATTGTATAGATCGACTCGGTGTGGGGTATTAACTGTTTGTCTGTCATTTCACGTCCGTTTTTCTGAATTCCCTTCTCCGTTAACCTGTTTTAACTAGAACTTTGAATAGGTCAGTTTTTCAATTATTTTTGCGATGTGACTGTCCTGAAATGGGTTTTACTATGATACATGAAAAATATCACATATTTTCTATGTATGATAGTAAATCCCATTTCAGTCTTACGAAAAATTTTATGTTGTGACTGTTCTGTAATGGGATTTGCTATGATACATGGAAAATATGTGATCCCATCTTTGAAGGTTTAATCACGCCTAAAAAGTTTCTAAATTAAGTGCCGATGCATGACTTGCTCCTGGCGGTTTTTTTAGGGTTCCATACTCGGGGTGCTAAACTGGACCCTATTAGGAATTCTACAACGTCTGTATGTCTGTTCGTTTGACCGATATATTTATCTCTCGAACCGTAATAGGTAGTTAGTTGATATTTGCACAGAGTATGCCTCATGCTGGCGAATTGTCCCATAATTAATAAAACAGAAGAAATGAAGGGGTGTCTTTATACACGAAACGTGTCTATTAAGGGGTGTTTCTTTTGCTATATCGTAAAACTGTACTTATTGTAAAAACATACAAACTTGTCAAAGTTGGTATGATTATAATGCAGTAGCTTTTGCAGTTTGCGTAAGTTTAACAAAACAACATTAAAATACCCGGTTAAGAGTGAGTCATGGGCGAGACTCTTAGCGGGAGTCCTCCGCTCCCTTATTAAAGAAAACAATTTTTTAATATAAACATAACATAAACTCACGTCTGTATCCCGGAGGGATAGGCAAAATCCAGGGTCTGCCACATGCCACGATCCTGAAAGATCTTCGCTCAATAAAATTTTCTTAGTTTTTAATAATATATTTAATATTATTTTTATAATGGTACGGAACCCCCCGTGTTCGAGTGCTCGCACATAGCCGGTTATTTTTCAAATGTGCAATAACTCATCAGGCCTATTGTAGGTCCATCAGTTTATCTAAGCCTCGCAGAATTTTAACTCCCGTCAAGATTAATTCGGGAGACGCCAGGGCGACGTCAACTGGCACAATGTTCGTTTCAGTTGAATCTCGCGTATTTATCCCTTTAAAAAAACTGACTGGCAAATTAACAAATTCATATTTTTGTCTGAGTCCAAACAAATGCCAGAGTCACCACTTCCAAAATTTACCAGTGGTTAGCTTAGTTAGGTATGTTCTTGGACATGGACATTCTTTGTAGAGCAGTGAACTACACCTACTTTGTAATTACCCATTTTCCTGCTTTACGACGAGTTATCCAATGCACAAAACCTGAAAACCGTTGTTAAAGTATCAATAATAAGACCACTTTTAATGAGCAGAAGTTACAACGAACCAAATTTACTTTTTAATAAAAAAAATCTTTTACTTTTTCTTGTAGGAAGTTATTAAGATTAATTTAACAGCACTGAAAGGGATAACTTTGGTAACAAAATAAAAGACCTAAAGACAAGGCACCGACGTTAGCTGGCACAATTGCGAAACTTTTTGACAAGTAAAGCGGTGGAAATTAACGTCGCGCGAAGTTTGGCCAAATGTTGCCAGCACTACCGCCGGCAGATACGCGACAAAAGAAATGTACAGGGTATTCATATACTTTGCCCTTTAAATTTTGCTAGGATATATATATTTTTTGTAACTAAATTATAAAAATATATATACATAAAATATGAAAACAAAAACAAAATAGGGGTTTTAGCTAAGGGCACGATAAAAAGTAGCCGAAACCGACGGCGTGCATGCAACTACTAATGAATTTTGAGAAAGCAAAAGTGATCTGTCAGGATCGTGGCAAGTGGCAGTCCCTGGTCTCTGCCTACCCCTCTGGGATACAGGCGTGAGTTTATGTATGTATGTAAAATATCAAAGATAGATAGACTCGAAACTTTCAGCGTTCTTATGGCACGGAGCGTACTAACCAGCGCTATGCTTGTTCCAGAGCGCAATGTCCCGTTGTTTTGAATACATTGCGCATTGAAAGTTCAAATTCGTTTTCTCTAAGAAAGCTTAAAAATTCCGATAAGGTTCCCTGGGAAGAAATGTTCGTCAAATCTCAGAACACACCGTCAGTATCGTAACGATATCGTTGCCGAGCCACTGGAATAGAGACGCAGTGTTAGTACAGTGCAAATGATATTCCTCAAATAGCGGAGCCACACCACCTATATCACTGTCATAACTTTCGAACAGTCCAAGCCATTCGTGTACTTCACTGTAGCACTTATCGCTCACGGAATAAGTACAAGTTTGGAACAAAACGGAGTAGGCTCGGGGTCGTTTACTGTACCTACATAGTGTAACTTTGGCCGGTGGCCAAAGATGGCGTTACTCAATCCACTCAGACTTAGACGATGTAAGGCTGCCGTTACTGACCTAGTCATAATCTTACAGACTGAACGTACAAAGTCACTACCGGAATATATGCAATACATAATTTATAAGTGTCTTTTTCAGCATAAAAAATCACAGATTTCGTGCCTCACACGATTATCAAGCACATTGGAAATTAATAGAGTCATAAATGTCATGTGAAAATTGTCGTTCTGACTTTTGACTTTTTTCAAAAAGGTTAGACTACAGGGCAAACCCTTAACCCGATCGTCTTTCTTTTAGGCTAAAATTGTAGCTGACTAATTTGTCCAGAGGAGCTTTTCTCAAATTATTGATATCATTCTTCGTTTCCAAAATATCGAACGCCAAAATCCATAATTCAGAAAAAAAAATATTTCACTATTTCAGCCATAACTTTTATGATTTTTGACTTTCTGGAATAATTATTTTTGCACCTTATAGCTCTCTTGAATACGCGTCTTTTGAGCTTTTTTTAATATATCTTCACAACTCTGCGAGATATAAGGGGATCGCACTTTTTCGTGAAATCGGAGCCTACACTGGAGCGAACGAAAAGACATTTCCAATGTCAAAACTTCAGAATTCTACACTGAACCGAGCATACAAGCTCATTATTTGCGAACATATCTATTTACGAACGAATTTAATTTGAGACTTTAACCCAAATTCCTAGAAAAAATTCAAATAATTAAAAAAGTAAAACGTAAGTAAAGTAGTAGTAGCAGCTGGTAAGTGAATAGTAAGAAAGTAATTAAATTGAGCACGAATCAGCCCATAGTTTAGTTTTGAACACTTATTAGTGCCATTCATTTTAAATCTCTCACTCCAGTCGAGACTGTAGATTGTGTAAGTCATTAAGGATTGTTACCAAAAGCTTGCCGATAAACTGCATTAGCAGTTTGGCAAACTAATGAAATTGTGTTTTTTCTTGTTTTGTTGAGAATAAATATTAATAAAAAACAGTCACTTAGTTGTGGCGTCACGTTAACTAAACAACACGCTTTTGCCGCTAAGCCACCCTGAACTAAGCGCTGCTGTTGAAGGTGCTTAAAATATTAAGTCATGCATTGCAATGTTTCAAAGCGATACTACAGTTAGAAGTACATAGTTTGAAACTAAATTCCTGGGCCCTTATTATGAAGCAGCGATATTTTCTGAAGGGTCGTCAACGTCGCGCTTAAGCCCGACAATTCACTCGAATCTAACGACAAATACGGTTCTTTTTTTTAATAGTTTCCATAGTTGAATAGTAATAGCTAGTCAAAAAAACAACCGTATTTGTTCGATTCGAGATTCGAGTGAATTGTCGGGATCAAGCGCGACGTAGACGGCCCCTCCAATAATGTCGCATTTTTTCATAATAAGGGCCCTGGGTTTATTTAAACAGTTTGCCAGTTACATTCAAATGAAGCTAGTAATAGCGGGTTAAAATACTTTCCCCGAAAACGAAACTTTCCTGAAAAATTATCATCTGTTCTAAAATTACCCTTTTATAACGCTTTCATTCTGTGTTATGATAGTTTTGTCGCGATGTCCACAAGTGCGAATTACCTGCAAAAGAAGAAAAGTTGAAATTAGTTTCAGAGTTAGTATTTTACACAGACTGTAAGAAAGTTGAACTTTGTAGAATTGAGATTCCCAGGAATGTTTTTATGAACTCCAAAAAATAATCCAACTTCAGCTGATCAGTTTTTTTATGTTAAACTTTGGAGAGATTTTGAGCAAGTTCTGTTTAGCTAAGAACGTAAACACTGCGACCTGTATGAAAACCAAACGTGCCGCTTTTCACTACCTAATATCACAGAATGATGGAAAGTGGAAAAAAAAATGTTTCCTTGTTTTTCTTTTGTTGCCTTGCTTTGTGGCCTTAAATATTTAAGGCCAAGGAGGTATTTTGTCTATTTTTGAGAAAGTCCGACTACGGTAACAGCCGAGCGCTAACAAGTAGCGGCCGCATAGGTGCCTGGCACTTAGTCGGGCTCCCGAAAAAGTTCTGTAGTAGATGTTAACAGTAATTCACTAAGTTTATTAAGAACATCCGAATGAATATTGAGTTACTAAATGACAATACGCACATCGTTGTCAATCCGATATATTTATGAGTATAAAAAATCCTGTCAATCGATTTAAAGTTCGACAATCAATTAGGCTTTATTAACTTTATACCGGATAAACTTACTTGGTTTTATATCCGGTACAAAGTTAATAATGTGTAGTGCTTACGAAAGTTTTAGTTCGAGAACAAGTAAGCTGTCAAGGCTGCTGTTACGTGGAGAATGCTGTCTCGCTTACACAATTTGACATTTTTTTATATTGTAATAATATGAGATAACTTTTGATAAATGTTCTCTGGGGGTTTGATGCAAAATTAAATTAAGGACATTTTGGATTAATTTTGTTTTCCCATAAGTAGTTTTTAACAAAGAAAAGTTGTTTCCAAAATTATTGATTTTGGAATCAAATTTTCTCAGTCAAAAACATAGCACAGGATAAGAAAAATATACATTGAATATCCGCAATTTCCATCTAACCCTCAGATCACATTTATAAAAAAAATTCTCACTTTATTACAATAACTAAAAATTTTAAATTGTGCGAGCGAGACAACATGCTCACGTTAAGAACAATTTTAATCAAGTTCAATTTAGAAGCTCAAGTAAACATTTCGTATAAGCAGCCCTAGGCATGTCAACATTCCCTGGGCCAATATCGATTGAAATAAAGTTCGCAACAAAGATATTGTCTTTCCCGAACGCAAACACCCAAAACCAACCATCGGAATAGATGACGTTGAAAAGTGACTCGAGCTCCGGATAATGTTAATAAATCTCTAAATTAAGTCCCAACCGGATCATAAAGACAAGCAATCTTGTCACAATCCTCGGATTTATTATAACAGAGTCCGTATTCTCGCGGTCACGTTTTACGAAATATTCCGGCCGCCTCCAGACATTTATTGAAAAACTTTGACCAGTTCCTTTTCTTATTCCATGTGGTAAAATTCAAGCATTCCGTCTCTTTGGACGATTTCACGGGTCTGTACGATACATGTTTGATTCAAAAGTGGGTAGGTATATTTTAGTCTACTGTACTGACACATGGGTATCTAAATGTGTTTTCAGTAAGTTGTTGATACAGTGGATTACTTCCCTTCTTACCCACGGTCCACCTCCTGAAACCACCTGGGTGAACCATGGGAATTTTTGTTTTACAACGGACCACCTTTGTTCACCTGGGTGTTCGTTGGGAAATATTTTTTTCCACCGTACACCTTGACATCGAAACTCCTCAAAGTCTGAGGTGGACTGTCACCAATAAAATAGAACTTTTTAATGTTTTATCAGAGAGGTGAGCTGTTGTAAAAAAAAACCCCCACGGTTCACACAGGTGGTCTCAGGAGGTGGACCACGGGTAATACTTACTCTGACAGATAATAGAGACAAAAAGAAAGATAGACAGAAAACACAAGTAAGTATTATACTATTCAAAAATAAAATTTATTTATTTTATTTAGAACACAAAACAGGTTACAGACACATTTACCAAATTTTACATAGGTACATTACAGATCAGATCTAGCCTATGACCCTAAACTTGTGTACCTAGCATGCATTTAGACTACTTGTAATTTTAACCTTAACTTAATTACCCTTATATTAATTTACTTTATTTTATTCTCTCAGGGTGCTCTGAGGGCGCCACGGACAGCTTTTATAAAGACGTAAAAGCTCTGAAAAACATCTATGTCTACATCTTTGTTGTCTGCCACCAGATCGTTGTACGTACGACGCATCCTAACAATGGGATCATCCTAAAAATTCTTATATTAGAGACGGCAATCTTATAATCCTGAATGCAAAGGAAAATACGCAGTTATGTCAGACACTAGCCCTATCCTACCCAGCAATAATAATATAATAGTAGTTTATGTGACTGTCACATAATGAGGGTTATTAAAACACGAGCGAGATTTTAAAAAACGAGCCTTGGCGAGTTTTAATACCAAGTTATGTGCAGTCTCATACACTACTTTATCTACACTCATAATGAAATAATTTTTGAAACAAAATGGCGCAATGTAGACAAAAGTATCTTGACATTCAATCGTCTGCACTCAGTTTTGCGCGCGCAATTTTAGGTATTTTTAGTTGCACTTTTGGTACCACGAAAATGAAATTAGGTTTTTTATAGAGTCAACTTTTGACATAAAAAAAAAACTTAAGTTTTGTTCACTTTAAAAAAAAACACTTAAAAAAATAACTGTAACATAAAGTGAAAAATCTGACCTTTAATGTTTTATATTACACTTTTTTTTTATTTTCTTTAAAGTTATGTATTGTTTAAAGCCTGTCAATATGTGTTTACCTTTGAATTCTTAATTTGAAGATTATGATATGAGTGTAGATAAAACATTATTTATGTAGTCTAAGAATATAACCTTGTAACGAGGTAATCGCCTCGTTGCTTTTTTTATCATTTTCGGCCATCTACTATTCCAAATTTAACTATTTTATGACATATGCCGCAGTGTTCGGACGTATTTAGGGAGATATTCCTCAGCCTCCGAACTAAGTGGACGTAAACGAGATCCTATCTTTATTATCAAATTTTATTATAACACGTCTGTCACCTTATCCTGAGTATCCTGTATCCTTATCTACGAAATTAATAATATTCAAAAGGCACATTAATAAAATTAATGTAAGTGTTCTTCCCTTCAACTCCTCATTGTATTTTTATATTCATGTTTTAGACCGTAGTTAAGCTTTTCTATTTTATTGTTCTCAGGTGCCTTTCCATTATATTATAATTACACCGTGCCCCTGAATACCCTTTTTCATTATCACGGATCGCACCCCAACCTAACCTCCTGCGACAACCTTAACCCTGCAATAAAAAGAAATGGTAATAATCACAGACAAAATTGTACAAAGAGACAATATTCCTCCCGAATTCATAAGGCTGGCGCCCATAGATTTAGCCCTTGCTACGATTAGCAAAAAAAAATGAGCGCGGAAGCGAGAATCAATGCACAGCTGGCAGATGAGAAAGAGTGGCACATACTATCCACAGGTAATATCAAGAAAAATGATCACAATACCTACAGATTGATTTTGATTGATCGTGGGTGAATTAAGGGTCAAGTCTGCGACTGTAAATTTAACTAATTAAGGTTCTAAAGGTTCCGTAGTTAAAAAGGAACTTTAATAGTTTCGCCATGTCCGTCGGTCGGTCTGTCAGTTTGTCAGTGGCTTAGCTCAGGGACGATTAGTGTTAGAAAGCTGAAATCTGAAATAGTATACAATGCTAGCTGACCCGGCAAACGTTGTTTTGCCATATTAATTAGCCTACGACCTACCAGATATACACAAAAAATTTCGTAAAAATCTGTGAAGCCGTTTCGGAGGAGTTCGATAACAAACACTGTGACTCAAGAGAATCAAAATGTATAGGCAAAACTATTAAATTTGGCAAGTAATATCGTCTTATACTTTGCAGTTATACTTTGTACAGGGAACAATCTAAAAACTATACATTTGTAATTAAGTCATAAAAAAAATTGTCCTTGAAGTTCGGCAAAAGCTCGCAAAAAACTGGAAAGAGACTCGATTCCTGAACTACTTATAATATGTAAGTAAGCACAAATTTGTACGGAACCCTAGGTGGGCGAGGCCGACTCGCACTTTTCCGGTTTTTTTATACAGATTCAAGTTTAATTGACTTGTTTCAGATATTGCGAGTTTAAGAGGTCATGCTTGTATCCCAGACAAGTGATGTAGTTAGTACCTACTCCTACTTTTTTCTTTGTATCGCGGCTTTTTAGGCCGGCTGCATAGATCCGTTTTTCGGATTTAACCAAACTCACCAAATCTTATGTCATACATATTCGAAAGACTTTTACGGTTTCCGAATTATGAAAAACGAATGTGTGTGGCCGGTCTTATAAAGGTTTCTTTAATAGTATTTTCAATAATTCACGATGCTCATACGTAGTTATGAATTAACGAGTGATATACATGTTACCCCGATTAGGGAGGGAATAATTCAGGTGGTAATTAAGTTTACTTAATAAGCAATTACGATTAGAGCCGTTACATGTATAAAAGCCTTTCTGCTATTATTAAAATGTTCCATGCTACTTTGTATAAGCGAGTGGTTACTTTAATATGTCAAATTGTATATTTTGGTCCATATTTTGAAGACGCATTTGATTCCTTGCGCCTACGCCTCTTTTTCGACAATGGAGCACTCTTCGTAATTGGGTTGAGTCACGGACTAGGCCACGGTTGTATGCGGAGCTACAGGACCTCGGGGAGGCCACAGCGCTCTTGCTAAAGCATCTCTCAAGAGAATTTAAACTAATGATCAGATCAGAACGCGTTGGTTTGACTGCGTCTATGCAAATACTACTGCAGTAAACGACAGCCAATCCGCGGTGGGCACGCATGGTGACTAAGCCCATACTCTCTCTCTGAGAGAAGACCTATGCCCTACAGTGAGACGTATATAGGCTGTTTATGTAAACGACAGCCACCGCCGCGACCGCGACCCGCTTTGTTTTATGAGTTATTTATTGAAAATTACAACATGTTAGTTAAGTTGTTCGATACCAGTCCAAATCTTAATTCCAAGTTTTTGACATACTGTTCCTCAACATCCGCAGTGGTTAAGCCACAGTAAGCCAAAAACTTGGAATTAAGATTTGGACTTGGATCAATCTTCAAAACGGAACGAAGTCAGGGCTTTGGTGTCAACAGAACAACTTCCTTCCTTATAAATGAGAGTCAAAAAACCTTAAGCAAATGTACAACATTTTAAGCAGGATAAATAGAGTAACATGGCATTGTAATGTCATTCCAATGAGTGTGCCTTTCAAAGGCAAAAGGCACACTCATCGAAATGTAAGGTTGTTAATTTTGCAGTTGCCATTGACAGTTTATTATCATTATTATTATTATACTTTATTGCACACAAAATATATACCTAAGAAATAACATGTGCAAAAGCGAGCTTATCTCCGTTACTTATTCCAAGAGAAATTATAAAAAACACTACGATAATGATAATGAATCATTATTCAGTTGAGTCACCTTGAGTTCCACAAAACACAATTACTTGTCCTGGTCCCAAACTAGGCTACCCTGTGCCATGGTAACCAGGCAAGGACATCACAAACATGGAACACCCAGACTGAGGCCATGTGTACAAGTGTGCGGCGCCCCCCAGTGGGAATCGAACACACGACCCCCGGCATGGTAATCAGATGTGATACCGCTAGAACAACGAGGCAGTGCTGCTGATGACGTTTCATTTCAATTATAATAATAATAATAATCATCTTTATTTGACAGAAAATACACAAAAAAACAAATTTAACATCTTGCTACAATATGGTATGACATTAAATTAAAGTTACTTGTCATTTACAAACATCCAATAAAAATTACGAGTTAAATGTAAAAATAAAACCAGAAAAGCATAGAAAAACAATGTAATGAAGAGCGTGTGTACAATAATAAAGAGTTATAATGTAATCTAATTAAAACTTTGAGAAAGTTCAAAGATTTTTTTTAAACATGTCATCGGTATACTTTCAGACCTAGGTATATTTGCGGTGGAAATAACGTTCGAGAGAGTCTAAGAAACCTCAGAGTGAAACCCCTCGAACATTCCAGCGGTTGTCTTGCACGCTAATTAAATTTCATATTCAACCTAACTTATGTCTTAAGTAAACGAATTAATTAAAACACTTTGAAACTTAAATTGGTGGTGGCGGTGTGACGTGGTGATTAAGCCCATACTCTCTCCCTGAGAGAAGGCCTGTGCCCTACAGTGGGACGTATATAGGCTGCTTATGTATGTATGAACTTTAAAACGTCGAAGTCAGCACTAAATTTCAGTGCTAAGCGTGTTTTGCTATGATGTTGTGGTAACTTTTGAACTTCTATTGGTAATTAAATTATCACTGTGCATTTCAGGATTTCTATGAAGACTTTCCACGTGGCTTGGCTGTGGGTTGTTACACAAGTAAAATGTAAAGATAATCACCACAACATCATAGCAAACTATGCTGTTGTGGTAACTTTTGAACTTCAGTTGGTAATTAAATTATCTACTGTGCATTTCAGGATTTCTATGATGACTTTCCACGTGGCTTGGCTGTGAGTTTTTACACAAGTAAATGTAAAGATAACTTTTACCGACAAGGCTTTTAGTATGATAAACATAAAATAGTATTTATTGCCTTATCATACAACTTAAACAAACCAGCCAAGTGCAAGTCGGACTCGCGAACGAAGGGTTCCGTACCATTATCTATACAACAATATTTCAAGCGTGTACCTGTTGTCGTTATTAATATCGAGCAAAAAACGGCAAAAATCACGTTTGTTGTATGGGAGCCCCCCTTAAATATCTATTTTATTCTGTTTTTACCATTTATTGTTATAGCGGCAACAGAAATACATTATCTGTGAAAATTTCAACTGTCTTAACTACACGGTTCGTGAGATACAGCGTGGTAACAGACGGACGGACGGATGGACAGAGGAGTCTTAGTAATAGGGTCCCTTTACCCTTTGTGTACGGGACCCTAAAAAACGCAATACGGGGTTATTATATTAGCCAAAAGGTAGTGGCTTAACTCGTGCTGACCCAGGTCAGTCCCGGAGAGCGCTGGTTTTCAGCCATTGCCTTCTCCCTAAGATGTTGTGCGGGAGTACCTAATCTTAGGAAGGCTAAAACAGTTAACTAGGGATTATATTAGATAAGTAACATTCAAAAAGTAAACCTTTAGAATATTTTCTTTCCTAAACAACATTAATAAAAATTTATTTTGTCTCAGAACAATCACACAAATTGTTTCTTAAATTAGAATTATAAAAAATAAACTAGAATTACATCAAATCTGTAGCTAAACTAGGCGTAAACCTGAACTGCAGCAAACAGCGCCCTCCTCCGGAAAAAATTACAGATACAACTAGCTACAAAAATAGTTTAGATTGAATAGATTGATAGAAGACATTTTTGTTTTTTTGTTTATCAATATAAAATATGTAGGTATGTAGTGCAATCGTTATGCTCCAGATATTAATTAAATCTTATAAATGTATTGTCTGACTAAATTGTCCAGAGGAACTTTTCTCAAATTTTTTATATCATTCTTCGCTTCGTTTCGCGTGCGTGCTTTCGTGCGTATGTGCGTGCAAGCGTGTGTGTGTATGTGTGTGTAATGTACTTGAGAGAGGGTGTGTGATAGATGTGACACTACTTCTTTGTTTTTTACTATGATGTAAAAAACAAAGAAGTATGATGATTTACTTTAAGCAGAACTTCAAATTCATCCATCATTCCATTCCATCTGACTCATTTATACAAAATAACCGCGATTGCTGCCGACCTTTTCATTGCAAATATCCTGTTTGGTTAAACCGACAGTGCAATCATCACGTAGACATTAACACGTGGAGTAAAATGTTTGTGTTACTTTGCTGCTATAATTTACATAAGGAACCGACCAAAGAACCCCTCGATATAAATACATACATGAAAGAGAACACTATACATACAAGGTGTAAAATTATAAAGTATTAGTGTAGTGTCAGAGTGTAAAGCATTAGTGTGTATTGCATTATATTACTGCTGAAATATTCCTTTATATATTTAGTGTACCCTTCTAAAACCCATTTAGGTTAAGTATTTTTTTTACCTCACTAGCTCGTAAAAGCTCTGTTTATCATTCGAAATCTGCGTGGAAAATCGCACTTTATCCGCTAGCGTGGAAAGTGTTTTTAAAATTCGAATATTTTTATTCAATAAAGGTTTCGTACAATAAATTACATATATATAGAACCTCATTGGTTTCGTAATAGTTTATATTCTCTGCAGCCAGTCCATTGATGATTGAAATGCAAATACTTATTTCATGTCATGCGCCAGCCTCATTTAAAGAATCGCACTGGCCGGCAAGAAAATTTGATTTAAAAAAAAAACTTTAAAATTTTCGTCTCTTTATTGAATTCACTTTACTTCCATTATTTTGGTTTGTTTTTTGATAAAATCGAAAGAAATCATAAAATATGAGCGAAGCTAGCAGCGACGAAGATATAAATTGACAGTAATTTAATATTTATTAAAACTGTTTTTCTTGCACCTAACATTTTCCTCGCTTTAGTGAGGTGAAAAGTTGTGTGTTGCGCTCGGCAGCAAAGTTATTTAGCGTCTCGTACCTTTGAAACCCTCGCTACGCTCAGGATTCAATACAAGGTACTCGCGCCAAAAATTAACTTTGCAGCCTTGCATAACAAATAACTATTATCACTTTCTTTTTTGCACGCCTATCCCAATTTTTTCTTCTCCTGCAGGTACCTCCTGCTGGTTGACTGGTAGAAAATGCCTTTTATACACGCTTTTGTGCAATAAAGAATTCATTGTAATAGTAATAATAACTAAGTTATTCTAAGTTATGTACATTTGTGAAGTTATAGTAGCAATACCACTCGCTAACGGTGAAGGAAAACATCGTGAGGAAACCTGAGGGTCTGAGCTATTCACATACCTCAGCGCTTCAAATCGCCAATCCGCGATGGGCACGCGTGGTGATTAAGCCCATACTCTCTCCCTGAGAGAAGGCCTGTGCCCTACAGTGGGATGTATATAGGCTGCTTATGTATGTAATAACCAAAAATTGCGAGTTGTACTCGTCAATACGAATAACTTTTACTACTTTAAAATAGCGAGAAAAATATCGGCTGTTTCATACTAATGTTACGATCTGCGGCATTAAAATATATGAATCTTTCGCAGCTTCAATGTTTACTCCATAGTAAAAGTGGAATTATCAAAACTATTGACCACTAGAACTATCCACTCTCTGATGGTCGACAGGGATTTTCTAAGACCCAGTATTTATATATTAGGCATGACCACTCACCATGTTTTTTTCTTTTCAATTATATTGAGATTTCTGGGTGAATATGTAATCAGTAATTAAAAATTGCATCTATTTAGACTATTACTTTTAAGTATAGACGTCTTGTTTTAAAAATTTTTTGAACAATTTACTAGTACCGCATTTCCGACTAACAGAGCAATGACCCGCGGATCTTTGAAACCACCCAAAATGAATGCAGTATAATTTCAAAATTATCAAAACTAATAGAAGGGCCATGGCAGAACTTCAGGCTGTAGCCCACTCTAGTACTCTAGAGTTGCTTTAGACTGCATTTTAATTTAATGTTGCAATTACATTTCCGCCATTTTAGCGTTGTAGCCGGAGCGAGTGTTCACGGAACTAACTGCGTAGAGATAGAATAATGAAACAACCCGACCGACATGTTCAAAGAGACAAAGTTAGTAAACAGACTGTACACGCTGTGGCGCTTTAAATCTACTTAAAAGTTAACTATTGAGAGGGGTTCGGTAAATGGTAGACCGATATATTATATATACCCTATATAATATATTATGACTTTGAAAACCTATTTAGAGGCTAAAAATTCTACCCATGCCGGGACTTGAACCCGCGACCTCAGGCTAATCGTGCCAGCGTTCTCCCAACTGAGCTAATGGGCAAGTGGAGGCATCAGTGAATAATAATACAGAGAAGTTAGATAGTGCTTCGCAAGGCACGTTCAGCTGTTGGTGCCGGCTGCCGTCGATAGATGGCAGTCGTTAAGCCAAGTCAGAGGCCTTAGGGCGGCTTGACAACTTCTGACAGTAGACGAGCCACTAGTCTACAAGCCTACACCAATCCGGACTTGGCCCCCGTGGTGGAGTATGGCCTATACCTTCCTCAGGGAAGAGACCCGTGCCCCTCGGTGGGGACGTAATGGGTTGATGATGAAATGATAGACAGAACGAAAGAAATATCAAAAAAATGGTGTAGAGGTTTACACCGTTACACTATCATTACGTATGGTACAGCTTATTCAGAGTAATTACTAGTACCATTGTAGACCAGTGGTACAGCGACATTATTCAGTTAGCATATGACGTTTTTTGATAACTTTCGCTGTCAAACTCGAATAAATTTGAATCTTCGCGCTCGTCACTAAGTCAGTTAAAGAGCTGATCCAAGAACCTTTTACATGTCACTTCACATACGCGTAACTTTTTTCAGACAGCCAGTGACATAAGAGATTTATTGCAAGTTGTAGTGCAAGAAGTATCCAACAGAGGGTTAACTACGAATTTAGAATTTCTCTGAGTAAATACTGAGTAATCTGAGTATAATCCGACCCTTTCAGTGGCTTCACTCCGCAGCGGGTAGAGCTACTCTGTAGCGATGCTATTATAGCTGATGTCTCTTATGGCGCCAATCGAAGGGTTAATTAAACGCTCACTAAAATAAATTTTCCATCTACACAAAACATTGAAATAATCGGACTTTAAAAAATATGTCTCATTACGACTCCGTAGTTTTAATAGGTCGCATGATACACAAGACAAATGCTTATTCTGCACCCTAAAGTTAACAAACAAAAATGTCAATTAGTTCATGATATACGTTAATCATGAGTGCATACAGGGTGTTGAAGAAAGGTCCAGTTAAACTTAGGGGGCTTATTCTACTCATCAATAAAAACAACTTCCTTTTTTTTTGCAGCCTATATAAGTCCCACTCCAGGGTACAGGCCTTCTCTCAGAGAGAGTTTGGGCTTAATTACCACGCGGGCCCACCGAGGATTGGCAATTTCAAGCGCTGACGTATGTGAAACACCTTAGATACGAAATATCAGAAAAAATATCAGCTGTTGCTGAGTTTGGTGCACCCTGTATTTCTAAGTGTAACTAAAAAAGATAGAACTAGCGTTTTGTAACAACCTCTGTCTTTTCGGTTCTGGCTTCAAAAGCAACACCTTGGCAACCCTCCAAAATTCGATACGGACTTCGCAGCTTTATCCTAACTGGAGCGACCGGGCAAACTGGATTGATCAGGATTATAGTTTGCTAGTTACGGTATTTGGGCCTAACGTCGTGTTACTTTGTAACCGTGGCCACGGTTAGTTGCAAAATTCTGGCAATAGGTCATTCAGCCATTTAGTTAACCTCAGCCTCAAAGTTCGTAGCAAGCACTGAGGTATGTAAGACACTAAACTTTTCCTCACGATGTTTCACTTCATCGTTAGCGAGTGATATTGCTACTACAAATGTACGTGACTTAGAAAACAAAGTGTACACGCCGGATTGAAACCCACGACCTGCCGAAAGTGAAGCCGGCGTTTTACCGTGGCGCTATCATAGCTCTAGCTATAATATTGGGAATATTAAGCTATATTAGTAGGGAATATTAATAGGTGTACACTACTGTTATCGGCTAAGAATATAGGGTAGAGTTCGCATTAGCTAGTTTCTATTTAAGCATAGAAAGCCTTAGCTGCCTTACTAAATCAGAAATACCACAATAGGCATTCTTCATTGTCCTCTCAATATAAAAACTCTCATAAAGACTGACTACGCGCTCAAAGTAGATAAAAAAAATACTATAAAGGTACAGTCGAGGGACGGCACATCGACTTTTACATCCACACCCTTTATTCAATTACGTAACGAATGCTTTAACTACTATAAAATGTAAAGTTTTCATTTCAAAAATTTTTACTTATTAGTCATCATCAGCCATTTGACACCCACTGCAAGACATAGGCCTCCCCCATGGTTTTCCAAGCTTACTGTGAACTTGTGATGGCGCATATTATGCAGTAAAATGCGCAAAAACTTACTTCTACAACAATGGAAGAAAGTTACTTTCTTGCGGATCACCGTATGCAAACTACAGAACTTCGCTTTCATTTAGATCATAATTCTTAGTGCATGATAATCAGCTTCGAAGTTGGCCCCTCTTTCGCGTAAATTTATGTTTTGGTGATATAAGTAGACGGCTTTCAAGCAACCACACAGATGCGAGTCGTCTCCGCCAGGCCCGTCGCGTAACAGCCGAACACTATGCCTATGCAGAGTAAATCACAAAACATATGCACAAGCACGCACGCACACACGCAGGCACACACGTATATCGTATAATCTATCTTGAGTAGATCCCTTTATATGTTTTGTTTACATACAAGTATAAATGTGAATCTGTAGAAAGAGCGGGCATTTCCTAATACAGGTTTTTAAACTTATATGGAGCGACCCAACCACTATAATTGTATCTGATTGGTTGTGTAAATAAATAACTTTGAATTTTTGATTTTTTTTTTATATTCTTATTCAATCTCGATTCTGTGACATTGGAGAGTGTAAGTTCATTAAGTGTCTCAGT
The DNA here is from genome assembly GCA_963969515.1 of Yponomeuta evonymella. Classification (NCBI taxonomy): domain Eukaryota; kingdom Metazoa; phylum Arthropoda; class Insecta; order Lepidoptera; family Yponomeutidae; genus Yponomeuta; species Yponomeuta evonymella. The sequence continues at coordinate 10,293,685 of OZ018357.1, forward strand.
CCCGTCCATACTTTATTTGTACTATATTATTACAAGTGAGTGGGGGTATTGATAGATCTTATCTCTAGATAAATATTGAAAATGTAACTAGTGACCATCTCTGCTGGACTATTGCAATACAAGATAAATAAGAAATAATCGAAATTATTATCGTTTTCTTCAGTTTTGTAATAAAATATTGTACAGCCCACGCGTGCTTTCTCCCCTGGATTGGAATTTCCTCTTTACCCGCAACAAATTGGATAAACAAATTCAATTGTACCTTGATGGAATCCCTAAGTAGAGTACAGAATACTCTTTTTAAATACTAGGCTCATCCGGAATTCCAGAGTTGACAGTTACAGTGTCACCGGACTAATACGCATGGGTTACATTACATTTTAAATGAGTTTCTGAAAAAAAGTGGACTCTAGAGAAAGATAAAGGCGACTTGCGCCAAATCACTGATAAGTAAAAAAATTGTTACAGCTGAGAGAGGTTGTCAGTCATACTATTTATCTTTGGATAGCTCTGCAAAAGTCATGGTGCAAGACGTTTTTTGACTTCTCCACTGGATAGACCTTAACTTGGCCTTGGATAAACAGATAGATAGTACTCTCAGTCAGCGTTGCCGCAAGAGTTATTAAACTAACTCATTAAGCAGACGGTCCGTTCTCCCGCAAAAGCAACTCTATCAACTCTATCCTTACTAACACTTTAATTTACAGGCCAAGTAGAAAATAAACACTTCAAGAGACGATGAGTGGCCGCGCCTTCCAGCGATAGCCCGCCAGTTATTAACAAACTTATATGGTATCACCAATTAGCACACGGCGTCCCCGTAGAGCTTTAGTTGCAGTAGAGCTGTATAGCGCGCTGTGCAGCTACGAGAATAAAGCTTTCTCCTGTTGGGTTGACACCGCCTAAGGGGTTAGCGGTTGTGAAGCGAACTATGTAGCTGCATAGTTGAAGTTGAAGTGCTCTACTAGTTGAAGTTTGTAGTGCCCATAAAAAGTCTCAAAGATTTGATGAAGTTGATTAAAGGAACCAAGGAAGTTGCTTAATATTCTTACTCGTGATAGTAATCATAGACCAAGCCTTCCTCATTGAAGCCATGAGTCATACCATTGAATTATGGTCATTACATTTTTCTAATCGCATCACTGGTAAACTGGCATGAGCTGGCATTTTGTGATAACTTGCTCAACTGTCTGTAATTCACCGCAAAGCTACTAGAGGGAAATAGATCTAGCATTTGAAACTTTTGAATGAAGCAGTGGCACACCCGAAATAGATTTCTTCGTGTGAGCACATCATAGTCATTTCCTGGACGATGTACCTCTGTGTAGGTATATTCCAAATGTTCCGTACGTTTTGTACCCGACAGCGGCGGGGCCTAAAATTGTGGTAATGGTATGTATGTAAATGTGTGTATATTGTACGAAACAGTACATCAATAAGATGGCACGTAGTAAAAAGGTTATTTTTCTTTTTATATGAAATAGTTGTGTTGGTTAATTACTTAATATGCATCTTCATCTATTACTAGAAGGTTGTATCAGTCATTTTCCATGTTTATAATAATGAATACAGTCCACTTATACAATAATTTTATGTTGGATTGCGACCCAAACAATATATTGTATGTTCTCTCATAACTCCTTAATCAATGTTCAGATTTTGATTTCTTTAGATTAAGTATAATTGCGCGGGTGATATAGGCTATTTAAAACAAGCTTAAATCCGACAAAAAATATGAAATTCCCGATCTATTCGCAAGACTTCTTCATATTCACTAGATGGCGCTACAGTGCCATCAAATCCTTGCTAGTGTTTAATCTTGTTGCTCATCACTAGATGGCACTGTAGCGCTATCAATAGTTAAATAAAAATATCACTTAAAAGACAAAAATAAAAAACTGAAATAAAACATAACAAAAAACTGGACTGCTGCAAATTAACTACGAAGCAGGTGTCCAGCAGTTAATGCTCAGCAGTTTGGTTTGTTTTCACTTTTTTATTCGTATTTTCCATAATTTTACATCATTCGTTTCATTCATATTTATGGTGCGATGCGAACAAATTGAATTGAAATTGTTGACAAATGGCCTTAGCAGAGCTTCATTACAGTTTCTCTGTTTATCTATGTTGTATCTATAAAGTGAAGACACGTCTCTAAGTCGCCAATTAAAAGTAATTGGTCTTATTATGTTACACGGTGCTGTTAGTCTTCTTTATAACGAAATTAAATAAAGACTAATATATTTAGTTCAGTTTTTATAAAACACGATTCCTTAAAACTTCTCAAGTGCAGTTTAAATAATCTGTGGTAAAGGAAAAGAGATAACCACAAATTATTTAAACTTCCTCTGAGGATTGTTTTAGAGGAATCGTATGTTATATAAATAAGGTTGTATTTATTACGGGGGTAAAAGGAGTAACACTAGCGCCAGCGAGGAAAAAAATCATATATTTTTTTACAGATCAAATTTGCAAATAGTGTCAGTACAATCTCTCAATCATGTTAACGGTGATTTTTAGGCCCCGAAAAAGAACCTAGGATCAGGAACCTGAGACTAGATAGCATTTATGGCAAAAACGGCCGTTTTCGGCGTTGATGCCATCTAGTCCTAGGTTTTTTGCCTTAGGTTCAGGGCCATGGGTCCTAAAAATCACTATCAACATGATTGAGAGATTATACTGACACTTTTTGCAAAAAAAAAGTGTAAAAAAGATATGATTTAATTCCTCGGTGGCACTAGCATTACTTCTTGGACCCGCTTAAAATTTTTAATCTAATAAAGATCTTGTGTTACGGTTTTTGCTATCAATCTCCTCCGAAACTTTTTTTGTATATTTGGTAGGTCTGAGAATAGGAGAATAGGTATGTTAATGAATATAGCAAAACAACTTTTGCAGAGTCAGCAAGTAAAATATAAAAACCGACTTCAGAATATAATAATAATTTTGAGTCAGTGCCCGAAATTTATTTGCTGGTCATGTAGTATTCTGCCATTCTGAATACATTCTGAAGTCGGTTTTTATATTTTATTTTACATTTTTTTGTTAGGAAAGGGTCCTAATCTTACTGATATATTTCATTTAACATACACCAATTACTAAAGGATTGCTCCCATCAGGCTTAATTTGCTGCTGAATATTAACGAATTACGTTCTCTATCTCCGAAAGTCTTCGTCAGACCTTCATCAAATTAAAATGGATCCAATCGGACGTTACACCTATCCAAACAAGAAGTGTCGAAATCGGCTAAGATTTGACGAAATTGTGAGAGACCATAGGAAAAAAACAAAAACCCACGCGTCGAAATGAATCTATTTGTTTAGGAATAAAAATGTATGTTACCTTACCGAGCGATAACAGCAGCCCATAAACCTTTTGTGGTTTTCGCCCGCTGTTAGATTGGGCATGTATGAAACTAAATAAAAAAAATTATTGGGAAGCTCCTCCTATATCGGTTTAAATCGGTTAAAATCAATTTCTCTAAAACACTTTTGAAGAGGAATTAAAACGGTCTATATTACAGGATGTCACTAAAACATGATTTATGAAATTAAATCTCTATACCTTCATCACAACAACTTAAAACGCTCTTTATGGCTCTAAGAGCTCCTCAGACTTTATAGATATGACTGTATTATTTGATTACTATGCCTGAAATACATTAAAAAGATGTAATCGAATAATGTGATCTTGAGCAGAATATACGTAGGCTATATCAATACAATCGTCTGGTGGAGTTATCTAATAGTCTCCGACTTTCAGGTATCGCGGGCTATGACGAACTTAGTAAAAGCCTAACTTCGGAAGTGGGTGGCTTGCATCGGAACGCAAACTGCCAAGATGGGAAAACTTAAATAGGTGACAGTATAGTCGTGTCGCAACTTCGTAATCCTTGTAGTGGACTTGTAGTGCAGCCAGCGACACCCGTTGAGACGATAATAGTTTTTATGACGCGCGTCTTAAGAGCTATCGCAAGATTGCCTTGACTGTACGCTCTTGCGACGCAACACTTGAGGTGCAGTTCCTTCAGAGTTTGAGAGATTTATAAAGCAAAATAAAATTCTCCGGAAACTTTATAGAACACGAGCGGAATAAAACCACAGGCTGTAACAAAAATGTAAACTCTTCTTCTTAAGAGTCTTCGGTACCAACGACTGTATAGGCTGGTGCTAATTTCTAAAACGCGAAAACATTTATGTATGTGGAATTACGCACACTCCATTTCACTATACGTACACAGTTCATTCAATCACGCTCACCGCCCGCCCCAAAGCCTTATTACAGTACGGGCTTATTACAAGTGAACTTTATTTTATTTAGGGATTATTTTAGATTTAAGTCGTGTCGCGTCGCCGGCCCGTTGGAGAGTGTAGCTGTGCCGCGTTACTCAAATCAAATCGTCAGTATCTGTAAGATGAAAAACGATAATAATAATAATATGTAATAATAATGTGGAGTGCTTACGAAAGAGTCAGTATTCAAAAATTGTGGGTAAAATTTTCGCGGTGCATAAAACTGAAAAATCCCAGCTGTCTTTGTACTGAACGCCACTGGTGTACTCCAATGAATGAAATATGTATTCAAGTTCATGCAAGCGATTATTTTGCAACGGATGCCTTCGAGAAAATAATGATATCATAAAGATTCGCTTGAAGAAACCTGAATCAAAGCAACTAAAACTTGTGTCAGTGAAAAGAAAGATCTAATAGAAAGAATTGTGAAAATAGAAATAAAATATCGCATTATTCTCGAGACTACAAATCTCCATTAGTAATGAGATTGTATTTTTACACAAATTTCAATGGCATGGCACCTTAGTAAATTAGGTGGTTAAAAGTTTAATAACCTCCTAGACATTTGTGAATGTCTTAGGGAACCGTACCCAAAGGGTTCCAACGGGACTCTACTAAAGAAAGAAAGACATTTATTTTGACAAATTAATACATTACATGAAAAGAAAAACAATAGTTACAAATTAGGAACCATTACAATACCGATTCCGATTTACAATAAAGAATATTCTTACTTTATCTTAAGGATGAAAAAATAAGCTCACAGAGAACGGGACAAAGATAGAACATATATCCGGAGAGGCTACAAAGTGCATCTGACTCACCATTATGCTGGAGGTTTGAGCTTTAGGTGCTCTACGCTGTTTGTTCATCCGTCAGTTTGTCTGTCCGCGGGCATATGTGTCTGTATGTCTATCTTATCTTTATAAAATAGCTTTATCTCATCAACCGTAATGTTTATATTATTTTGTTGAGTCTCAAAATTCTGGGAACTAAATACCTATTTGGTAGTTTTCACACCTACATTTTGTGTCTCGTCGCCAGCTGAAGTTATTTATATGCATTTCATCATCATCATCAGCCATTTGACGCCCACTGCAGGACATAGGCCTCCTTCGTGGTTTTCATAACCATGAGGGGTTTTGCCATAATCGCCACGCTAGGCAGGCGGGTTGGCGATCGCAGTATGCGGTTGGTATCTCAGGAAGACGCTGCTGCCCGTCTCCTGGTAGTTGATTTCCTTAGTCGCCTTCTACGACATCCACGGAAGGAAACGGAGTGACGCTATTCTTAATCCGGCGCCACACAGCATTTAATTCTGTCCAATCACTAATTAACGAGTAATAAGATATACAAATTAAAAAAATTAAGGGTGGGGGTAAAGGCTTGGACTCGTACACGAAATGTGATTTTCCAAGTTCTTCATCTTTATTTATTGTACTATCCCAAACTTGGTGTTATTATACTCGCAATGCAGAGCCTAGAATGATAATTATAGAATATTGTACATAAAATAATAAAAACACTCCTAGTCCCGCTAAATAAATAAAACAATTATATGAAGGTATAGAACCCTCGGAGCGTGAGTCCAACTCACACTAAGCCGGTTTTTACACCAATTATAGCAAAAAACACAGCCTTTATAATTTTGTCTACATACCTACTTTTGTTGCACGTGATAGTAAACATATTCTACTAGTGTACTGTGGTAATGCCGTGCCATCATGTACGTACGATTGTAATATGCGAAGACGCTAGCTTCGAGACAAGCCAGCAATGGTTTAACGAAGCAGTAAACTAATGAATAGTGTATTTTTAAAATATTGTAGATAAATAAAAAAAAAGGAGACGCAGGACGAATAGATAAAGACAGTAGCGAGATTGAATTTGACAGAGGTTTTTAATACATTGGCGCCTCAGAGTCTTAAGAGCCTTCTCCAACTCGTAGCGGCGAATAGAATGAACACATATGTCAAAAAAATAATTCTCGAAACTTTCTTCCACCATAACTTTTTTATTGTTGGAGATATATATAGATAGAGAACACTAACGCGTTTTTCACAAACAGAAAAAATATCTACATTGTGATTTCTTACAGAGCTTTAACGTTTTTACTCCCAACCGAGCTAACGGGTGTGGACAGCCGACGCTAAATCACACGGGCTTTAGGCGCTTAAAGCGCTACCAGATGTTCTCCACACGTCCAATTGAACTGGGTCAGCTCAGCGGAACTAAGCGCTGCATAATTAATAGTCGCCGCCACTGACGTCTTTGCTTCCCATCCTTTCCTGATCACAAGCTTTCGACTAGGGACCAGAACGAACCATGAAATTTTCGGACGAATTCCTAATTTCTCAGTAAATTTTCCAGACTTTTTGTGATAATGTTTTATGGACTGTGCGGAAACGTCAACGTTGGCAACAGCAAAAATAAAAATAAACGCATGTTCTTAAAACATAAACATAAACACTTACATACAGGCACATACATTGCTTCTGGCCACAAACTCTGTGTCGTGGAAACCAGAAACAACGACATCACAAACATGTAAACATCCAAGACCATCCAAGACCTTGCCCATCCGATTAAGTTTTTTTGTGTGAATCAATAAAAAAAACTCACAAATAATGCAATTTTCCTGCTTCTTTGAGAGAGATCTGAATGAGGGCCATAACGGACGGGGCCGGAAAACTCGTGTTATCTGGTTACCCTACTTTCGGGCGGATTTTTACACTGAGCTTCGCGGATTGGAATATAGATTGGAGAGGACTTCGGGATACATTGCAGATTATCACCCTACATATCCTATTAATCCCGTGGTTATCTGTATTTTAATTGAGTCCTGATATCGGCTGGTTGTGAATCTAGGACCGAAGGCTGAAGGAGCTGTAGGTATCTTGGATATGGGCCTACTAAGGCATGTTGAAAATGAGTCATGTCCACAGAGTTACGAATGTGAGAGACCTACAGCGTGCCAATAGTATGAATTCAAAAAACATTAAACTCACGCCTATATTTTGGAAGGGTAGGCAGAGACCGAGGTTTGCCAATTGCAAGTGTCAAATTCATGTCTTTATTAAAGATAAATATTAGTAATTATTCAAGTCATGTGCTTCAACATGACAGATACAGACTTCTTCACGAGATTATGTTTGGCAAGATCGACCGGCAAAGATTTTTTTGGAACGATGGAGGGGTGAAAAGATTCGGGATTGAACGGACGAAGCTCACATGGTATTCAATGTTAGCTTCGTCCGTACATTCCCAAGTTATGTTATGCTTTGCATGAAGAAATAGAAAATAATATGTGGAGTTGACGGCCTAGTGGAGACTTGGAGAGGCATAAGATGAGATAATGAAAACCGCTAGTTATATTAGCTAAAACGAAAGATGTCCCATAGAGACTCCACGATGTTCTAAATATTTTTGGCATTTCATCATACAAACCCTCTATACCTAAAGTTTATCTAGTCATCAACAGGTTAACCTGAGAAAGCCAGTTTGTGAAAACGCTGTGGAACATTTCAACGAAATATTTTCGCCTAACTCAATGGAACTCGGTTTAGGTCCAACAGAGCCGCTAGAGAGCTGATGAGTGAAATGTGTACTCTGACCACGGGCCGCGTTTTCAAATCGACTCGATACGAATCCGAAACGTTCTCGGAACCAATGTCGACGACATCATCATCAACATCAACCCACCTCTTCCCACTGCTGTGTTTAGGCCTTTCCCCCATCACGCCATTTTTCGTGGTCTCTCGCCATCCGCATCCACGGACGCATCAATGTCGACAAGTCATAATATTCTATCGAGTCTGGGGCGCTACAATGTAATTTTTCCACTGTAAGGACTTTTAAGGACGATTTAACATGCTTCGAACTGTCGGAGGCACACATATTTTGACACTTCGGAAACGTCAAAATAGATAACAGTTAGCATTAAGTCCACGTTTTGTACACTGTCTTTGCGCAATAAAGAATTAATAATAATAATAACAGTAGACAGTTACGGAACGGACGGCCGGTTTCATAGATCTACAATTCCTAGTTTACTACGATAATTTAATGTACATTGTAAAGTCGATTAACCCACAGATTAACAAGTAGACGCTACTACGCAATGTACCTGGCATTGCCATTATAAATTACGCAGTGTACTTTTATGAAACTCAGACCAGGTTTCAGTATTTTCGTACATCCTCATGACTATTCATGTATTCTGCTATTTGACGGACTTACGTCGACCAAATCTCCCATATGGTCGACGTAAGTATTAGTAGAGTTCATGCAGCGTCTAATGAATGTTGCTAGATAGCAAACCCTGGTCTCTGCCTAACCCTCCGGGATAAAGGTGTGAGTTTATGTATGAATTCATCAATTCGGGACAGAAGAATATGTGGCCGTGAAACCATCTTATACTCCAACCGTTTGCAATTTTGCCAAAAATTGGTATTATTGAAATTTACTTTTGCAAAATCGTAGTTATTATAAGAGGATTTTTTTTTCTTTGTGATGCTACTGACTAGTAGCTCCAGGTAGGCTCCTTATTTAAACTTGTGAATTTCATGACCCATTTCAGGATGCGGCCGGTGGACAATTTTGTTTTTTAAAAATACTATAACATTTTCTGAGTCGTATCAACAACGTGAGAATACCCTCAGAACCAGTAGGAAACTAGGTCGGGATGTTCTGCTGTCGGTGCATAATTTTATTGCGCGCGACTCCCACCCAAATCTCTTGACATATTAAAGCAGTTCTTCATAGAGGTATTAATGTTTATTTTTTTTAGGTTGTAAAATGATAATGAAATGGTTTTTTTTTAAGATATTCCAAACGTGAATTTTTAAAACATAATTTGGTGGAATCAAACTGTCGTCATCATAAGTAGCCTATATACGTCCCACTGCAGGGCACAGGCCTTCTTTCAGAGAGAGAGTATGGGCTTAATCACCACGCGTGCCCACCGCGGATTCGCGATTTCAAACGCTGAGGTATATGAATAGCTCAGATACGATGTTTTCCTCTAACTGTCGTGCTTTCATATAATTTACATAAGCCTGCGTTCACCTACGCTTAATCCTCAAAAACACCAGCGAATCTCATTAGGCTCTATGCCACCGCTAATACACGAAACTCATCTCTATTTACCCACATCAAACAGTGTTAATGATGCTAATCTTTTATCCAATACCCGCCCTAGCTACTTATCCACACACTGAGTATCCTGCATTGGCTGTTAATTGAATCGGAGACTACTCTAAGCCCGTTATCGGCTCCAACGGTTACTCTTGAGTGATTGAGATGGTTTTATTCAACAATGGTCTTTATTTTAGATCGCACAGAACTTAGATTTTGAGATGTTGACTTTCGCTTGTATCTGGTATGTTTATCGGTAGATTTGATGGTAAATTGCATGATGGTAGATGGTATTACTGCCAGAATTATTCTTTAAAAACGTAAAGCATTTTGTAGTTTACGGATGATTGCAGATCAACCTTAACATTATTGTCGCCTTAACTGAGCAAAGGCAACGCATACAAAGATTTATACAAAGTGTACAAAGCGGTGAATTGTAATGAAGCTTTTCCTTAGGTAAGTATTTAGAAAGTGGTTTAATTTATCGATGCGAAAGGTTTTGCGTTATTTCAAAAAGAAATCTTCTTGGGTTAGCAAAGGCTATTGAATATGTACCTTCTCAAGTTTTCTGAACTAAATTAGATTAGAACACCTTATTGTACACAACAGAAAACAAAATATATTAATAGGCTACTAATTGCTTACTATTAATTAATTGGCAGTAAAAAATTGCCAAATTGCTTATTCAGCAGAAAAAACCCATCAAGCTTTCTTTTAACCAAGTTTAGAAAGTTGTTCATTTTTGCAGTTATGATTTGAGGAACCTCCATTCAGCTTGGCATCCATTTAGATCTGAATTATTTTATCAAACCTGCACTTCCTTTATAAGGAAAAAGCGACCAACTCTTTCACATTTGCGTTTTGGTGTGATAAGAAATGTACTACAAGAAGAGACTCTAAGACTGACCCCCAGTTTCTCGTACACTAACACGCTGTTAATCTACTGTTAACAGCTGTCAATTGATCAAAGTGCATACAAAAAAAAAAACACTGACAGCTGTTAACAGTAGATTAACAGCTTGTTAGTGTACGAGAAACCGGGGGTGAGACGTTCTCCAACTTCTGAAATAAACAGCCGTTAAATTGGGTTTGAAATTTGCATTAGGAGTAGCCCCTGATTGGTTGGTTTTAAATTGAGAGGTGACAGGGGATTCGCGGGTGGATCCGGCTACAGTGAAAAAGTAGGTCAGCCGCTGAGAATGGGGAATAAGCCGGATACGTACTGAATAAAATATTCGACCCAACTGGAACTTTTTGGGTTGAGAGTTCAACTATTTAGGGATAGTCTTCCGGTTAATGCCTACTTTACTAATTTGGGCCAACCTCAACTTACCATCATAGTTGAAACATTTCCAAGTTTACTCGTGGATAATATTTGTAGATGAAGTCCATATTTCTAAGTTGTGCAAGCTTTTTATATTATTCTATTTTCATTCAATGACTAAATATTTTTCATAAGAACCTATTTAAAGGCTAAAAATTCCATCCATGCTGGGACTTGAACCCGGCTAAATATTTTTAAATGTTTTAAATATTTTTCATTTTATTCTTTTGGTTGCACTAACCCGTGCTAAGGACAATTTTAAAAACCTATTTAGAGGCTAAAAATTCCCATTTTAAAACCTAACTGCAAAGTGGATTGATTACTCGGGGCTGCAAGTGACGTAAATTGCTTCGGCCAGATGTCGCTGCCTGTACGCAATACGGAGAAGTTTGTAAAGAGGCTCGAAAAAAGAGGCTGCACTTGCTCATTAGCTCAGTTGGGAGAGCGCTGGCACGGTTAGCCAGAGGTCGCGGGTTCAAGTCCCGGCATGGGTGGAGTCTTTAGCCTCTAAATAGGTTTTTAAAATTTTTCATTTTCGTTTTTTCATTTTTCAAACCTCGGCCACCAGTCTGTAATGGCCTTATATGGCTTTACTGTGTACACAGTATCAATATAAATAATAATATATCAATAGTGGTAATTTGAGACCAAGGGTTTTATCACTTAAAATCCTATCCTACTATAATATTATAAGTGTCAAAGTTTGTGAAGACGTTTGTTACTCAGTTACGCAATAACGGCTAAACGGAATTACATGAAACTTGGCATACAGAATAATTTATTTAGTTTTTTTTTATTCTCTTTTTCAGTTTTTTTTTATTCTTACGAGTACATGGTATGACGCTCTGTATTAACGATGCTATTGGTTATTCCCAATCATATTAGATCACACCATATAGTGTGAATATGAAGAAAAATATGATTCTGTGACACACTGATATAAAATGGTGTGACAGCGAGTCGGCCACCGAAAATAACCCAAATTAATCAGTCAACTCAATGTTAGCAAGAATTTAATTCATTAGACGTTTTGTTGGCCACACGAAAAGGTGAGCCGCCCAGCGAAGTCAAATCAAGTCAGTTTTGCGTCAATCCGCAAAACCTTACCCGGCTTGTTACCACTCCTGTATCAGCGCGGTGGAAAGTTTCGAACAAAAGCGAGATTATAGCCCGGGAGCCAGACTGACCGAAACAAATTACTTACGTTGCGAAAACAACACACGATTCGACGCAAAAGTAAAAAATAGGCAAGCTTAATAATGAAAACCGTGCCCGGAAAAATAAAAAATATCATCCGTTGTATTGGCATGTGTTTGAATGAAATGTTAGATACGGTGTCCTGTCATTTGACAAAAAACAAATTACAAATTTTCATCTGACAAATAGCGATTGACAAAATTATGCTTCTCAAACTTTCTTTATTACTTTCTTCTTCTTTATACAAAGTATTGTTTCTGTAAATAACTCATTTGACAAATAATTATCAAACCAATTATTATTTTATAAAACATCATTTGACATACAAATAATTTATTATTACACGTGAATTGGTAGAACAACGCAAGGTATACACGACTTTTGACAAAATGCATTTTGCGGAAATCCTTCCTACACAGTTGAATATCTCCAAGGCGAATAGAGAAATATAGGTGCGACGACAAGCGCAGCAAGGAGGAGTGTTAGGTTCCATGATGATAAAAAACCCAAAGTCGAGCGAAGCGGAGCGGAGCGAGGCGTCCCGGAATGTTAAACTACACAAATGTACACAAACTAAGCTCGGAATTATGTAAAACATAGTTGAAACGTCCAATATCTTAACAATTTGTAAAATCGCGAGCTTGACAAACGAAATATGTGGTCAAATAAAAATTTACTAATTATACGATACTTGGCAAATTAGATATTTGCCAAGTAATAATTTTTTTAAACATTATTTGTAAAAATGATCATTTGTCATAGGTTTTTTATTCAAACATTCGTGAACCGTCAGATTCACTTGGCGTGTGTGCATCTCCCTGTCTAACATGTCAGTATTAACGAAGTATTCGTACACAGTTTCGGCTCAGACTAAGCTCTTCTAATTAACGAAATGAGTCACTTTGCATTGGCTCTTAATAAGTTTCGTTGATTTAGTAGTTACTGTGTAACTTAGATGTTTAAGAAATTACATATACTTTCATTATGCCTGCTGTGGAATAACGAGATCCACTTTAATCTAATCAACAGTCAGCAGTTTAAACTTAACATTGTTTTTCGCACAGTCGCGCTTAACATCTTCTCTTGCGACATTCTCTAGGAAAAATTATTAACTGATATACCGACGTCATCTTCTCAGTACTTTGCTGCCCCTTTAATTATTTTCGTGAAATTCTTTACGAATCCTTTTGAAACACATTCCGTACGTAATAAACGTCCCTCTCTTCAGGATACCAGGAGCAGAGTGCAATAACTTGCTATTTAATATCACAAAAATACTCGCACTGGCGCTGGCGGCAAGATTGAATTTTTTCTTTACTACAATACGGACTAAAATACGCCTCTCAAAGCAATGGAATTGAGGAAAACTCACGGAAAGAGAGGCAGAGGAAGCTCATAAGCAGCCTATATACGTCCCACGGTAGGACACAGGCCTCCTCTCAGTATGGGCTTAATCACCACGCGTGCCCACCGCGGATTGGCGATTTCAAGCGCCAACGTATGTGAATAGCTCAGACGCTCAGGTTTCCTCACGATGTTTTCCTTCACTTTAGCGAGTGCTATTGCTAATGTAACTTCACAAATGTACATAGCTTAGAAAACAAAGTCATAAGGACATGCCCGGACAAAGCCGATAACTATGAAAAATTTTAATAATCTCATTTAGATTATTAAAATTTTTTAAATTTTTCACAAACTGTGCTTAACTTGATTCGATAATGTCGTCACCGTGGATCCGTAGAAAGTACTAAAAGCTTTTGAATGTTTGAATGTTACCTATTAGTACTTGATTTGTCATCGAATTGGTTTGGCGTTGTAAATTGACTGCTTACGGCTAGCATCCATCTTAAAAATAATGTAATTTGTACACTTTTGATAAATGTGGTATGAGGCTGTAAAACAGGTAACAACATAACATAACATAAACTCACGCCTGTATCCCGGAGGGGTAGGCAGAGACCAGGGACTGCCACTTGCTACGATCCTGACAGATCTCTTTCGCTTCCTCAACATTCATTAGTCGTCGCATGCACGCACGCCGGTTTCGGGTACTTTTTATCTTGCCCTTTGCTAATACATCCCCTATTTGGTCGAAGTGTGTCCGTCTGGGTAACAGGTAACAAATATAACAAAATTACGAAAATCTAAACGTATCTTTGTCATCCCATACTTTTTCATTGTAAAAAATGTGACTAAATTTAATTATATTATTATTATGGTCCCATTTTTTTCTATTATATTAGAAGCAAATTATCTGTTATGAAAACTAAGTATGGGAATAATATATATATGTACTCGTATATCAAATATGCCCCAGAGTGGTAGTCCAAGCCACGGTTCCTCAGAGGACGCCCTACCTTTTTAATAAAGGATTTCCCCTGAAAACCACAGACCCCAGTCGTTTCAACTCAGAGGCACGAAAACATAGCTTCCCACTAACTGGCTCTATTTTATACATTTGAGTCAAGCAGCCGCCTTTGCGGCAGCCCCAGGAGTTACAGCGAGGAGCGGAGCAGGAGAGGAGCGCAAATGTGCAGACGGATGTGGCATCCCAGAGCACGTATATGCACATAATTATTTTATCTGTAAAGCCACATACATTTATCGAAACCTTAATTTTTCGATCAAACATTTCAGAACGTGCAAGCGAGACAGCTGCCAATCGTAAGAGCAGCCTATCCTATAAGCCTGACTCAATGTATTAAGAATAGAAGCAAATATTTTCAGTTGCTGCAAATGTGTTGTGTTTATTTCTTTATACTTGATAAAGAAATAAACACGCGGAGTAAAATATTGTCAGGGGAGGAACATTTTTCTTCTCGCCACTTTGAAGTGCGGTTTTCTAAAGTGACAGGGGCACATTTTTGTCGTTTCGACGTACACGTAGGCGAAATATAAGAGACTATATTAAGGCAGGTCTAGACTATCGGGACTACCTTATTACGGTATTGTCATATTTCGGAGAGCAGTTTTGTAGAGTCACAACTTTTTAACGAGATGCGAGCTTTTTCGGTAAGTACCTTGTGAGCTAAAAAGAGACAATACTAAAGTAGATCTACAATGTCAGCACCACGTTATTACCCAAGGCATTGTCGTATTTCGGAGAGCAGTTTTGTAGAGTCATAACTTTTTACCGAGATGCGATCTTTTCTTCGTAAGTACCATGCCAGCTGAAGTGAGACAATACTAAGGCAGATCTACAATGTCAGGACTACCTTATTTCCTACGGTATTGTCGTATTTCAGAGAAAAGTTTTTTAGAGTCAAAGCTTTTTACCGAGATGCGATCTTTTTTTCGTAAGTACCATGCCAGCTGAAGTGAGACAATACTAAGGCAGATCTACAATGTCAAGACTACGAGCTTTTTCTGTACGTCAAGCTACGTCAGATGCGAGCTTTTTAAGTAAGTAGATACCATGCGCCCTAAACTTGAATGAAGATTATTTGCCAAACCTCATGGGCAAAAAACCCTCCAAACCAACTAACTCCATTTGGTATATATTTTCAACATTGTCTAGATATCTCTACATTTTAGTATTGACTGGCAGGTTATCTTGGTTACAAAAAAAAATTCTTTAAGCCGTTTATTTGATTTTAAAAGTAATTGAAACCGTTAAACCAATATATTATACAATGTGCAGTGCTTACGAAAGTTTAAGTTGTAAAATTATGAATTATTTTTACATTTTAGCTGTAAAATTAAAATTACTTTAACAAAGCAATCGTCTACTTAATTTTCTTATTACTTATCGTCTCCGAACTAAGAAAGACTGATATACAGACGGACGCACATGGCGAAACGATTAGGGTTCCTTTTTGACTACGGAACCTTAATAATGTTCCAGTTCCAGGCTATCAGATGTTTTAGAGGACTAAATAATGCCTAATACATTTTCCCTGCAAAAAGTATCTACTTACTTTCCACGCCCAAGATTCAAGGCAAACTTCTTGAAAATAGACCTCCCTACAGGTAGAAACATTTTTGTGGACTCGATCCTAAGGGAGAGGGAAAGTAATAGGACAAATCTCTTTGCGACATCAACAACGGTCTTTTAGGCCTTTGTCGGGTAGTGTCTTTTGTGTCTTCAAACTTTTCACGGACCTTATCTATTCTGCACTTCAAAATAAAAATAGCTTAATAAGACTAACGGGAGGATTTTTGTAGCGAATATTTTGCGAACTGTTTTCGCAATTTTAAGGATTACGATCTTTGTTCTAACAATAACATGACTGCCTCGTTAGTGTAGACTAAGTGTTATTTTGCATGGTTGCATGTAGATGCATTCTACCTATGTAAGTTTACCGAATGTATTTGCCTGTTTGCAATGGAAACCGAAATTACGTGGAAATTTAAACAAGCCTCGCGATAAAATTCAATAAAGCCTTTCCTTTGAAACGGAAATTTAATAGTATAAAATATAACATTACAAAAAAAACAGCAATCTTTAGTATCTCGCATTATCAGGTTTACGAATGTATTAATGAAAAAATATTTATTGCACAAAAACAAATTTGTACAAAGGGGAGCTTAATACGAGGTAGGTACCTCCCCTACACCTAAATTAGGGATGCAATTTTTTTTCTCGCTCACACGAGAGCTACACGAGATACACGTATCGTTGTATTAGTAGTTTAAAAATATTGTAAGAGTAGGAAAACCATTTTTCGATTTAGGGATCCGTTTGCGAAATGCTTTCAAGCGCAAATTTTTGTCAGAGGTCCTCCCCTTTCCCGGCTAAACGGTTGATTGCAGAAACGTGAATGAATAGGAATGAAAGCAGTAGCACATAATAATGAACTTTAAAGGAAAACTATCACGGTTAAGTAGGCTTAACAAGTTAACGAGTAATAGGCTACCAACTTATAGAAATAAAACTGCGTACAAATTCCATTGAAAATGACTTCGATGAAGTTGTTAGTTCTCTAAAGCATGTAAAAAGCCCTCCTTCTACGGAACCCCACACTACGCGTGGCCCGACACACACTTGGCCGCTTTTAGTGACGTTGTTTGATAGATAATGCTTAAATAATATAATGAGTAATGGACATTCTTCTAAGTAGGATAATGATTCACTGAAAATTGTACCTATAAACCCTGATATTTCGATAAATATAAATCTGAGAAAATTTTCACAGAACAAAATTTGCTGTAAAATATTTTTTCTTTTACATTTTATTCTACCCTGTTGTCGGCGTAATAAATATGTACATCTATGCCAATTTTCAGCTCTCTAGTAGGGGAGCGAGGGGCTTGTTGTAACAGGGGTAAGTAGTAACAGGCCCTTTTCACTAGGATCTTAAACGCTATTAACGTATTTCTTTGACTCGATTTAACCTATAAACCACGCCGCATCATGTTGCCATAGCCAATGTCCCGCCGGCCGGCGCAGTGAGCGGAAGTGTGCACGTGCTTCATTTCTGCCAGGTAATATAAAATTGTACTGTCGTAAAATTTCGGTTTGCGTATTTAATATCGACTAATTTCAAATTTTCTATATCTTATTTCCATTCAAATTTATCTATCTCTGATAGTGTGTAACAGTTTTTTTGATTGCTAAATTGTTTAAATAGTTATCTTGATAAATGTTGAAAATCATACCATAGGGTTAGTTGTAACAAAATCCCGGGGCTTGTTGTAACGTGTTACAAAGAGTATGAAAGATTATTACAAAGATTGGATAGAGTGTATCATTTGTAAGATGTGGGCACATGTAGGATGTGTTACAGGAGACATTATATCTTTTATTTGTATTAATTGTAACTCAGATGAAGACTGAATTTAATTATAATGAAACCCACCAAATGTTGATTGTATTTGAATTGATTTTTGATAAGAATTACGTAATACTTACTTTAGAAAGATGTCAATTTATAAAAAAAAAAACAAAGAATAAATGATTACAGGTAATATTGTCGTTTTTTTTTGTCGTTACTACTTGCCCCGTTAGATGTTACAACTTGCCCCAAGCACGAGGTAAGTTGTAACACCGCACTTCTTCTAGAAAATAATTGATTGTAAAATAATGACCAATAGTTATGGTATTATTTTTCCTTGATTTGGTAGAGGAAGAGTTACAGTATTCATCCATCTTTATTTAGTAGAAATTTAATCAATAGATTTCAAGATATATTAGTTTTAATGAAAACTGTTACAACAAGCCCCTCGCTCCCCTACTTATCGTCTCTGTGCAGAGCCGCGGACAGACAGACATACAGACGGACAGACATGGCGAAACTATAAGGGTTCCTTGTTGACTACGCCTAAAAACACGCCACGACATCCGACCACGTATCTGACATTGTACTACTTATAATAATAATAATTGTTTATTTTTATTAATGTTATTAATAAACATATGTTACAGTTCGTTTAAAATAAATTAGGCTAGCTTAAAACAAGTTTTGCCTAAGCCTACTTACGTAAATGTATCCTATATCTTAGGCGTATCTACATTGTTTTAATAAAGGCAGATTTTTTATACTATTCGCAAGATTTAATAATAATATAAAAAGAGATTTAATAGATACATAGAAACTTCTTAATTATAGGTACACCAGGAATTTCAGGATTTGCTTCAGTTACGTAAATACTTATATAAATGGGTCAAATGTAGATTGCTACAATTAAAATACTTAGCTAGGGGCCAGTTTCTGAATTGAGAATTTTGCTGAGTAAATAGTTAACTGTAGTGAATTTCTCAGAAAAGAGCGTGACAGAACTTTACTTAAGTCTTTACTTAGTGAAATTCTCAATTCAGAAACCGGCCTTAAGTCGGAAATGAACACCGAGCATTGACAAAGTACATTTTGATGCATTTGACCGCATGCTAAGTAAACGTTACTGGATGACGCGGATGTTAAATTCTTAGTTTCCAAATCTCGTTAAAGGAGTTCGAGATAAAATTTCAGCCGGTCGTCGAGCGCATTCTTTGGCAGTTTTCTTGTATGGAGTAAGTAATTGAAAATTTCTTCACGGTTTTATTGGGAAAGTTCTGCGGGAGTTGGCTCCGCTCGCCGCCGCTGATAAGAGACTGATTCGGTGCTAAGAGGTGATACAATTTAATCAATGTCTAGACGGCGGCAGATCAGGCTTTACATTTTTTGGGGTTCATTCTAAACCCCTTAATATGCAATAAAAAATTAGGGGGATCTCTATACATAAGATCCCATTCCCCAGTCCCCATTATTTTTTTTCCGATTGTACAATAAAATGTTCTCCATCCTGTTTATTTTTTTTTTTTTTGTTTTTGCGCTATTGTAAAAATTATAATACATACGACTGTCTACCTTCTGGTGACCATATTGCAGTCCCCTATAGTATAACAACAAATGCTAGTGTGGCTACCAGCTAAGGTTCGCAAACTGAATAAAAGACCAAACATTTTTGTTAAAAGCTACGATTCTGTGGCGGTACGGATTCCTCGGTACGTTTTTGCAGTTTTTTTACTTCGAAACGTCTGTCGTAAGCAACTGAACTGAGGCTTAATTATGCTTCCCAAATCCTGCCGGAATCCTGACGTTTGCGATAGCAATTATTATGGGATTTATTGGAATTGTTAAGGATTTATAGGAGCTGACCGACCCGACGCAGCGCGCAGTTACAAAGTCACTAATTGAGCATACTACGAATACTTTCGGATTTAAACTTCACGTGGCTATCATAAAGTATTTAGTTTGAAATAATAGTTGTTTAAAAAAAACTTTGGGCTTTGCATCTACGTAACGAGATGATTTATACAGCGTCCAGTGGCACCAGGACTCACACTAGATGGGTGAAGGGACCACTCTGACGCTGCGGTGCCTGGGACATTGTATTTTTTTTTAGATGAAGTAGGCTCACTGAGCACCTACATCATCCTGATAGCTTAGTCGGCCTAGCCCACAGGAAAGACAAGTCAACACGTCCGGTGCCAACCAAGCCGTGGGTTGGCTCACGATGTTTTCGTTCACCACAATACCTTCAATACCACACGCTAACGGTGAAGGATATAGTAAGTTCTAAAAACCTATTTAGAGGATAAAAATTCCACCCATGCCGGGACTTGAAGAAAAAGAGTAAAAATATTGAGTTGTTTAGGTTCTCAGTAAAACCGTACTTCAGAACATTTTATAGCTCTGAATTCTACCAGAATCGAGCGTCGGAAGCGAACAAGCAATTGTAATTTACTTTCGAAAGCTTAGAAGGCAATATTGGCCGTTTGTTCGGAAACCGAGTGAACTTTTGAACATACGCATGTGCCGTATCTAGATGAAAACTCTGGCCTAAGAACTTACCAACTTTCTTGTATCTACTTCTTATCGCAGTATTTAAATGTAAACGACTTATACTCATGACAGTTTACAGCCTGTATAGCGAATATTACAAAAGGTGTTCAATAAGTAGTGAGAATGAGGTATAAACTCCTTGGATAGAGAAAAATAAAATACTGGCAGGCATAGCCCACTTATTTTTCGACATAATAAAATAAAAAAAGTTTGATGCTCTTTTGTTTTTCAATCACAGAAGGTTCGTACTAATGTGTTCTGTCGCAGCGAGTAATCGAAAATGGAGAAAATTGAAGTTAACGCGGTAATTAAATACCTATGTTTGGCGGATTGTCGTACTACTGTTCGTTTTATACCTGAAGAACTAAAGATTTCAATAGGGAGTGTTCATAATATAATACATGATCATTTGGGAATGAAAAAAGTCTTAGCGCGTTGGGTGCCTAGAATGCTAACGGCAGAACAAAAACGAACCAGGCTGAGAATTTCACAAAGCTGTTTGGAACTGTTACAAAAAGATTCTGACCGGTTTTGACTCGATTTCTAACTACGGATGAAACATGGCTTTGCCATTACGATCCTGAAACAAAAAAAAACAATACATGACTTGGAAGAGACCATCATCACCGACCCCTAAGATATTCAAGGCCGTTCCGTCCGCCGGAATGATCATGAGTTCTCTTTTTTGGGACAGCCAAGGGGGTGCTGAAGATTGAATTAAATACCTCAGTCATGGAGCCACTATTACGGGGAATATGTACGCAGAACAAATCAAAAAGTTGCGTGACTGAGATACGCGGAAAACGGCGTGGCAAACTCGCTAAAGTTGTTTTGTATCATCAAGATAACGCCCCAGCGCATAAGTCCAAAGTTGCGATGGCTGCCATCAATGATGCTGGCTTCGAATTGGTAGAACATCCTCCATACTCTCCAGACCTTGCTCCTAGTGACTTTTATCTATTTCCGAGATTGAAAGAATATCCAAAAAGCCAGAAATTCGACGATGTTTTGTATCATCAAGATAACGCCCCAGCGCATAAGTCCAAAGTTGCGATGGCTGCCATCAATGATGCTGGCTTCGAATTGGTAGAACATCCTCCATATTCTCCAGACCTTGCTCCTAGTGACTTTTATCTATTTCCGAGATTGAAAGAATATCCAATAGGCCAGAAATTCGACCATGATAACGCAGTGATCGCCGCAGTATAAGGTTTTTTAGAGAATCAAGATAAACATTTTTTCAAGAAATTTTAAGTTTACAAAAAAGATATGCCAAGTGTATACAACTAAAAGGTGACTATGTTGAAAAATAAAATATTATTTCATAAGCATCATAAGCAGCCTATATACGTCCCACTGTAGGGCACAGGCCTTCTCTCAGCGAGAGAGTGCCCACCGCGGATTGTCAATTTCAAGCGTTGCATGCGGTGGGCGTGCGTGGTAATTAAACCCATGCTCCCTCCCTGACAGAAGGCCTGTGCCCTGCAGTGTGACGTACTCGTATATGGGCTATATAAAAGTAGATAATGTAGCATTAGACTTTTTCTGTTAATAACAGTTATGATGCGTTCCTTTGGACATGTGGAGAGGATGAAGGAAGAAAGATTGACGAAAAAAATATATCGAGCGAATGTGGGTGGAAGGGCCGGTAAGGGGCATCGCAGGCGGACATACTTCGACCAAAAATGGGATGTAATAGCAAAGGGCAAGATAAAAAGTACCCGAAACCGGCGTGCGTGCATGCAACGACTAATGAATGTTGAGGAAGCGAAAGTGATTTGTCAGGATCGTGGCAAGTGGCATTTCCTGGTCTCTGCCTACCCCTCTGGGATACAGGATACAGTTACTAACATTTTATGTTACTTTTGAACTGCGGATGCTTAATTTTATTAATTTTATTTTATTCATTTTACTAAGTCCACAGTACAAAGTAACAAAAGATAGGTAATTAATGTAGACCAAACATAGGCCAATGAATCATCATCATCATCAGCCATTTGACGCCCACTGCAGGACATAGGCCTCCTTCATGGTTTTCATAACCATGAGGGGTTTTGCTTACTTCGCTCTTATCATATAGACTGGAAATCGGACCGTCACGCGTGACAAAGTCAGAACACGGTGCGAAGTGCTATCGTGTATGTAACACAAGACAATTAATGCATGCCTAGGCAAAGGAGGTGAAAGATAATGAGGGAACTAGCTCCCGTTTTGATATACGATACGCGCGGGATGTTCCGCCACCGTATAATATATACGGCGTATATAGACGTCACAGTAGACGTGGCCCGTCTATTTAGTGTATTGACCTGCCTTAGACTTGCCATTAAGGCTTGGTTCTCCGAGCGCACGGATTTGTATGGGACTTATTGCGCTGCGCGAGCAAATAGTTGGGAGAGTGGTAGGCATTTTTGAAACTACAGAAATACAAATCCTATTAATAGAATTTAGACGACCGACATCACCAAGACATTTGGTGATAGTCATTTTGATATATTTTTACTAACCAAAACTCAATACCTACAGCTCAAATAAAACCATATTAAGTGATAATTTAAACACGTGTGTTTTTGATGCTTTAAGTTTAGAAAATCATAAAAAAATAATGACCGACGGCCCTAGATAGGATATTGAAAAGTAATATATGTTTTTTTTTTCAGATTTTAATTACTAACCATTAGAGAGCAAATGTATTTTAAAGCACCTGATTTAGGGGTAATGTCGGAGCACCCAGCCATCATTTTGTCTACGATAGATATATGAGGAGAACGTTGAATTGCGTTTCTGGTATGCCATTGAATACCAAGATATTATTAATTAGAGAAAATGATTTGAAAAATGTTTACCT
This sequence comes from Yponomeuta evonymella, assembly GCA_963969515.1. NCBI lineage: Eukaryota > Metazoa > Arthropoda > Insecta > Lepidoptera > Yponomeutidae > Yponomeuta > Yponomeuta evonymella. Next base: position 10,316,747 of record OZ018357.1, read on the forward strand.
CTCGCTCATACACTATTGCCATCTTATATTGAGTATATTAAAATGACTAAAGAGGACATTTTCAAGCTATTATGACTACGGGCGCTAACATACATCACTGAAAGGAACAAAAATCTTAACTTTTGCCAATGCAGATGAACCTCCTTGTAATATACATTAGGTACTTATAAGTACTTTTATCTCTTTCTTTTTTGCACGCCTACCCCAATTTTTCCCTCTCCTGTACCTCCTGCAGGTTGACTGGTAGAAAATGCCATTAGCATTAATTCCACCTTTTGTACACTGTCTTTATGCAATAAAGAATTAATAATATTAATCATTCTAAACAAAGAATAAAATTTGATCAATTTAAACATTCACGGTCTTATTTACAAAAACACAATTCCTTAAAACTCTCCTCAGAGGCGGTTTAAAGCCAAAGACGTAACCACAGATTATGTATATTGCCTCTGAGGAGTGTTTTAGAGCAATCGTGTTTCTAGAAACATCATCGTTAATGTAGTCATTCATAAGACGAATTCTCTTCAAAGTTGGAACTTGCTGTAATATTTCAAAATTTTCTCAGCGTGCGTCTAGGTTGCCCCTAATAAATTTGGCGCAAAATCTTTTAGACAAGCAAGGGGAGACTTTCGTAGCCAATATTTTATAAAGCACACGGAACAGTCTATAGCTGTACACTTTTTTAAGTTTAGTTTTAATTTTCGCGAACCGGCAGGGGAAATTATGAGGGAAGTTTTCCGAATGAATTTCTTATTAAAGCCCCCGTAAGGTGCGAAGTTTTATTCATAGTCCGGGGGGAGGTTTCCATTATTCTTTTGGCAGTCCCCTGTTCTGTTCTTTCTCCTTGCCGGCGCACTTTATAGCGTCAATATTGCTTCTCGAGAGGACGACGAGAAATAAATGTTTGTGTGTGGACGGGGCCGAAATTTTAAAAGGCACAGTAGCCTTACAGCATTCCTTTTCCCATCTCATACTGGCGCGGTGAAGCCTAGGTCTTCTTGATCGTGACATATTCCTTATTATATTTTAGTGTACGGTTTCATATTTTGTAGAAGGGAAGGGACAATTATGAGAAAGGGTAATTCTGGGTTAGGGACTTTATGGGATAGGGGCATCGTGGGAGAGGGGCTATCTGAGACAGGGGCATTAGGCGCCGGAACGAAATCTACATGCACGCTTAGTAGCCAGTCTTTTTAGAATCGACAGACACTTTATTATCGTGTCGTAAATTGCTTAGAGCAGTGTTTTAATACTGATAATAAAAGAAAAACCTTAAACCGCTAACTTTGCGATCGTTTTTATTTTACGAAAGTGCGAATAAGTGATAAGATAAGATAAGAGATAAATAAGTCTTGAATTTTTTATATTGTTTAACTTTTGTAAGTACCCGAAACCGGCGTGCGTGCACGCAACGACTAATGAATGTTGAGGAAGCGAAAGTGATCTGTCAGGATCGTAGCAAGTGGCAGTCCCTGGTCTCTGCCTACCCCTCTGGAATACAGGCGTGAGTTTATGTTATGAATGTATGTAACAATATTAAAAGTAGTGGTTCCAAGTTATTTGTAACAAAGTAAAATTCACTTACCCTATCATGGAGAAACAGGCATTTTTCATTTGGGTACGTCACGAGTTCCAAAATTTTTTGGCGCATCACGCTATAAAGTTAAATTAAATCAGTAGCAGTAGAGCCTATGATTGCAAGTCATAAAGCAGTCGGCGCTTAATTTTTTTTGGGCGAAAACAAGGAGTTACGGTTTTGCTGCTTTGTAAAGGCGTTGGGGCGAGAGGTGTGTCAGGATCGTGGCAAGTGGCGAACCCTGGTCTCTGCCCACCGATGGCGTAGCAGGCGTGAGTTTATGTATGTACGTAGTGGTGCTGTCTGATACATAATGCCTAAAAACATACGTGTTAACAGAATTGTTAATAGAATTGTCAATAATACTATGTATACGATATGCGATATTTGTAATGCGCAATTTCATAGAATTATGTGAATTCTGATATTTGGAAAAATATCAATCTGAGAAAAAACTAACAGAACAAAATTTCTACAACATGAATTAACCTGTTTCAGGAATTGTCCAAATGTTTTAACTGGTTAAAATTGCATGCTTTTATTATTATAATTTTGTTTACTTAAGAGACCTTCAGGTCTATTTTTGTACACATACTTTTGATTTTTTTATGTATGACTGTTTGTGTCCTAAATAAAAAATAAATTATAGAGTTAACCCAGCAGATCCGACGAAACAGCCCGGCTGCCCTAAAAATAAACACAGTAAGGGCCTTTTTATTTCAAAACAGAGGTATTTCCACTATTGGTTACTAGTTGGTTCCAGTAACCAATAGTGGAAATACCTCTGTTTTGAAAAAAAAGGTCCTTAATGTGTTTATTTTTGGGACAGCCGAGCCCATTCCTCAAGGACTAATCGAGTGACTTATGCAGAGGTATGTGTTTGTGTCTGTGTGTAACATGCAACATACGCGCATTCGGTGACTGCTCTTCTTATTCCTAGGCCCTTGTAGACGATACGAGGGGAGGCAGAATGCAATTTCAAAGTTATTGGATCGCACGGAGGCCGCACGAGCGAGGTTAATGATGGGGGTTCTAAGGTGACGTTTTTTTGTATTATCATTGATTGAACAGCAAGAGGAAGGGTGGTTTTTTATTATAGGCCTCCTAAAGAGTGTCGTTTTAAAATAGATAAAATATTCACCACCCTTTTGTGAGAAACAAAGGCTGAAGCAATGTCAAAATATTAAAGTAAGGACTATTATTTGAAAGGAAAAGCGGCATTTTGGATACAGGCCCTTATTATGAAAATGCGAAATTATCGGAAGTAGTGAGATGGTCGCATTTTTCCGTATTTCAAAATATGATATGACGTCATTGGGCTAACAAAGAGCCATGCATTTCTAGCGTTCATTACTCAGTGGCAGTAAATTTCAAAACTATTCAAAAAAGAACCGTATTTGTCGCTAGATTCGAGTGAATTGTCGAATCTGCATAAGTTCCGACCCTTCCGAACATATCGCTGCTTCATAATAAAGGCCCAGACAACATAATATATATTGCCGCATTTACCAGACAAGCATACGGCCAAAACCAGCCAATTGTGACTCAGACTCGCACACAGAGAATTCCGTAGAAAAACCTTTACATAGAACATGCCCTCTAATCGGTTACTTTAAGGGCAACTTTGCAACAAAGGCTGATCTGCTGTCGACTGTTCGTCCTTTGGCAAAAACATAATTACGTAGACCACAATTCACAAGTAATTTTCCGTGGTGCAGTCACTGTGTCGAGTTAAATGTAAGAAAGGCACTGGATAACTATTTGCTTGCTCACACAGTGTAGACGGTATCATTGTATGAGCGAGATGCAAATAGTTGCCCTTTCTTCTTCTAATAGTGTTATATCAGTGTCCGAATGCATATGTCAATACGCTACTTAATTTTCTACGGAAATGTCGATTTGTCACTTGAATATTCTATCTATTTAGTTCCTAATTAATACTATAAAGAGTTTTATCTACACTAATGTTGTAACATTCTACTTATGTTTTCAATACTTGACTTATAATTACTACTGTTATAGCGCAGACAACAAAACACTCAATTTAAGCAATTTCACATGATGGTATAATATTCACATCGATATCGTAAAATCTCATTATAACATCAATAAAACGCGACCAACTTGATTGCAGGGCCAATCAGGTTGGTCGCGTTCTATTGAAGCGCGCAGCTGCGCTCTCATTGGTTAAATTTTAATGGCGGCAAAATCACTGTGATTATACACGTACGCGTGAATTAAATTTTTAATTGCATTAGTGAAGATAAAGTAGTGTATGCAACTGCATATAACACGGGTATTAAAACACTCGTTACTATTATGAAACTCGCTGCGCTCGTTTCATAAACTCACACTCGTGTTTTAATACCCTTCATTATATGACAGTTGCATAAACTACTATTACATCCGTGCACGTTAGGGGCGATTTCGTAAACTAGAATGTAAAGGTTGAAGTACTGTCCCTTATCTCGCATCACATTGATATTTATAATTATTCCTGTCTCCCTGAAATAACATTTCAAAAAACAAATGGAATTTTGCTGTGTCGATTATGATCCGGGCATTTCAATCCCAAATCCTATTATTTCAGGCGTTTTGCTTAGCAATGAAGTGCTAATAAAGTTTAACAATGGACGTCGGGAGGCTGATATAATGTGGGATCGTAGGTATGCAGACTTTTTTAAAATGGAAATTTGCGTTCCGTATGCACGTTTGGAAGAGAAGATTTCTCTTCTTCCGAAACAATTGGATTTGTGTTAATTTGTTAATTCTTTCGCCCCACCTCCGCCCCTCTCTCTTTCTCTTTCACACACAAAGATGTATTTATTTATTTATTTAATGTTAGAAAGACTAACAGCACATAACAATGAGTAAGAAAAACTTTAGACATACAGAAGACCAATTGTCTCCACTTATAGAGACATTTTAAGACTTAGTTGAGCTCTTTGAGCAAAAACACAAAAGACAGCTTAAAAACTACTTGAACTTAACTACCTTACCTTTAATTAATTATACTTTATTTCACATAACATATTTAAGAGGACATTACATAAGAAATAACATAACAATACCTTATATTATGTTGGACTAGTCCGAGAAGTTTTTGATACCCTTCCGTGTTACAATTTCATAGTTTTTGTAGCTCATAAACCCTTTCAGCAATTGAATGACACGTTCCTAGTAGTAGTAGTAGTAGAAGTAGGGACATGTACCTACCTAGCTCAGTGGGTAAAGGCTCAAAACCCTTTGTGCAGAATTCAGATACCTGCGTCTTGGATTCCATGTACTTTCTCTGATTTTATTAATTTTCTTTCTTGATCACGTTTTTTAGTTGTCATAGACAGATGGCGCCACTGGTAGATATGAATGTCCGGTGGTACGTTTCTCAGCGGTATAGTGTTTACTAGCTTTTGCCCGCGACTTCGTTCACATGGATAAGAAGTAGCATAATATTTCTGATCAACATCTGCCGTAGCATCAAAAATGTCCGGAATGTACAATACCTATTTGAGTTGGGTGAGCAACTGAAATTTTTCATTGCCGCGACACAGGCCAAATGCTTACCTGAAACAAAAAAAAAATAGTACAATTACGGGACCTATATTTACATAAACACATTTCATGACTTTTTGACGTGTCATTTAATGGAAAATTCCCTTTTTTCAACAAATATTAAAGTTTCCATCGGAAAACGTTTGAAACCCAGTTTTTTGAGCAAAAAAGGGCAAATTGTGTAGTTTTTATACAAAACTTCCGGCGTCTAAATATTACTGGCAGTATTTATAAAGTTCTCGCACTTGTGAGATCCCTCTTGAGTGCACTGTCAAATTACTGTTTTGTCTCGTACAGTTACTTGAAAAGGGGACTAAAAAGCGATCATACAAGTAAGGGTGCTTTATTAATAAAGCCTCAAAAGAATTAAAATTAGATTCAATTACACGAGAAATACAGATTGTGTACCGATTACATAAACTAAAACATTAAAAATTAAACGAACACTTTTTTCGCACATTTGAAATTTACAAAGTAGTTTTCAGTATTTTGAGACAATTTTCATCTAATCTGTCTGTTAGGGGCCTGATTCATAGAACTACAATTCATGGTTTACTGTGATAATTTGATGTTCATTACAAAGTCGACCGACCCACAGAAGAGTTTACAAAAGAAGACTACATTGAATTTTAAAAACCTATTTAGAGGCTACAAATTCTACCCATGCCGGGACTTGAACTCGCGACCTCTGGCTGACCGTGCCAGCGCTCTCCCAACTGATCTAATGGACAAGTGCAGGCATCGGCGAAATTTCGAACCTCTTTACAAACTTCTGTGTATTAGGTACATTGAACTGTCATAATAAAGTATGAATTGTAGTTTTATGAAACAGGCCCCTGGAGTCCCTAGACAACAGACCTTTTGACCGTATATATAACCGTATATATACAGTGTTATTGCCAGTCGTAGTCTCTACAAGCATCGATCCTCTAAACTGCCCGTGAAATCACAGCGAGGCGAAATGGCCCGTAATCGTCGATTGACCCCCGTGATCGCGCTTAGTCCATTTGAATTCCTTTTCACTGCGTGATTCGGGTACGTTCGACATTGAGCTGGTATAGTCCAGGGGTATACATATTTCTGGCAGTCATCCGTAACGGAACAAAACAAAGTTTTTATTGTTATCAAACAGATGTATTATTAACAGGTCGTGGGTTCGATTCTCACCGAAGGCCTGTCGTACTTTGTACAATTGGCCCCAGTCTAGGCGTTTTTCCATGTTTGTGACATCCTTGTCTGGTTAATATATCACAGCTTATCGTAGTTTGGGACCAGCACTAGTGATTGTGTATTGAGTAAATAAAAATTATATAATACTAGCTGACTCGTCAAACGTTGTTTTTCCATATTAATTAGCCTACGACCTATTTTCAGACCTACCAAATATACACAAAAAATTTATAAAAATCTGTGAAGCCGTTTCTGAGGAGTTCGATAACAAACGCTGTGACAGAAGATTTTTATAATATAATATTTCCTTTACTTGTACATACAAGGTAACTGACAAATTTCAGTTTGTCGTCAACGTGTAATAAATCAAGGAATTCTGTCTTAACTGTCGTATCGTATCGTTATCGCCAACCCGCTTGCGAAGCTTGGCGATTATGGCAAAACCCCTCATGGTTATGAAAACAACGAAGTGGGCCTATATCCTGCAGTGGGCGTCAAATGGCTGATGATGATGATGATGATGTCGTATCGAGTTGAAACTTTGTACAATTCAAATGGCAATGCAATAACTTGATACCAAAGCGCTGGCACTAGAGTCTAACAGACATAGTTCTTTTATAGAATGGTATAAGCACGACAACAACTGTTATTTGCCTCTATTTGGTAGTCTACTAAGCAATAGCAGCACAATGTAATTCCAATGGTACAACCCCCGCAAATTAAATGTGAATATCTCGCGAAGAATATCGAATCGCACGAGGCGCCGAGCTATGTTGCACGGGTTATGCCATTGGAATGCGATGAAAGAACTGAATTGAAATCTCTATTGAACAACTATACATTTCAGAGACCCCGATCTGATGATGGAGCCAGAAGTGGAATGTAGACTTTGTTTACTCTATCCACTGCGCTATCTAATAGTAGTAACAGCATATTGTTCAGGTGGTGTTCATTTAGGTCGCGCTACTGCAGAGCCACTTTAATTATGGCTAGCGTTGGGCGCTTTTTGGTATAATTAAATTAATTTCGTGGATCTGCTTTTAATTAATTTTGACAAAGATCCGAACGCTTTTGGCTTAGCCAATGAACCGTACGAAACTGTGAAATTATTTCCTACATTTTAGCGCATTACCGACAGCATTTGCTTTGTAACTACTAGTTTTGATTGTAGAATAATATAATAATATTGAAGATACAATTGACACCTAGTTAACTTTTTCAGTTCAATGGAAAGTCGCACGTTTTTCGTTTAATTTAACACACATTAAATTCAGTAAGATTTGTTTAATTAACTATCATGTGTCGACCGAAATAATGATATAAATAATAACTTCCACACAACACAATCACTTGTACTGGTCCCAAACTAGGATAACCTGTGCTATGGTAACCAGGCAAGGACATCACAATACTCTGTGATGGAAATACTCTGGAAATATTCTTGGTATCTCGAATCGTAACAAACGGCTTTGAACTGGAGGCAGCTCGATGCTAATTCCATTTGGGAGTAAAACTCTACAATAGAGATGTCGGGGGTTGATACCCATGAGGTGCTTAGTAATAGAGACGTCCCAAACAAGTTTTGTGTCACAAAAGTTGCAGCCAACTAGCTGCAAGTCGTTAAGTTTATAATGAACAACTTGAATCTAATACCTTGAAATACTTGGATCTACTATTCTTCAATACAACCAGTGAATGTTACTTTCGAGTTGCAAAATGTCTGAAATGCTAAAAACGGATTAAAGTCGATTTACACACAAAGATTACATTAGTCTAAATAACAATAAAACATAACAGAGAGCCTTCATAATTAATAAGAAGACCAATTAAATAAGAAGCCCGGTCGAAACCGGGACCGTCGTGTTCCTTTTTACGATAGCGCAAATAAATTGCAAGTTATTATATGAATGGATGAATGAATGAAGATTTTTATTCAGATAAACACAGAGAAATACAAAGTTCTATTCGTGCCAAACTGCATAACAGTTTGTTGGCAGATGCTCTTGGTTTTACAATTTCTATAACTATTTTTCAATTTCTATAAGCATCATAAGTAAACTTGCTGTATCATGGACGAGAGGCATTTATTACCTACGTTATGAATTTCAAAAGGATAAAAAAAACTGCCACACAACACAATCACTTGTCCGGGGCCCTAACTAGTATCCCTGTGTTATGGTAACCAGGCAAGGTCATCACAATCATGGAAATACACCCAGAATGATCCGTTAACAGTAAACTGAGAAATCAAGTCACCTTTGTTTCAGGCTACGTTGATTATTTAGATAAGTGGGCATTTCGAAAATTGGAATAAGAATAATTTACCTCTTTGGAAAGTAGTCATTTGTGGACTTATACGCCATTTCAAGAATTCAGCATTCTGCGTCTCAATCGAAATCATCGCCTTAAGAACATTGTCTTGAACAAAAATCAAACTACCTATACATTTATCAATCTACATAGAAACCGTTTAACTAAGCTTTTCGAAAATTTTCACAAGAAAGGCAAATTTTACTTATTTGCCCAATAACATCCAATCTCCTTCAAAGCTCTCAGCGCGATATTGTGTGGTTTACTTACTTTGGCATAAAAAGACAGCTTTATTAAAACGCCAGAAGACTTTTTATGAATATTAAGCAGACAGCTAAATTCAGAACGAGGTAAGAATACTTAAACCAAAGAGAAAAACCTCTCAAAAGTAAAACAAATGGTATAAGATGCCAGGTACAAGTCGAGGCAACGTAAAAAAGCAGATAGCCGATGGACAACGATGGCTGAGGACAGAAAGAGTATCATGACTTGCGTAACCAACAGTGGACGTGTGTGGGCTGACGGAAACGGAAATGCCGTTCATATCCTATCTAATGGCTTGGATAGATGGGTTATTTACCCAAATGAGTCTAAAAATGGTAATCTATCCTCAATAATTAAGGATACACTATTTTATGTATGACTAACCCCCGGTTTCAATCTATTAATCTACTTTTCTTAGGATTCCGAAGTCCACAAGGAACCCTAATAGTATCGCCATGTCCGTCCATCTGTCTGTAGAGACGGCAAGTATTAGAAAGCTAAAATTTGGCACAGATATGCATATTAATCACGCCGACAAAACGGTAAGATAAAATAAAATTAAATAAATTTAGGGTATCTCCCCTGCACTTATTTCTTTTTCTCACCTACACCATAGAGTGTGGTATCTTTCGATTGGTCTTTAAAAATATTGTAGTGTAGGAAAACCATTTTTAGATTCAGGGATCGGTTTGCGAAATATTAAGCTTTAAAGCAAGTTTTTGTTAGAGTAGGGCGTCGTCCCCCCCTCCCAGCTAAACGGTTAACTGTAGAAACATGAAAAAAATCAGGACAGTAGCACATATAATGAACTTAAAAGTAAAACTATCACGGCTAAGTAAGCTTTATAAGTTAACGAGTACTTAATAGGCGACAAAGTTATAAAAGAAAAACTTCGTACAAATTCCATTAAAAATTACTTTGATGGAGTTGTTAGTTCTGTAAAGTAGGTAAAAACACCCTCCTACTACTGAACCCTACACTGCGCGTGGCCCGACACACACTTGGCCGGTATTTGTAAGCAGTTTACCGCCGCATGGACATAGCCCCTGTGACCGGTGTGAAGTTAGCTGACAAACTTAGCTGACAAACATAGCTGACACTATTACACGACCAAATAAAATGGTCGTTTTTAAAAAAGGCTTTCATAAGCCAGTAAGTAGGTACGACAAAATGCCTATGGCAATAATAAATTTATAATGGTATTAAACGGTCAAGACCGAAGACCAAATGTTATATTTAGAATTAAGAAATACTGTCCCATCAAAAAATATACTGAGATAAGCTCCTCACAACTAAGCTAATTTGGGGAACATTCTGACCGTAAGTAATTGTGACAATAAAAGATGTTAAAACATATCTTAATTATAAATAAAAAATATTCGCAAAATTTTCAGTACGCGTTTATGTTTCTTATTGGGATACTAAAAAAATTAGAATTTCTAGAAGGCTGGATCTTAGTTATTACGGTTCCTTAGATACTAAGGAAACTGTTAAGGTATAAATAGAAGCATCAAACCCTTCAGTTTTTGTGATAAAGTGGAGCAGACAAACAATTTGTGAGAAAAATCTCTCCGGAGTTGCGCCCTCGACGACATACCGCAGAAAACAGAATTTCTACCACTTTAAAAATACAAAATTATGATTGCATAGACTCTTAAGTATTTTAAATAAATCAATTTATACCTTCAGACCATTCAATTTTTCTGAAATCGGGCGATAGACAAAAATAATGGAGAATGTTTAAAATAACCTTTGTGTTTTTGTTGAGATATACAAAAAAAAAACGAATTTTTAACAGGCTGAATTTATGTTATTTCGGTTCCTTAGATACTACTTAAACTACTCAACTATAAATTGAGACATGAAACCATTTAGTTTTTGTGATAAAGCGGAGCTGACAAATAATTTGTGAGAAAAATCTCTCCAGAGTTTCTTTCTGGGCGACGTATTGCAGCAAAACGAATTTCTAACACTTTAGCAATGCAAAATTATGATTGCATAGACTCTAAAGTATTTTAAATAAATCAATTTATATCTTCAGACCATTCAATTTTTCTGAAATCGGGCGATAGACAAAAATAATGGAGAAAATTTAAAATAACCTTTGTGTTTTTCTTGAGATATACAAAAAAAACGAATTTCTAACAGGCTGGATTTATGTTATTTCGGTTCCTTAGATACTATTTAAACTACTCAACTATAAATTGAGACATGAAACCATTCAGTTTTTGTGATAAAGCGGAGCTGACAAATAATTTGTGAGAAAAATCTCTCCAGAGTTTCTTTCTGGGCGACGTATTGCAGCAAAACGAATTTCTAACACTTAAGCAATGCAAAATTATGATTGCATAGACTCTAAAGTATTTTAAATAAATCAATTTATATCTTCAGACCATTCAATTTTTCTGAAATCGGGCGATAGACAAAAATAATGGAGAAAATTTAAAATAACCTTTGTGTTTTTCTTGAGATATACAAAAAAAACTAATTTTTAACAGGCTGGATTTATGTTATTTCGGTTCCTTAGATACTACTTAAACTACTCAACTATAAATTGAGACATGAAACCATTCAGTTTTTGTGATAAAGCGGAGCTGACAAATAATTTGTGAGAAAAATCTCTCCAGAGTTTCTTTCTGGGCGACGTATTGCAGCAAAACGAATTTCTACCACTTTGGGAATGCAAAATTATGATTCGATAGACTCTAAAGTATTTTAAATAAATCAATTTATACCTTCAGACCATTCAATTTTTCTGAAATCGGGCGATAGACAAAAATAATGGAGAAAATTTAAAATAACCTTTGTGTTTTTCTTGAGATATACAAAAAAAACGAATTTCTAACAGGCTGGATTTATGTTATTTCGGTTCCTTAAATACTACTTAAACTACTCAACTATATATTGAGACATGAAACCATTCAGTTTTTGTGATAAAGCGGAGCTGACAAATAATTTGTGAGAAAAATCTCTCTCCAGAGTTTCTTTCTGGGCGACGTATTGCAGCAAAACGAATTTCTAACACTTTAGCAATGCAAAATTATGATTGCATAGACTCTAAAGTATTTTAAATAAATCAATTTATATCTTCAGACCATTCAATTTTTCTGAAATCGGGCGATAGACAAAAATAATGGAGAAAATTTAAAATAACCTTTGTGTTTTTCTTGAGATATACAAAAAAAAACGAATTTCTAACAGGCTGGATTTATGTTATTTCGGTTCCTTAGATACTACTTAAACTACTCAACTATAAATTGAGACATGAAACCATTCAGTTTTTGTGATAAAGCGGAGCTGACAAATAATTTGTGAGAAAAATCTCTCCAGAGTTTCTTTCTGGGCGACGTATTGCAGCAAAACGAATTTCTAACACTTTAGCAATGCAAAATTATGATTGCATAGACTCTAAAGTATTTTAAATAAATCAAATTATATCTTCAGACCATTCAATTTTTCTGAAATCGGGCGATAGACAAAAATAATAGAGAAAATTTAAAATAACCTTTGTGTTTTTCTTGAGATAAACAAAAAAACGAATTTCTACCAGGCTGAATTTATGTTATTTCGGTTCCTTAGATACTACTTAAACTACTCAACTATGAAACCATTCAGTTTTTGTGATAAAGCGGAGCTGACAAATAATTTGTGAGAAAAATCTCTCCAGAGTTTCTTTCTGGGTGACGTATTGCAGCAAAACGAATTTCTACCACTTTGGGAATGCAAAATTATGATTCGATAGACTCTAAAGTATTTTAAATAAATCAATTTATACCTTCAGACCATTCAATTTTTCTGAAATCGGGCGATAGACAAAAATAATGGAGAAAATTTAAAATAACCTTTGTGTTTTTCTTGAGATATACAAAAAAACGAATTTCTAACAGGCTGGATTTATGTTATTTCGGTTCCTTAAATACTACTTAAACTACTCAACTATATATTGAGACATGAAACCATTCAGTTTTTGTGATAAAGCGGAGCTGACAAATAATTTGTGAGAAAAATCTCTCTCCAGAGTTTCTTTCTGGGCGACGTATTGCAGCAAAACGAATTTCTAACACTTTAGCAATGCAAAATTATGATTGCATAGACTCTAAAGTATTTTAAATAAATCAAATTATATCTTCAGACCATTCAATTTTTCTGAAATCGGGCGATAGACAAAAATAATGGAGAAAATTTTAAATAACCTTTGTGTTTTTCTTGAGATATACAAAAAAAAACGAATTTCTAACAGGCTGGATTTATGTTATTTCGGTTCCTTAGATACTATTTAAACTACTCAACTATAAATTGAGACATGAAACCATTCAGTTTTTGTGATAAAGCGGAGCTGACAAATAATTTGTGAGAAAAATCTCTCCAGAGTTTCTTTCTGGGCGACGTATTGCAGCAAAACGAATTTCTAACACTTAAGCAATGCAAAATTATGATTGCATAGACTCTAAAGTATTTTAAATAAATCAATTTATATCTTCAGACCATTCAATTTTTCTGAAATCGGGCGATAGACAAAAATAATGGAGAAAATTTAAAATAACCTTTGTGTTTTTCTTGAGATATACAAAAAAAACTAATTTTTAACAGGCTGGATTTATGTTATTTCGGTTCCTTAGATACTACTTAAACTACTCAACTATAAATTGAGACATGAAACCATTCAGTTTTTGTGATAAAGCGGAGCTGACAAATAATTTGTGAGAAAAATCTCTCCAGAGTTTCTTTCTGGGCGACGTATTGCAGCAAAACGAATTTCTACCACTTTGGGAATGCAAAATTATGATTCGATAGACTCTAAAGTATTTTAAATAAATCAATTTATACCTTCAGACCATTCAATTTTTCTGAAATCGGGCGATAGACAAAAATAATGGAGAAAATTTAAAATAACCTTTGTGTTTTTCTTGAGATATACAAAAAAAACGAATTTCTAACAGGCTGGATTTATGTTATTTCGGTTCCTTAAATACTACTTAAACTACTCAACTATATATTGAGACATGAAACCATTCAGTTTTTGTGATAAAGCGGAGCTGACAAATAATTTGTGAGAAAAATCTCTCTCCAGAGTTTCTTTCTGGGCGACGTATTGCAGCAAAACGAATTTCTAACACTTTAGCAATGCAAAATTATGATTGCATAGACTCTAAAGTATTTTAAATAAATCAATTTATATCTTCAGACCATTCAATTTTTCTGAAATCGGGCGATAGACAAAAATAATGGAGAAAATTTAAAATAACCTTTGTGTTTTTCTTGAGATATACAAAAAAAAACGAATTTCTAACAGGCTGGATTTATGTTATTTCGGTTCCTTAGATACTACTTAAACTACTCAACTATAAATTGAGACATGAAACCATTCAGTTTTTGTGATAAAGCGGAGCTGACAAATAATTTGTGAGAAAAATCTCTCCAGAGTTTCTTTCTGGGCGACGTATTGCAGCAAAACGAATTTCTAACACTTTAGCAATGCAAAATTATGATTGCATAGACTCTAAAGTATTTTAAATAAATCAAATTATATCTTCAGACCATTCAATTTTTCTGAAATCGGGCGATAGACAAAAATAATAGAGAAAATTTAAAATAACCTTTGTGTTTTTCTTGAGATAAACAAAAAAACGAATTTCTACCAGGCTGAATTTATGTTATTTCGGTTCCTTAGATACTACTTAAACTACTCAACTATGAAACCATTCAGTTTTTGTGATAAAGCGGAGCTGACAAATAATTTGTGAGAAAAATCTCTCCAGAGTTTCTTTCTGGGCGACGTATTGCAGCAAAACGAATTTCTACCACTTTGGGAATGCAAAATTATGATTCGATAGACTCTAAAGTATTTTAAATAAATCAATTTATACCTTCAGACCATTCAATTTTTCTGAAATCGGGCGATAGACAAAAATAATGGAGAAAATTTAAAATAACCTTTGTGTTTTTCTTGAGATATACAAAAAAACGAATTTCTAACAGGCTGGATTTATGTTATTTCGGTTCCTTAAATACTACTTAAACTACTCAACTATATATTGAGACATGAAACCATTCAGTTTTTGTGATAAAGCGGAGCTGACAAATAATTTGTGAGAAAAATCTCTCTCCAGAGTTTCTTTCTGGGCGACGTATTGCAGCAAAACGAATTTCTAACACTTTAGCAATGCAAAATTATGATTGCATAGACTCTAAAGTATTTTAAATAAATCAAATTATATCTTCAGACCATTCAATTTTTCTGAAATCGGGCGATAGACAAAAATAATAGAGAAAATTTAAAATAACCTTTGTGTTTTTCTTGAGATATACAAAAAAAACGAATTTCTACCAGGCTGGATTTATGTTATTTCGGTTCCTTAGTTACTACTTAAACTACTCAACTATAAATTGAGACATGAAACCATTCAGTTTTTGTGATAAAGCGGAGCTGAAAAATAATTTGTGAGAAAAATCTCTCCAGAGTTTCTTTCTGGGCGACGTATTGCAGCAAAACGAATTTCTAACACTTTAGCAATGCAAAATTATGATTGCATAGACTCTAAAGTATTTTAAATAAGTCAATTTATATCTTCAGACCATTAAATTTTTGTGAAATCGGGCGATAGACAAAAATAATGGAGAAAATTTAAAATAACCTTTGTGTTTTTCTTGAGATATACAAAAAATACGAATTTCTAACAGGCTGGATTTATGTTATTTCGGTTCCTTAGATACTACTTAAACTACTCAACTATAAATTGAGACATGAAACCATTCAGTTTTTGTGATAAAGCGGAGCTGACAAATAATTTGTGAGAAAAATCTCTCCAGGGTTTCTTTCTGGGCGACGTATTGCAGCAAAACGAATTTCTACCACTTTGGGAATGCAAAATTATGATTGGATAGACTCTTAAGTATTTTAAATATATCAATTTATACCTTCAGACCATTCAATTTTTCTGAAATCGGGCGATAGACAAAAATAATGGAGAAAATTTAAAATAACCTTTGTGTTTTTCTTGAGATATACAAAAAAAACGAATTTCTAACAGGCTGGATTTATGTTATTTCGGTTCCTTAGATACTACTTAAACTACTCAACTATAAATTGAGACATGAAACCATTCAGTTTTTGTGATAAAGCGGAGCTGACAAATAATTTGTGAGAAAAATCTCTCCAGAGTTTCTTTCTGGGCGACATATTGCAGCAAAGCGAATTTCTAACACTTTAGCAATGCAAAATTATGATTGCATAGACTCTAAAGTATTTTAAATAAATCAATTTATATCTTCAGACCATTAAATTTTTCTGAAATCGGGCGATAGACAAAAATAATGGAGAAAATTTAAAATAACCTTTGTGTTTTTCTTGAGATATACAAAAAAAACGAATTTCTAACAGGCTGGATTTATGTTATTTCGGCTCCTTAGATACTACTTAAACTACTCAACTATAAATTGAGACATGAAACCATTCAGTTTTTGGATAAAGCGGAGCTGACAAATAATTTGTGACAAAAATCTCTCCAGAGTTTCTTTCTGGGCGATGTATTGCAGCAAAACGAATTTCTAACACTTTAGCAATGCAAAATTATGATTGCATAGACTCTAAAGTATTTTAAATAAATCAATTTATATCTTCAGACCATTCAATTTTTCTGAAATCGGGCGATAGACAAAAATAATGGAGAAAATTTAAAATAACCTTTGTGTTTTTCTTGAGATATACAAAAAAAACCAATTTCTAACAGGCTGGATTTATGTTATTTCGGTTCCTTAGATACTACTTAAACTACTCAACTATAAATTGAGACATGAAACCATTCAGTTTTTGTGATAAAGCGGAGCTGACAAATAATTTGTAAGAAAAATCTCTCCACAGTTTCTTTCTGGGCGACGTATTGCAGCAAAACGAATTTCTACCACTTTGGGAATGCAAAATTATGATTGGATAGACTTTAAAGTATTTTACATAAATCAATTTATACCTTCAGACCATTCAATTTTTCTAAAATCGGGCGATAGACAAAAATAATGGAGAAAATTTAAAATAACCTTTGTGTTTTTCTTGAGATATACAAAAAAAATTAATTTCTAACAGGCTGGATTTATGTAACAAAACGAATTTCTAACACTTTAGCAACGCAAAATTATGATTGCATAGACTCTAAAGTATTTTAAATAAATCAATTTATGTCTTCAGACCATTCAATTTTTCTGAAATCGGGCGATAGACAAAAATAATGGAGAAAATTTAAAATAACCTTTGTGTTTTTCTTGAGATATACAAAAAAAACGAATTTCTAACAGGCTGGATTTATGTTATTTCGTTGAATGGTCTGAAGATATAAATTGATTTATTTAAAATACTTTAGAGTCTATGCAATCATAATTTTCCATTGCTAAAGTGTTAGAAATTCGTTTTGCTGCAATACGTCGCCCAGAAAGAAACTCTGGAGAGATTTTTCTCACAAATTATTTGTCAGCTCCGCTTTATCACAAAAACTGAATGGTTTCATGTCTCAATTTCTAGTTGAGTAGTTTAAGTAGTATATAAGGAACCGACATAACATAAATCCAGCCTGTTAGAAATTCGTTTTTTTTGTATATCTCAAGAAAAACATAAAGGTTATTTTAAATTTTCTCCATTATTTTTGTCTATCGCCCGATTTCAGAAAAATTGAATGGTCTGAAGATATAAATTGATTTATTTAAAATACTTTAGAGTCTATGCAATCATAATTTTGCATTGCTAAAGTGTTAGAAATTCATTTTCCTGCAATACGTCGCCCAGAAAGAAACTTTGGAGAGATTTTTCTCACATATTATTTGTCAGCTCCGCTTTATCACAAAAACTGAATGGTTTCATGTCTCAATTTATAGTTGAGTAGTTTAAGTAGTATCTAAGAAACCGAAATAACATAAATCCAGCCTGTTAGAAATTAATTTTTTTTGTATATCTCAAGAAAAACACAAAGGTTATTTTAAATTTTCTCCATTATTTTTGTCTATCGCCCGATTTCAGAAAAATTGAATGGTCTGAAGATATAAATTGATTTATTTAAAATACTTTAGAGTCTATGCAATCATAATTTTGCATTGCTAAAGTGTTAGAAATTCGTTTTGCTGCAATACGTCGCCCAGAAAGAAACTCTGGAGAGATTTTTCTCACAAATTATTTGTCAGCTCCGCTTTATCACAAAAACTGAATGGTTTCATGTCTCAATTTATAGTTGAGTAGTTTAAGTAGTATCTAAGGAACCGAAATAACATAAATCCAGCCTGTTAGAAATTCGTTTTTTTTTGTATATCTCAAGAAAAACACAAAGGTTATTTTAAATTTTCTCCATTATTTTTGTCTATCGCCCGATTTCAGAAAAATTGAATGGTCTGAAGATATAAATTGATTTATTTAAAATACTTAAGAGTCTATGCAATCATAATTTTGTATTTCTAAAGTGGTGGAAATTCTGTTTTCTGCGGTATGTCGTCGAGGGCGCAACTCCGGAGAGATTTTTCTCACAAATTGTTTGTCTGCTCCACTTTATCACAAAAACTGAAGGGTTTGATGCTTCTATTTATACCTTAACAGTTTCCTTAGTATCTAAGGAACCGTAATAACTAAGATCCAGCCTTCTAGATATTCTAATTTTTTTAGTATCCCAATAAGAAACATAAACGCGTACTGAAAATTTTGCGAATATTTTTTATTTCTTCACGTTTTCACTGCTATGCCACGGTATTGAGCCATAATTAAGATATGTTTTAACATCTTTTATTGTCACAATTACTTACGGTCAGAATGTTCCCCAAATTAGCTTAGTTGTGAGGAGCTTATCTCAGAATATTTTTTGATGGGACAGTATTTCTTAATTCTAAATATAACATTTGGTCTTCGGTCTTGACCGTTTAATACCATTATAAATTTATTATTGCCATAGGCATTTTGTCGTACCTACTGGCTTATGAAAGCCTTTTTTAAAAACGACCATTTTATTTGGTCGTGTAATAGTGTCAGCTATGTTTGTCAGCTAAGTTTGTCAGCTAACTTCACACCGGTGCCCCTGTGTCCCTTTCTTGTTGTTTTTATTTTTTGTCTAGAGTTTTGCTTTGTCTGTTTTTCCTTGTATAATGTCTGTGTGGCGATAAATAGATGTATTTCTTTTTCATAACATAACATAACATAAACTCACGCCTGTATCCCAGAGGGGTAGGCAGAGACCATTTCTTTTTCCTTGAATTGAATTGAAAAATTCTTTATTGCACTAAAAAAAAAACAATTTAGTACAAAGCCGAGCTTAATACTAGGTAGTATTTTCTTCCAGCTAACCTACGTTGATGTGGACAGCCGATGGGGTAGGTTGCCAGAGAAAATTATAGGAAATATACAAAAATTAATACATAGACTGGTTGATAAACTTATATAACATTATTGCAATTTAAGTACACAAGTAATAAAATATGATATTGTACTAAAAAAATATTAATTGCAACCTACAAACAAATGATAAATATCAGTTACATACATATAGCCCAATAATATAACTACATAATATGGAATATCTCTATTGAAGTCCAAGGTAATGCTCATGAACTTTAATCTTAAACACCTCGCCAGACGAAGCCTGGTGAATGTTTAGAGGTAAAGCATTCCACAGAGGAACGGCTGTCACAGTAAAGGAATTCGAATAAGCCGCCATATTTTGCTCGGGGATATCAAGAAGGAGGTCTTTGCATGGATATTCTTCTTCTTCTTTCTTCAACTGACAGGTGTTATTGGAATATTAACTAATATTAAATACTATATTAGCACGTATGAATTATATGAGATACAGTGATGGTTCACTGTTCACCAACTGACCGCTTCAGGATGGTCGACATTCACGAAAAATCTTAGCTTATTTATATATTATATAATATTACAGTAGACACCAACCTTTACACTTCAATTGGAAAGTCACGCGTAACATCGCCGAGAATGGTCTCTAAAGGAAGATGTGCTGTTGATTGTACTTATTATTATTATTAATTCTTTATTGCACGAAGACAGTGTAAAAAAGGTGGACTTAATGCTAATGGCATTTCTTCCAGTCAACCCGCAGGAGGAGGAGTGGCAAAAATTGAGAACTGACGTGCGTGTGAACCAATTCGGAGTTCTTCCTGGATAAAAATAGGTACTTCCGCCCACAGACACCCTTCATTTGCTTCTTTTCCCGCCATTTCCGCATCCTCGGCGGTTAGGTATCGGAAACAACGGGGAAATAACGTTTCTCCGAGTCCGTGAATAGAACAGTTCAGTTTGAATACCAGTGCGCTACACAATCAATAAAATATTGCAACGCACAATGGCCATAGAAATTGTTCGTGAGTTATTATGCAAATATTCAATAGTAGGTACCTAGAGACTAGATACTCTAGGTCCTAGAGTATACAAAGTAAGAAACATCGCTTTTCCTAAGCGAATACACTAAAATAGCATTTCATTTTATTGCCCGGTATTTTTTTGATTTACTCTTAAGTTAGTCAGATCAAACTTAATTTTGAAAGTGCCCGCGACTTCGTTTGCGACGGATTAGAATATGAAGTGCTCTAAAACACTTAAGGAGTGTTGAATGCAGTTTAAACAGTTTGTGGTAGTCTTTTCATTCGCCACAGACCATTTACATTGCATTTCGTGTTTTTTTATAAATAAGACTACTTATTTGTTTCATCGACATGTTCGGCGGGGAAAGTAGGAAAGCTCCACAAATTGTGAGGCGCCTCCACCAAATACTGTCGAATATTATCAGATGTACTTCTTTATTTTTTATCTTTTCAACAAATCAACATCCTATCGATTTCATAGCTACTCATGGACTGACACCTCAAACAAAATGTGACGAGATACAAATACCCATTATTTATGTTCTCCGCATCGTATCCGACAAAGGCAACCAATTATATGGCTAGCAAAACTGAATTGCGTCTTGAACACTCTGTCACACACTCACATACCTATTAAGATATCATCATCATCATCATTCAGCCACAATAAGTCCACTGCTGGACATAGGCCTCCTCCATGGATTTCCAAAAAGACCTGTTGGAAGCGGCCTGCATCCAGCGTCTTCCTGCCACTTGGATAAGGTCATCTGTCCATCTAGTGGCTGGTCGTCCTACGCTGCGCTTGCCGATATGTGGTCTCCATTCGAGAACTTTTCGGCCCTATGGCCATCAGTTCTGCGTGCTATGTGCCCCACCCACTGCCACTTCAACTTACTAATCCGCTGGGCTATGTCGACGACTTTCGTTCGTCTACGGATCTCATCATTTCTGATTCGATCTCGTAGATATGTAAAGATATGTAAAGGAATAAATAAATGTGTTGTTTTAAGAAGTGAAGTCATTAATTTGATGCAAACAGCTACTATATCACACGCACCAAATCCTGAGCGATTCCAATCGTCTAACTGTCAATTTACATACTAATTGCTGCCGCAAACGTCAGGATTCCGACAGGATTTTGTGTGCCAAATTGGGCCTTTGTACTACAAACCTAATAACAACAACCGATAGTTTTGGGTGTGACATGAAACCTTGTGTCGGGGGCAAACTAATCGATTTAAAAAGAAACCAGACGGCTGTGCCGGCTGTCTACCACGATGAGGTATCGATGTTCTGTGGATTACCTAATATTAAACGGGTATGTTCCCGACTATATATTTGGGTCAAAAATGTCACTTGACACGGCAGCCAGACAAAGAGCAAAAATTAAGAGTGCCGTAATTCTGAGCAATAAGTTTAATGTTGACACAAATTAGGGAAGATGCCCGACCGTCATTACCTCGCCTCCTCTTGGGAGCACGGCCATTCCCGGACAAAATAGAGCAGAAAATTATAAACGCTAAGTTGAAAGATCTAGAAAATTCAAGGAAATGAAATGAAATGAAAATAATATGTTTGCCTATGCGTGCGTCTTGGCTCCCAAACTAGGATACCCTGGAAAATAAGGAAAAAGGAATTTTCCTGGGCTTCCGCAGTTTTCAAAGAAACTACCCCTAAGTTGCACGCATGGACGTAAGTGACTTGTTTTATGAATAAAACATAAATTTTGAATAATTAGGTATTGATTTTAATTGCTTTTTTTCATTGAATGATTACGAAATAATTGAGTTGATTTTAACACAATTTTTTACGGGCATAATCTCGTTTTTTAATTAAAATTATTTATAAGTGTACCTTTAACTTAGTCACAAACCGCCCTGCTTTATCTTGGAAATAGAGCATTTTCTTCCGTTTTACCGACAAAATGGACCATGCGCAGCGCAGAGCGGCCATTTTGTATTTCATTAATCTTCAGTTTTTAAATCCCTTTCGCTAGCCTTTCTCATGTATTTTTTATATCTGGCTTTGATAGCTGTTATTTCGCCATTTAAAGTAGACCACTTAAATTATTTTTAAATAATGTGCTATGCTATGATAAAATGTTATGTTTAATAATTATAAACGAATCATCCTGTTTTGGATTAGACTAAAACCTAGGATATTAAAATAAATTAATCAAATAACTTAATTAATGTGATATAAATTAATATTAATAAATTAATTTGTGCGCTGGTGTATAACAATAGTAGATTGTACAACAAGTGCATAAAACGCACCATTTTACTCGAGACGTTTATCCATCCGAGCGAGCTTGCGAGCGAGGATAGATATAAAGTCGAGTGTAAAATGGGTTTTATGGACGAGTTGTACACTCTACTTTTCACTTCGATTGACGACATTATTTATCATTAATCAAAAAACAATTTTAAGTTGTAACACAAATATTACAATGAAAAAATAATTATGGTTCCCGCCAATTAACTTTTTTTTCTTTTTTTTTCTGTAGGGACGTGACACCTGACTTAAGGTCGTTACATACTGCTCAGTTATAAAAACATTTTCTTTTTATAACTATGATAAGTTGTTGTTATGGCTTAAATACTATACTGATCTACTAAATTGAAAAATAAACAAATATAAAAAATAATAAATGAGACGAAATACAAATTATAAGTTTATTTCATGAAGTTTTATTGTGTACTTTGGCTGTTGGTATCTTTGCCTTGGTCTTAGAATACGAACGAAACGAAATAAAATAAAGAGGTTGTTGTATGAAGTTAAAGATGTTCGTGTGGCTGTTGCAGCGATTGCCTTGGTCTTCGACGAAGATTTTACTTTATGCTCTAGAGCATAAAAAGCGACTTTATGTCGCCTACGCACGACATAAAGACGAACTTTTAGAGCATGAGAAGTGAAAAGAATATTCTTATCTCATCTTAATGGCTTTACATCACATTTATGCTGAATTAACATACTGAATGTACATACATACCTACCCAAATAATCTATTTGTCAGAAATTTAATAATTTAGTAAATATTAAGGTACACTGTATTTACATCATTTTATATTAAGGACCGATCGCGAAGAATCGCTCGTAGCCCCGGCTGCCTGAGTGATCTTAAACGATCACGAAGGTTAAGCAACACAGGGCGCGTTCAGTGCATGGATGGGTCGCCGTCTATGCCTAACGCTAGTGGCATTTTTCCGAGCGGTTCCGTGCTTCGCAAGGCACGTTAAGCTGTTGGTGCCGGCTGCCGTCGATAGATGGCAGTCGTTAAGCCAAGTCAGAGGCCTTAGGGCGGCTTGACAACTTCTGACAGTAGACGAGCCACTAGTCTACAAGCCTCCACCAATCCGGACTTGGCCCCCGTGGTGGAGTATGGCCTATACCTTGTGAGTGAAGGTGCCACTGCACGCTGTATAAATCATCTCATACGTAGATGCAAAGGCCAAAGTTTATATTTAAGGTAATAGCCAAATCAAATAAGTATGTAATTACACGTAAATCTAAATTAGAATGTAACGTTATTATTCAATATACGACACTCTGATCAAAACTAATTTCTTAATAAATTCTTAATTACCGACATCAGCTCCAGCCCCCGGCAGCGAGGGAAAGCAAATATGTACTTATGTATAAAAATGTGCGTTTTTCCTATGACTGGTGACGGCACAGGCCTTTGCTCCTGAGGCATTGGTTCAATAATTTACCAAGCCTTGGCCTAGTTCATTACGAAATAAAAATTAAGTATATTATGTACGCTTTGGTGGTACGACAGATACGTAATAATTATATAGGGCTCGATTTATACATGTAAGGATACAGGTATCTAACATGTTATATGATTATTAAGTAGTAATTAGTCATATCTTGTTTAAAAAACTAAATTAAATAATAACCTCAGAATCTGTGATAATAACCAACAACCCGACTGCTAAGCATTAACTGCTAAGCAGACGGGACCAACCTAGATAACTCGCAAGGAGTGACAATGTTGAATTTGGGCCTGCTTAGTAGTTAATGCTTAGCACTAGGATTGTTGATATTTTTATAATTTAGTTATTTATTTTTGTCTTCTTAGTGATTTTTTATTATTTTTGTTTGATTTACGCAAATTTTATATAGCTATGACACTCGCGCAAACATGACGGACCGATTGAGATCTTATGTGTCAAAATCTGACCATTGGTTAAGGAGTTACGAGGGAACATAGAATCGGACATACACACATACATACATACACATAACCTTGCTTTTAGGCTCCACCGCAGTCGGGTAAAATTAAAAATAAATTTGATTTTATCCAATATAATAGTATGTTTTACGCCAAGAGAACTGCTTTTGTAATAAATAGGTGCCGGGAAAGGATGCGAGAGTTGAGTCGAAGAGGTCCTCTTCTTTCCTCAATTATTATTATTTTTCCATTTGTTTTGATGGTTTTATAT
Organism: Yponomeuta evonymella; assembly: GCA_963969515.1. NCBI lineage: Eukaryota > Metazoa > Arthropoda > Insecta > Lepidoptera > Yponomeutidae > Yponomeuta > Yponomeuta evonymella. The sequence continues at coordinate 10,341,410 of OZ018357.1, forward strand.
TGGTTGTTTTGAGATGTTTACTCAGGAATTAAGTGCTGTTCTTTGGTTTGTATTGCTAATGGGCTATTTTTATTTGACCACTTCAGAATAAAACTTTTTGTTTCACCCAAAGAACAAAATACAAAACATTTATTTTGTACTAATCCTCTCATCACTAAAATACAGAATTTTTTATCACGTCGAATTTTACAACCACATTTAGTAAAGTATATGTACTTTAAGGCTAGAAATAAAAAAAACTCTTGCAATTTGGAGTAGCTACTAATTTTATGGAGAGAACCAACCAATATATAAGTTTGCGTCATTCAACCCTTCATTGCCCCACTTTGCCATAACTAGGTTGAAATATTAAGCATATATGTTTCTGCTAAAACCCGAAGCACGAAGTGCGGCTACTCCTAGTTTTATCCTTTAGTAATGCATATATAGCGTAAAAGTAGTCCCAGGGTAGTTAAGTCATGTTCTGGTGAAGACTTTCAGAGATGGAAATTGAGAAGTTCAAATTTGAACGCAAAAAAAAATTATATATAATATTTTTTTTTTATTTATTTTGAAGTCGGTTAAAAAAAATGTTGCTGATTCTTCCTATCATGTTAAAACTGTAGTAGTCATACGTACCTTAGTAAAAGTCAATTATTAAAATAACACCTACACCTAGTTCTAACCGGCTAAGACTAGGCGTAGCCGCACTTCAGGTTCTAGCGGTAATGTACAGCGGCGATTACAAGAAACAAAACATTACATACGATCGAAAAATCCTTACGGAACAACCACTCATTCTGTAAGTTTTGTGGAAAAAAAATCATTTTATACTCGAACTTATTCTTTTTAGGGTTCCGTAGTCAACAAGGAGCCCTTATAGTTTCGCCGTCAACCCATTCTTCTCTTCATGTATGGTTTTCTTGTAAACTAGTGTATCCATTGGTTGGATGGTTTTTGACATTGTTGTCCTAACAAAAACACGGAATAAGTAGCTACTTAACAAACTAGCTTCAGAGGAATTGTGAAATATTAATTAAGAATTAATAGCTTTTAAGTGTAGTACACTAATGTTCGGAGTCGTCAAATTTCAGAAGCCAGCATATTTGTTTGACAAACTGACATGGCGTTGGTCTGCATGTGGAGACCGCAATAGAATAAGGGCATGCTCAAACACACTCGGTGTGCCTGGACACCGAACTGCCGCCTTCCGTGGTAGTTTTCGATTCCAGGCCACCAAGTGCTGGAATGACATACCTCCACCACTTAGGCAACTCAACTCCAAAGCTGGCTTCAAAGCTAAATACAAGGAGTTCCTGCTGGAATCCCAGAAATCGCTTTCCCACTGACCATTTGCCGACATTTACTTAAAATTTTTAATGCTGATAATTTCTCTGACATTTTCCTATTATTTGCAATAAAATTTAATTGTTATCATTATTATAATTTCTCTTATTTACTATTAATTTTATTTATTTATTTTATGACGTAATGAAATATTTCTTACTCTAATGCAAATTACTTAAAATTATTTATTCATTACTTCGTTAGCTCGAATTATGACATTTTATGCATTTATAATTACCACAAATTTAATATTAGGTGGGTACTTCTTTTTCTATATCTGCATTTTTTGAAAAGATGCCACCTACATTTCTCCGGGCCCTACACGCTGTCTTACCATCGGGTACTGACATAATAACAGCGCTGAGGTGGTCGCCCACTCCAGCACATGCTGAGTCAGAACCTTTTCAAATTTGCCACACCTACAATTCTCTGTTGTTGTTGTCGTGTACATTGCGTGTTTCATGTGTATACTGTCTCTTCTTTCTGTGGATTGTTTTACTGTATTCGTTTTATCTTATTTTTTCTTTTGTTTGCTGTATGTATACGGTGCTTCTTTTTGTACTGTTCCTGTTCATGTGTGTGTGCAAATGTGAATAAATGTTTTATCTATCTATCTATCTAGTGTTCTCCAAAAGGTTAAACAAAGAAAGCCCTGCCGTCTATGCGAGAGCTCTTTCGAGCAGTAAAACTAGGCTGGTGGCAAACCTAGTCGACAACAACAAAATGGTTTACCTACTAAATAAAAAATGATATATTTCATAAATTATTATTTATTATTATTGTTTTTTATTCTTGTTTTATTTAGGTATATAGATTCTACTATTTTTTATGTGTGTGCTTCTGTGGAAATGTAAATCAATGGTCACTTTCTTTCTGAATTTCTTTCTTTAAATGTTCTGACTGTATTGTATAAGCTATTCAGATTTTTATGAGCAACTACCTTTTGTCCGCGACTTCTTCCGCACGGAATGAGTAATGTCCGGGATGAAAAGTATCCTATGTCCTTCCCCGGGGCTCAAACTATCTCCATACCAAATTTCATGTAAATCCGTTCAGCCGTTATTGCTTGATTGAGTAACAAACATCCAAACAGCGTCACAAACTTTCACATTTATAATTTCACTAGCTGTCCCGGCGAACTTCGTACCGCCACAGAATCCGTTTATTCGATTCTTGCACAACGCCATCTATTATTAAAACACTACGTTCGCTAACACAAGTTTTAAAACTTAAAATAAATATATTCCACGGGAACGCATTACCGGGATATCAAGAATGCTATGTCTCAATTCAGGTCTTTGTCTATCTGTACGCCAATTTTCGTGTAAATCAGCCGTTATTGCTTGATAGAGTAACAAACATCCAAACGTCTTCACAAACTTTCACATTTATAATATTAGTAGGATTAGAAGGATAATTTGGTACTAAATACAACTTGACTGTAATCTGTAGCCTTAGTGAGAAGGTTTATTGGTAATAGTTTTACTTTTATTTTACGTTTCATATTTATATAAGAAGCGTTAATGCATTCATTGGCACATACATTGCTTCTGGCCCCACACTAGGATACCCTGTGTCGTGGGAACCAGAAACAACGACATCACAAACATGTAAACATCCAAGACCTGGGGTTTTTTTTTGTCCCCAGCCGGGATTCGAACCCGGGACCTCTCGCATGGTATGCAGATGCACTACCGCTGCGCCACGAGGTCGTCAAAACCTAACTTAATTTTTTAGGATAATGTCCAATATATGAAGAGTTCTGCCATTTGTCACTTCACCGAATTTGGTATTCATTCATTCGTCTCGTAACTTCGCCCCTAAAGAACAAAAGTAGCCTTTTTAATATTCCCTTTTGATCTCGCAATTCTCAATTAAATACTTTGCTTAAGAATCTCTTTGATATTAATTTTTGCACTTGATCTGACGTTTACTTCGAATAAAAACTCTTCTAATGTTTTTAAAAAAACTGATTTTTTCTTGGTCCGAAGCCTTTGTTCTGCAGTGATAAGTAGGTACACACAACATTACACAGTAAAAAAAAATGATTATTGCACTGCATAGAATACCTTAGATTATAAATTTAAGATTAGATTATAAGGTTTGCTGGAAGAGAATGCTTCTTGCATTAAGCACGCCCTTGTACACTTACAATGTAATTAGTGCAATAAAGAATTAAAATAATAAATAATAAATATGGCAAAGATATACATAATAATCAAGCCGGCAATGAAACGGTAGCTTAAATTATTTTTTTGGTACCTCCTTTCCACCTAAATTTGGGATACAATTTTTAGGGTTCAGTACCTCAAAAGGAATAAGGCCGTCCGTCCTGTCTGTCACAACCCTTTATCTCGAGAACGCGTCGAGGCATCGAGTTGAAATTAAAACCATATACTTAAGTCTACAGTCCCTTGTAGCTGTGAAAAAAATCAAACCTCTGAGTTAACGTAAAAAATATATACGTCCGTCAAAATTAAAGCTATACAACGGAAAGTACCCTATAAATCAAAATTTATAGGGTACCTTCCGTTGACCTAGAGCTATGAAGTTTGGCAAATAATATCGTCTTATACTACAAGTACAGGGAAAAATCTGAAAACTACACATTTGTAATTAAATGGTAAAAATATTGTCTTTGAAGTTCAGGAAAAGCTCAGAAAAAACTGCGAGACTCGATTCTTGAACTATCTATAATAGGCAAGTACCTACAAATTTATACGGAACCTTCAGTGGGCGAGTCCGACTCGGACTCGTCCGATTTTTTTCTACACTATAGTGTATGGCATCGTTGGATTGGTCATTGAAAAATATTGTGAGTGTAGGAAAACGTTATCCGATTTAGGGATACGTTTGCGAAATTTTAAGCTTCAAAAGTAATTTTCTTGTTAGAGTAGCGCGTCCCTCCCTCTCCTGGCTAAGCGGTTCATTGTAGAATCGTGAAAAAATTCGGGGCAGTAGCACCAATAACGAACTTAAAAGAAAAACTGTTACGGCTAAGTAGGCTTTACAAGTTAACGAGTAATAGGTGACCAACTTATATAGGAAAACTTCGTATAAATTTCATTGAAAATTACTTTGATGAAGTTGTTAGTTCTGTAAAGTAAAATAAATAAAATAAAGCAGGTAAAAAACCCTCCTTCCACGGAACCATACACTGCGCGTGGCCCGACATGCACTTGGTCAGTATTTTTAAATTTTTCGTAATAAATAGATAGATTGATATATTTGGCCTTTGCATATCTACATATTTGTCTAATGAATGTTGATAAAGCAAAAGAGGATGATAGTGGCAAACCCTGATTTCTGCCTACCGCTCCGGGACGCAGGCATGTTTATGTAAGTAACACAATTCAACATCATTTTATACACCATTTCGAGCCATCACGTTACGCTTACTAACCAACACACTAGCATTATGAGAAGATAAGTAGGTACTAGCCTACCGTTAATAGAACATGAACACTGCGTATGATCTAAAGATGTAGATAAGTACGGTCGGCACCACAACAACCTTTACAAAGTCGCCCGTAACGTCATTGAGTAGAATATACGGATGTAAAGGTTCATTTGTTGTCGACTGTACCAACCATGTAGAGATGGAAATACCAAAAGATCCGCTGCACTGATGTACCGAATGTGGAAATTCGTTACAATTTTGGCGTGTGTTTATTGATATCGACACACGCCAAAAGCGTGTCGTTTGTAAAATAGTAAAATGACATGATTGTTATGTAACTATTTTCTCTTAAGTTTGGAAGTTTAATGTAATTTCGCTGCAATATTAAACAAACTTAAAGCTGTGTAATACAACTGTAACTTATGTATGTGAAGGTCATTGCATAAAACAATCTGTTTTTCCATGTTTTCACGGATTTAAGTCTTGCGTAGGTACCTACTATAATAAATGGGCAAGGGTACGTACAGCAACAATGACAGTAGCTCTACACTGCCTTTTACTTTTATTTTGATGAGAACGTGGCACTTATGTCCAGCTAGATAAGAGTTACTTCTGCCCAACTGTGTCTGAGATTATCGGAGCAACTTTCTTCGTCGCAAATTAGTAATCCTCATTCACCAGACGTGGCGAGGGCCAACTGTGTAATTACGCAGTTACAAAGAAACAATCGTATAAAGAAATTCACTCAGGAAACTTGGACGAGACGAGGGTACTTATAAGACTGTGTTCATTTTTGTTCGAATGTCAAACTGCCAGCTGCCAGCTTACCTATGTTGTATGCAGCATGTTCTCCATAAAATCAGAGTACAAGAAAGAGACTAGAGAAATAATAATGCAGCCAATCTTGATACACCAAAAACACACCGCTTTGCAGCCTTGATCAAACGTTTGCTCGTAGACTCACCGTAAGAATGGCTTCAAACGACACCCATTTACCTCCTTTTTTGGGGGTTAAAAAAAGTAAACACCTTTGCCGAACTGCGGCGGAACCTAAATGCGTCAGGGTATTTGTATTTGGCTCGTTTGTAAGTATGTCCGATTGTATGTTTCCTCATTACTTTTGAAGAATAAAATCTCAATTTATTTGTGAAAATTGTTCGGGTGAAGAGGACTATATTAAATCGGCATAAATCCAACAAAGACATTACAATTCCCGAAATTTACTATGAACATTTACTATGCAAGAAGTTCCTAATCTTGCTACCTACTCATCTCTGGTCACGCTGATATTGCCTAAATAAAAAAAGACAAAAATAAAGAAACTGAAATTAAAAAACTGGAGAAGTACGAGTCGGACTCGCCCACCAAGGGTTCCGTACAAATTTGTAAGTACTTTCTATAAATAGTTCGGGAATCGAGTATCGCAATTTCGACAGAGATTTTCCCGAACTTCAAAGTCCTTATTTTTATGATAGAATTTCAAAATGTATAGTTTTCAGATTTTTTCCTGTCCTTGCAATATAAGACGACATTACTTGCCAAATTTCATAGGTATAGGTCAAAGGAAAGTATGTTATAAATTTTGATTCCCTTGAGTGTCGAAATACACCCTTTTTTCGGCATAAACGGCCGTATCTTTTTTTTACATTAACTTAGACGTTTGATTTTTTATAAACAATTAATAAATAGGGACCTAACTATGGTTTTAATTTCAACTCGATACCTCCACGCGTGCCCGAGATAAAGGGTCTTGACAGACCGACGGACGGACGGACGGACGGCCGGACGGACGGACAACAAAGTGATCCTATAAGGGTTCTGTTTTTTCCTTTTGAGGTACAGAGCCCTAAAAATAAGAACCCGGCTGCATTAACAGACAGGATCCAAATTCAACATTATTGGATTAACATTGAATTATTGAGTTACCTGAGGGGCGAATCTCTAAAATACGTATAGTTGTTTAGAGTAGATAAGAGGTAGTATCCCAGTGGGTAGAACAATGGACTCGGAAGGGACAGACTTAGGTTTGATTCCCAGTGCGGGCATATACCTATGACTGTTTATTTTCAAGGTTACGTACATCTGCGAATTTGTAGTAGCAATACCATCATCGTGGGGAAACCCGCGGCTTGGTTGGCTCGGCAGGTACGCACTTGTCTTTCCTGTGGGCTAGGCCGAATAAGCTGTCAGGAAGGTATAGGTGCGGGGTAAGCCTACTCCATCTAAAACACAATGTCCCAGGCACCGCAGCGTTCGAGTGGTCCCTTCACCCATCTAGTGTGAGTGATGGTGCCACTGGACGCTGTATAAATCATCTCATAACGTAGATGCCAACGTTTTTTTAATACCGTCATATTTGTATTGTAATGGTGGTTTCATTGATACTATTATTAGCCGTATTAGCAATCGCAATTCAATGGTATAACCCACGCAACTTAACTCGGCGCCTCGCGGGATTCGACGTATTTCGCGAGAGACGCATATTTAATTTGCGCGGGTTATACCACCGGAATGACATTGTACTGCTATTTCCTTGTAGAGACATATAATAACTACCTATTTACTATTGCCGTGCTTAAGTATATCATTGTATTGAAAAACTACGTGTTTATTAGACTCTAGGGCCAGGTTGGTAATGCCTGCTGAGTAGTTAGTGCTCTGAAACTAAAAACCCGTAGTTTTTATTTCGCTATCCGCCTCCCTAGATCGCAGAAAAAGTTGCATAAAACTTCGTATGGGACAAACCCAGGTGCTCCCCAGCATTATAAACAAGTCGACAGAGGTCGCTCGGGAGCACGTAGGCTCTAGTTGGGAGCGAAACTGGATTAGCCTCGGCATTATGGATCTACACCTCTTTTGCCGCGATGTCAGGATTGCAAAAGCTTTCAAATTGTATTCCCTAAGCGACTTAAGTGCCCTCCTATACAAACGTAGTTGGTTTTAATTTATTAATTACATTGATAGCTTACCAAAATGTTAAGAGGTCCAAATCGAGTTTTGAACGTGCTTAGAATTGAGAATAAATAAGACAGGGCCATATACCTATTTCAGAAAGCTGAAATTTCGTTTTAGTTAGTTTGTTTGCAAAAAAAAAAGACCTTATTTTGAGTCCTCTAAACCTATTGGTAAAGTTTAGTTGCGGTCACGCATGTCGTTTATAAAATTTATAATTAAAAGTTTATTCCAATTAAATTTATAATTCAAACTATGCTTGCATGGGAATTACCGTAATGGTTGTTTTATTGGCATTATTGTTATTATAATAACCAATTATATAACCCGTGCAACTTAACTCACATTCGATCTTCTTCGCGAGAGATGCCTATTTTATTTGCGCTGGTTATACCATTGGAATGACATTGTACCGCTATTGCTTACTAGACTACCAAATAGAAGCAGAAAATTGCTATTGTCATGCTTATAACATTCTGTTGAAAAATATGTGTGTATTAGACTCTAGAGCCCGGGCTGCCTCTCAACATTTAATTTTAACGGCTCTATGATAGACAGAATTGGGTTCCTAATGCTATACTTAACACAATTATAGAGTGAATAATAGCTCTACTGACTGACTCTGCCTAATCAAACTATATTGTTTCGAGCGAGCCTATTTACCAGTGATAACCCTTTGCCGGTAGTATACGACACTTTCGCGATTCTGTTAGTTCAGTCGGACCGGCAGTGTTTCCTTCTCGACTACAAACCTATAGCTCCACCATGTTAGCGAGAAGAAATTGTTGGATAACTAGGAGACAAGCTTCAGACAGTAACTCTAATCTGGTCTAATTAGAAAGACATCTTAGCAGAATCAAGTTACTTAATGACACTCAATCAAAGATATTCTCGGAGCTTTATGAGCGCCTCTTTGTTTATTTGCCGAGTGTGAGGTAGACTTGAACACAGAAACCATTGATTTATTCTTGAAACAATCGACAATCTACCCCAATGTCGCAGTAGAAACCAATGTGAACATATTTTTTACCAATACGGGTAACCAAAATAATATAAGAATCACTGTAACATAGTAACTGCGTCGTGTGCAGTGAAATTCAATTATATTTCGTTGAATAAAAGTAGTTGAAGTAGGCTCCACCTACTTATGGACTATTCACGTTAAACCAACTGATGTGTAAACCGAAACAGCCCCACCCGCTTTTTAGATGGAGTAGGCCTGCCCATCACCTTTACCATCCTATCAGCTTAGTTCTCTTAATCCACAAGAAAGACAATGTTATTACTAATGCCAATGACTACGCCGCAGGCTTCCTCAATATGTTTTCCTACAATTTCTACGAGTATTGTTGCGACAAGTGAAGCAAAAGGTTCCTAAACAAATAACTACGAATATCAGGGAAACTCTGAAGACAATTTCTCAGAATCGCCTGCGCAATCAGCAGAAATGCCTACATTCCCATTAGAACTCTTCGCCGAGTGCTTTCCAGGCACTGAGCGCAAAGTAAGCCAAAAACCAATTTACAGACGGGAATCAAACGCCCACCCTCGCTCAATGAAACAGATCGCGTAATTGCGTCCAGTGTTCTGTTGTCGCACACTAATTGGGTTAATTTTCTCGAATTACCCGCACAAAAGGACTATTCGCCTAAACTAGAGAAAGACAGATGATCCACTCGTTGTGTTTTAGGGGTTTTAGTGGGATATCACGCTTTTTTATTTATTTGTTTCGTACATTCGTTAGTCTAGAAACTCACCACGCATCACCAAAAGGAGGGGCGGATTAAAAAGTTGCTAAAAACATCACTGATCATGTTGATCATCATCATCACATGTTGTGTCTTGCTATTATAATAGATGTATTTTCTTTCTTTTCTTTTCTTTTCTCTCCATGATACAAAAAGTCATTCAACTATATTGAAAGATAAGATAAGAATATTCTTTTCATCCCGCATTTTTGCTCTTCGATATATTCTGAGTGCAAAAGCCGTTTTGATCCGCTAGAGTAAATTCAAAACATCGTTAAACCTATTTGCTTCAACCTCCATGGTGACGAATTTATTATACAACTTTTTTTAATTTGTTAAAAACTCAGACTCGGAAACTCCTTTGTGTTTTTTTTTTGCATTTAGTCATTTCCCCGCTGAGGTGGGATAAAAGTTACGTGTTGCACTCGAGTGCAAAGATTTTTCACCTCGTGCTCATTTGAATCCCTCGCTGACGCTCAGGATTAAATTTTTTCAATTTTAGAATCCTTCGCTTGCTCGGACATCAAAATTGAGCACGCGGTTAAAAAGCAACTGTGCATTCTTGTATAACAAATAAACATTATTGTACACACCAGAAAAAAAACTACAGTACAATAAAATGGTGATGTGATATTTTAGATAATAGCCACAAATCTCTCACTTTGACTTTACAACATGGATAAAGTCTGAATAAGAACTTCCATCTCCATCTAAAGTCGCGTACAGATTACGTGTAAGTCGTACAACAAACATTTAATGCAACACGCAATACAACATTCTCCACACTTTTTTAATGTGTTCTCAAACACCCTGGAAACGACTGCGCGACTAAGTTAGCGTTACATTACGTGTGGTTTACAGATAATCTGTACGCGGCTTAAAGAGTGCCATGCCACTTGACGCTCCACGGGCCAGGCAGGCAGGATACGTCTAATTGCACCGAATAATTAATCGCAATTGAGGATATACCACGCGTTGCCGTACGTGACGTAACGGCTAATGCCGTTATGTAATTGTTTCACCTAATGCTGGCTAATTTAGGGAGTTTCCAGGCAACTAAATAGGACCACTACACAAAGGCCGATTGAAACTGAATTTGAGAGTCGATGCCTACTCATAGCATAAATGTGACTATTTTGGCTATTTAAAACCATATAAAATACTACAAATAATAGAGCGGTGGTTGCGGAGCGGTAGAACGCCGGCTTCTCATTCGGGAGGTCATGGGTTCGAATCCCGGCATGTACCAATGACATTGTTTTCTAAGTTACGTACATTTGTGAAGTTATAGTAGCAATACCACTCACTAACTGTGGAGGAAACCTGTGTCCCACTGTAGGGCACAGGCCTTCTCTCAGAGAGAGAGTTGGGCTTAATCACCACGCGTGCCCACCGCGGATTGGCGATTTCAAGCGATGAGGTATGTGAATAGCTCAGCCACTCAAGTTTCCTCACGATGTTTTCCTTCACCGTTAGCGAGTGGTATTGCTACTATAACTTCAAAAATGTACATAACTTAGAAAACAAAGTCATAGGTACATGCCCGCACTGGGAATCGAACCTGGGTCTCCCGCTTCCGAGTCCAATGTTCTACCCACCAGGCTACCACCTCTTATTTTCAAATCTATTTACAGAATAAGCCCGTTCAAAAGATGTGCTGCACCTTTTAAGAATGGCTCTCAGAAACGTTGGTAAAACATAGACAAAAATGTAATTTCTCGGCTACCGAAGAAAAGGTTCTGAGCTCTTCGTAGTACTTCGGAGGAACTCTTCACAAGGCTAAACCTGGCATTACACGGTGCGCGATTCTTCTGAAGTTCGCGTGCGCTAAATCAATCTACAGGCGGACGAGCACGGACGTCGGACACCCACGCACCGTATCAAGCCCCTACTAGGGCTGCTACCGGGGTTTGACCCGGAGCTACGGCCTGAGACACAAAAAAGAACGTGGGGCGAGGATGCAAAACCTACATACATAGTTACGGTGGGTAAATAAAAATATACCAAAATACATTTTTAATTTCACGCGTGTCATACTTGCCAAGCATTATAATTTGTTTTATTTTTTATTTTTATACATAGGTATTTGAATTAGTTTTCTGATTTTATTTTATTTTTTAAATATAGAATTACTGTGCTTTTTTTTATTTCACACGTGTATTACATGCTGTGTATTATAATTCTTGGGTTTTTTAATTTTTTATTAAATGATACAAAAATACCTATATATTTTAAACATTCTCCTAATCTGTTTTTTTTTTTGTAAATATAGAATGACTGTGCTAATTCTAATTTTCCAAAATCTCCAGGCCTGTATTATTTTAAGGTAGCAGCCCTAGCCTCTACCCAGTGTGTTGGTGTGGGCTAGAGAGCCCACAGCGTTACCGGCTGGGTGAGACGCACCGGGAGGCACACGTCCGCACCTTTGCGAGCGTGCCCCTTCGCACGGTGGCTCGTCGATATGAGTTTGCGCGTGATAGAGCGCAATATCGCACACTGTGTGAACCCACCCTAATACCTAGACGGCGAATTCAAGCGCAGCCCCCGGCTGTCTTAAGTGCGCTAGGATGCACCTGCGGTTACAAAAACATGGGACATTATCTTCATTTACATATTTAGTAGTGGAGCGATGGGAACGGAGCGGTAGAATGCCGACTTCTCATCCGTAAGGTCATGGGTTCGAATCTCGGCATGTACCAATGACTTGGTTTACTTTGACAAAGAAAATCAAGGAAAGACCAACTCCAGCCAGTTCAAACTTACCCTAATAATAATCACACTCGCTTTTCCAAATCATTGATTTTCACCAACATTTCGCCAACCTGAGTCTTTGGTTATGGCCAACATAAATATAACTGAGATTATATTCTTTTTGTTGCACTAATCCGTGCTGAGGATGTAGGTACAGCGATATCATTCCGATGTCAAAACCTAACTGCAAAGTGGGTGCTCGGGGCTGCAAGTGATGTAAATTACTTCCGCCAGATGTTGCTGCCTGTACGTAATACAGAGAAGTTTGTAAAGAGGTTCGAAATTTCGCCGATGCCTGCACTTGCCCATCATTAGCTCAGTAGGGAGAGCGCTGGCACCGTTAGCCAGAGGTCGCGGGTTCAAATCCCGGCAGAGGTGGATTTTTCAGCTTCTAAATAGGTTTTTACAACTGAGATTCAAGTGAGTTCCCAGAAATCAGATACTTTGCGGTGTTCAACACTCGCTTTCTATTACATTACAAAACCCGTGAGACCTTGGGCCTAATTATGCGCACCAAATCCTGTCGGAATCCTGACGTTTGGTATAGCAATTAGCATGGAACTTGATAGTTACAGGATTGGAATAGTGACCCAGAACTTGATTTACTTGAATGTAAAAGATCGGCAGAGTGCTACGTCAACAAAATCTGCGAAAAGCTGCCAAAATCCCACTTATGACTAAGATCGCCGTAAGTATGACTAAGATTTAAAGGGTCATCAACGATCAGCTAAAATATACGGTTAGGGTCAGCTTTAGAATATTTTCTGTCAGATATAAAAGTCTTTTGGACAGTACCTACCTAACCAGTGATTGGCAGAAAATAAAAAAAATGCAGAAAAATCGATCCTTAGAAAATTACGAATCGATCAGCAGAAAATTTCAAATTGTGGAAGAGAAAATAGCAAAATTAGTTTTTCGTATAAAGGGCGTCTCAAACGGCGAAGAAACGATAATATTTTATCTTAAGATACAATATCGCTCGCCATATAATTCAATGGACTTAAACGAAAATATGAAAATATATATTATCTGCGTCGTGTGTGACGGTCCATTGTATTATATGGCGGGCGATATTGTATCTTATGGCCCGGCTATACGCTCCGTCTTGCCTCTGAGCATGCCTGCACAAACCAGTTTGCACAGGTAAGCGCGGCTTGTACATTCATTGACTTGCTGAAGATTCGGACTGCACAAACTTGGCTTGCACGGTTTTACTTGCACATGTGGCCGGTCATTCAAGCCGCGCAACAGTCCGAGGAAATCATTTTCGAGAAAGTGCACGTCGCAAATAAAAAACGAGTTATGTTATGAAAAAAGGAGTTATTCAAAGGAATTTTTAACTCAGTTCATAGAACTATACAAATCATTGCCCTCTTCTGTTGGCCATATCGTAACGAGGTGCGTGACGACTAGGATCTGCACAGTTCAGTTTGCACAAGCTAACCTGCACGTGTGGCCACTATATTAGGATAGTATCTTCGCCGTGTGACGCCCTATAAAATTACATTTATTCATTTGTTGACTATGTTTGCTTTGCTTTGCATGACTTAATTAATCTAATTTTAAGACCGATTTGGTCAATTATGCACGTGGTCTCACGCGTTGCTGCTCATTTATTTATTCTGCTGATTAATCACTAATCTAACTTTGTGAATATATTTACTGACCACGATTGATTTATTTGCTGACTATATGTTACTGCTTATTTATTTATTCTGCTGACCAAAATAATTGTTAACTGATTGACTGACTTTATTGCAAATTTTTAATGGTGAACAATTATTTATTTTGCTGAACATTTGATTAGCTTTCCTTTTAATTTTGATTAGATCCCTTTTTAAATATAAACATCAAGAGGAAAACATTCGGCCCCGCGTTGGGACCGCAGCAGGGTCGCCCTACCAGTGTGAAGACAGGCCGCAAGGGCACTCGACTTTGCTTGTATAGGATTTAACGTGTACTTGTCGAAAAGACCCGGGCGATCTTAATACTGTTAAACATACACCCGGCACACAATGGTGTATGCGACTCTAGGCTCGCACGAAGTTGACTAGCGTAGTTACACTACAAAGTGCGTGGATTCCACTAGTATTATTTGACTGCCTCGTTGAACTATCGGTAATACATTTTAATGACAAAACATAAGTACTTTAATTAGTGTAAATGGCATCAAAGGTGTTTTTCCGAGTTAGTGATGTCCTTGTCTAACTAACCTAGACAGTACGAGTATCCTACCTAGTTTGTGACTAAGAAAAATTATTGTGTCAGCTCATATTCGTCCACTGCTGGACATAAGCCTTACCGAAGGCACGCCACTTCTTTCTGTCTTCGGCCATCCTAATCCAGCCGCGACCAGCAATCTACCTCAGATAGGGTCGGTCCAGCGAGCTGGTGGCCGTTCTATGCTACGTTTGCCAGTACGTGGTATCCACTCGAGAACCATTTGAACGGTTCCTCTGCATATGTGACCAGCCCACTGCCACATTACTTCCTGAACTGGCTTTGTCACGTAAATTGCAAAACTGGCGAATAGTCTCATTTCCTATGAGATCCATCAAAGACACTGAGCATGGCACGCGTTTCGTAGTACGCAGTCGCTCAACTTTGAAGACCCGAACTCATTCTACCGTCAGTAGTGGCATACTAAGGTCCTCGATCATTTCGCCATTATCTTCGCTATGGAGGGAAAGTACCTTGAATATTGTAGATGGAACATTTTACTGAAAGAATACATTATTTTAATTCAAAAAAACAATTCAAACTGCATTCATAGATTTTTAAATAATTACATGGTTGAACCGGGAATCGAACCCGCTACACGAGAAAAAAAATGACCCTGTAGCTTTATCATACCGATCGAAAGGCTCCATCACAAGGAATTTTTTTTGCTAAATAACATACCCCCGGTTTCTCGTATACTAACAACACTTTGGTTAATTGACAGCTGTTAACAGTAGATTGACAGCGTGTTAGTGTACGAGAAACTGGGGGTTAGAAAACAAAGTCATTGGTACATTCCGGGATTCGAACCCACGACCTCCCGAATGAGAAGCCGGCGTTCTACCGCTCCGCTACCACAGCGCTGAAAACCCGCCATTAGCGTGATTTACGAGTAAAAAGTGATCCAACAGTAAAGTCATGAAAGTCATCTACGTTTTCTCTGCTAGTGTGAACGGGCCTTAATTACAGCCTAGCAACAAGGCTGCAGCTGGCAAGGCCAGCGCGAATTATGGAAAGTAGATATACACCGCGTCAGATCAAGGTCCCCTTGATGTAAACGAAGCTTGAAATACGGAGAAAGTTATAAAAGCTCGAATGTGCGAGATGAATGAATGACCAGCAGGGGGCGTACGATGACGATAGTAGCGCGTTTTTAATGTCAAAAGTCGCGACTTTCCAGTACATTAATTGTCAAATGCTGACATTGTAGCGCCACAAAACTCGTGACTCGTGCCATTGTACTACTCATGCACTGCCTCCACCTACTTGTCTTCCTAATCTGTGGATTAATCCACTTTAAACATCTCAATTACTCAGGTTTCCTCACGATGTTTTCCTTCACAGTTAAGCAAGAAAGCGAGTGGTATTGCTACTACAAATTCGCACCCTGGCATTTACCAAACAAAGTCACTGGTACTAGCCGGGGTTCGAACCCATGACCTCTTGATCGAATGAACCCACACCGCTCTTAATCTAGATAACTAGGATAACCCACATTCCCTCCTATTCATCCTATCTCATCTCTCCCTATAGATTACCGTCCTATTTTTATCAACGGTTTGTTTACGTCTACGTTACTTAAAACTGGTAAATAGTATAGTATGGTACATTCAATATCAAAATCGAACCGGTCATTTCCTGAATGTGCATACAGGTAATGGCGGTACCCTTTTCGTTAAAATGGATTGAATTGAAGCTGTATATATCTGCTGAAGCACTCTCGATTTTCGGATTTATTTTGTTAGCCTCTGTATTTTGTATTGCCTCTACAGATATGGTGCGCGAGTTTGACTCGCACTTGGCCAGTTGTTCATTATGTTTAGTTAAATTTGATGAAAAATGGTTATTGTTTCCTTACTGACATTCTTAACCACATTTCGGAAAAATAACTTATGGTCAATTAATATCATAATAAATTCACAGACCATAGCGTTCCACGATCTCCACTGTTATAAGGTCTATCCACGAGTGGGCGGCAAGATTTTAATTTATAATAATCCTCAAATAAGTACGAAGTTAGAGACTAAAATAAAAGTCTAAAAAAGCCCGTCTCGTGCCTGTCGGCCGCAGGTGCGGGAAAGTTAGTCTTTATCCTTAAAAGTATTAAGGTTTATTTTAGTTTGTATCGTTCCGCCCGCACGACATCGGCCAGTTGTAATATGGATAGCCCTATATTAAAGTAAAGTAAAAAACGCAAGAGATAAAATTATTGTGTTCACAGGGTGCAAGCTTATATCAAAAGTATTTTCTTTGTGACTGTATGCTCCCAGTGCAAGTGACATTAAACTTCTTTAAGTTAACAATGTAGATCACCTTCATTAGGCGGTCCAATAGTTCAGTGACAATTCTTGCTTCACAAGTGACATTCACTATTTATTATTATTTATCTATTTGAAGTTATGTACACAAGCGGTGGTAGCCTAGCGGACCCAGGGTCCAATGTTCTACCCACTAGGCGACCCAGAGACCCAGGTTCGATGCCCAGTGTAGGCACGTACTTTGTTTTCTAAGTTATGTACATTTGCGAAGTTATAGTAGCAATCATCATCATCATAATTCAGCCACAAGAAGTCCAATGCTGAAGATAGGCCTCCTCCAAAAAGACCGGTAGCAATACCACTCGCTAAGAGTGAAGGAAAACATCGTGACGAAACCTGAGTGTCTGAACTATTCACATGCCTCAGCGCTTGTAATCGCCAATCGTGGTGGGCACGCGTGGTGATTAAGCCCATACTCTCTCTCTGAGAGAAGGCCTGTGCCCTATTGTGGGACGTATATAGGCCGCTTATGATAACGCATATTCAATGATAATCTGGTGATGTTGAAACCATTGAAACTTTTAAAAATGAAATGATAACAGTAATTTCTCCCTACAACGGTTATTAATTAGCATCGATAATAAACTTTTGTATATTGAAAGCGGTTTCATTTATCGGTACCGAAGAATCAGTCTTTGCGTTTTGCGATATTTCAAAAACACGTTGCAAACATTCATAAGCCTCACACGAACTCAAGGTTAGGGTTAGTTGATTATTATAACATTGTTATCATAAGTTAGTTGTCTATTAAACTTCGATCAATCGGCCCGTGCACGTCCACTGCTGAACATAGGCCTCCCCAGAGGCACGCCGCTTTCTTCTGTCCTCGACCATCCTCATACAGCCGCTGTCAGCAAGCTGCCTCCGATCGTCGGTCCAAAGAGCTAATGGGCGTCCTACGCTGCGTTTGCTAGTTCATGGTCTCCACTCGAGAACCTTTCCCCATATCGACAAGTCTTGTGTTCAATAAAGTATAATAATAATAATCGACCATCGGTTCTGCATATGCCGGTTAAACATACATACCTACCTAAATTATTCCTCCATTTTGTTGGGTCCGTATTATTAATAAAGCGCGAGGTCACGCTTGAGAGCTTGAGGGCTCCAGGGAGTAACACTAGCGTCACCGAGGAAAAAAATTATGTCTTTTACAGGTCTGCAAAAAGTGTCTGCACAATCTCTCAATCATGTTAATAGTGATTTTTAGGACGCATGGCCGTAAACCTGAGGCAAAAACCTAGGACTAGATGGCCAGGTCCCAGGTTCGTGATCGCAGGTTCTTTGTCGTGGGTCCTACGAATCACTGTTAACACGACATGCTTTTTGTGGCAACTTAGATACACCACAGGCTACATCTATGGTCCTGTTTTATTTATTCTTTTTTTCTGTTGTGTATTTAGTTTTCTTTCTGTTGTTGTGCATATTATGTATCTTGTTGGTATAATAAATGTCTTTTCATCCCCCCATCTCGGAAAGAGTATTTTTGCTCTTCGATATCTGAGTGCAAAAGCCGTTTGTATCCGCTAGAGGATAAAGTAAATTGAATTTAGAACATCGAGTGCACTAAGTTTGTAAATTCAAAACATCATTAAACCTATTTACTTCTACCTCCATGGTGCCGAATTTATCATGCAACTTTTTTTAATTTGTTAAAAAGTCAGACTTCGAAACTCCTTTGTGTTTTTTTTTTGCATTTAGTCATTTCCCCGCAGAGGTGGGATAAAAAGTTACGTGTTGCACTCAAGTGCAAAGATTTTTCACCTTGTGCTCTTTTGATTTCCTCGCTAACGCTCAGGATTCTGATATTTGAATCACTCGCTGCGCTCGTGATTCAATTTTAGAATCCTTCGTTTCCTCTGTCATCAAAATTGAGTACGCGGTTAAAAAGCAACTTTGCACTCTTGTATAATAAATAACTATTCTTCTTGATAGAGATATTGTACAGACACTTTTGCAAATACGATCTGTAAAAGCAGATATGAATTTTTTTTATTGCTGGCGCTAGTTAGCCCACTAGATCCCCTTAAGCTGCTGGTTCCTTTCGAACAGCACCTTGAAATGGGCCCTCGAGAGCTATCTCAGAGCCAAGAGCGCTTTATTGTATACGGCCCTTAAAGGTGTGCGATTGATGCGCAGAGTTTTATGAAGAGCGGCATAATTTCCGACGTACCTGTAACAAAAACAAAACATTTTTGTTAAACAAAGTTATGTGTCTGGCTGAGAATAAACTAAACTTTTGCTCTCATATATCACGAAACAAAATTACCAGCGGCAGAACGTGTTTTAGTGATACACAACATTTTTCACGACGAGCAGTGTTTTATTTGGTTTGTTTCAAACAGCGGTTTACCTTCCTAACGCAACGGATGCACGTGGTCATAGTACCACAATATTTTTCAGTTTGGATAACCCAAATTGGAAAATAGAGTTGCCATAGTATCCGTACATTTATTTTTATTATGGACATACCTACTAGAATTATTATGCGTTGTCCGCGACTCCATTCGCGTAGAAATTTTTTGTATATTTTTTTCAAAATAAAATGTACCATATACTGTTCCAGACTATAATCTATATCTGTATCAATTCCATCTTGATTTCATTAACGGTTCTGGCGTGTTTTAGTAACAAACATCCATGCATCCAAACCTTGTTATTTATAATAGCGGTAAGATTATCGTTCTACAATGTTACATGTTGGGCTTTAGGATGTCAGCTACACATATTAGATATGTTTTTTGTTTTACCCACACAAGGTAAAACTCGCGCCCTGATGGTTTCGAACAAACTATTAAAAAACCTAACTTTGAAAGTAGCAAACAATGTTTTTCCTAACAACACAACTGCAAAGATAAGTTTGTAGTCGTAAAAATCGTAAAAAGTGTGAGTAAAACACAGCGCGAACAAAACAAACGATACAATGTCAAATCTACCGTAACTTGAACAATCTGTGCCAATATCGTATCACCAAACGAGCCAGCAGTTTCTTAATATCCCTAATACATCACATCGAGTGGAGCCAATATTTTCCGCCCAAAATTCGATGATAAAAATACGACCTTATTATGTCGATAGGTTTTGTTCTCGGGGTGTGAACAGGCTTTGAGCTGGCACAAAATAAGCTCAATCAAAAGGTCCGGCTAAGACGAAGCGTGGCTTCAACAAAAGGACCAATCTCTATGGTGAAATAAGCGCTTTTAATTCTGTACTGCAAAGGAAAATTTACAAAAGGATTTAATGCCAGTGTTACTTTCTAACAGCCAACACGCAGGCGGCACAGGTGAAGTGAAAAGACTATTCTAAGATGGAAATACAGTAAATGCGGGAATATGGCAAATGTATTTATTACGAAGCGAAGCGGTTTTTTGATGAAGCGAAACATATTTGTAAAGATTGTAGCAAGTGGCAAACCCTGGTCTCTGCCTGCCTCTCCGGAAAACGTGCCTGAGTTTACGTATTATAATGTATTTATTACAAACTTCATCAATACCGTAACAACATCTGTAGGCTTAGCATGCTAGATGCGAGGAAATGACAGGCGCCGCGGCATAAACTTTGCCGCTTTATTAGTTTTGTCGCAACAGCGAACATGATGTGAGTGGAAGAGAAATTTAAACACTGTTTAAAGTCTTTCTCGCAGGCGGCAAAATGGAGATGTCAGTTAAAAAAAAGGCTGCAATTTTTATATTTTTTTGGGTTGGTCACACTCAATCGGTACACTTCGACTGTATGAAAACACTATTCATTTGTTCATTTAGCTCTTCTGCGTTTTGTTCACAATTTTTTCCCCTAAGAACAGTCGATAACCTAAGTGTTTTGTCTGAAGTCTGAACTGACTATGAAGGTAAATATATGAATGGAATATCGAAACGTTTTTGTTCTTCTTTCCAACAACCGACCGACCTTACAAAACAAATAACAGTTTTCTGAAGTTCCAGAGAAAATGGAGCGAAACTGTTTACGACAGTTACATGTGTCTTTGTTCATTGGGCTATCTTTAAATTCAATGCAAAACTGCTTTATGTAATTATATGTCGTTTCGACCTTGTACAATGACGCCGTCATCTAATTTCACACAATTAATTTGCTATACTTATTAGACCTCTCGTGGCTGGTAAGTGAAGTGAAGACCTAGTATTAAAGCCATCCTCATATCCTCATTGGGTATGCTCATCATCCTCACATGACATAAATCAACACGAAAACTAAGAAACGCAAATATGTAAGAGTGTGATAGCAAAGACAAATTATAACCTAAAAGCCTTGTCTTTACCTAGACACCAACAGAGAAATTTCTGTTAGTTAAGCTGTCATTTTGCGAGAAAAAAACACCTTCATGTTCGCGGTTGCGGCTAACCATAGACAAACAGTATTAAACTGACAGAAGGAGGCGCGTTGAGACAGCTCACGCGGTCTTCATGTTCGCATCGGCGAGATATCCCTCTGTGACGTGATCTTAATACTGTTTAGTGTTTAATGTGACAGCTGAGAGCAGGCAAAATGATCAGCGTGCTAAGCCTACTGGAAGGCGTTCTGTTTCATTCTGTTTCGGCTTAGAGCTGAGCAATAAATCGTCCTTCCTCCGAAGCACAGAGACTCGTATTGGGCGCGATGTATCGCCACATATCACGCTACGTCTGCTCCCGTATATATGGGGGCTCGTGTGAAAAGATCTGGCCCTTTATTCGACAGTAAAAACGCTTGTCTATCTACAGGTTTATTTTTTAAATGCCCAATTGAAATGTGTCAATAAAGAGATCGTATTCAGGTAGATATTTTTCGAAATATCAGGGTACATGTGTATGTGGTCCTGGTCGCTGACCAAACAACAAATTCAGGCTTAAGGTTTGTCAGCGTGAAATAGACAGTAGTTTGTAGTTTTTTAGACGTCCGAACACCACACTACGCGCAATTTTAAAAACGAATAATCGTCGTACTCTCCCTCTGAGAGAAGGCCTGTGCCCTACAGTGGGACGTATATAGGCTGCATATGTAATCGTCGTAGACGTCTCGAAGGAGAAATTAAAGTTCAGCTGGGCTGGCCAAGTCAATCGAATGCACCCGGGTAGGCGGGCAAGACTCGCCACCGAGTGGGTGCCACAAGGCTGACGTCGATGATCTGATTGACTGAGATGATGTCAACCAACATCTGCCGGAATGATCTGAGGTTGCCCAGAATCGAAAATTCTGTACTGAAGCGGGAAAAACATTTTCCCAGCGTGGGATACAACAGGCATAGAGGTTTCCTAAAAAATATTTTGTTAAATTCGCATTTTGCATCTTATTTAACACATGGCTTGCAGCCTTTTTTTATAAAACACTGTCAGAAAAAATATAAAAAGGGCTATTTGAATAAAAACTGACGAAAAATGGAAATTAAAAAAAAAGTAAACTGAATAAGTTAAATGTAAGTAAATGTCGGGTTCAAAAATTCTGCATTTTAAAATAACCCCGTATATCAGACGATAAATATTATTACTTGAATGTTTACCTCATGGTGTTTTTTCTGGATTTGCTCAATCTTCTTCAGCATTCTCGATACATCTGGATATGTCTTTAAACTTATAAACTAAGAGAACGGCCAATTCTAAGCCGGCACTGGACCGGTTAATACTCCTAAGTGAACCATTTCGTTAAAGTGCTCTAGAACTTGTATTGATTTAAAAAATATCTGGATTGGGTCAATTCCTACTAATTTCAAACGAGTGATTATTGGACCGTGACCGGCGAAAAACAGAGCAGGCTGGGATAATATGCTGTAACAATATATCCCAGAGGGGTAGGCCTTTGCCTACCAAGTCGCAGTCCCTGAGACTGCCACTTGCTACGATCCTGACAGATCACTTTCGCTTCATCGACATTCATTAGTCGTTGCATGCACGCACGCCGGTTTCGGGTACTTTTTATCTTGCCTTTTGCAAATACATCCCCTATTTGGTCGAAGTATGTCCGCCTGGGACGTCCCTTACCGGCCTTTCCACTTACATTAGCTCAAACCCAAATTAACCAATTTCTTATAAGCACTTTTGTTAACAAAACAACCACTAAACAAATCGTTTGATACAGTTCACATATAACAAATTGTTAAGAGACTGCATGAAACAGCGAAGGTAATGAATAAACGAGTCCGCCATCAGAATGCCAAATGCGGGCTTTTTCGGCCGAACCGTGATCTCTCCATAATAGAACATGGACACATGACCGCGCAATACACCGACTGTGCCATGAAACACAGAGGTATACCTGGGTTATTGAAATAATTCTCATCGGCATTCTGAACGATCCTGAAGAAACCTCTTTCGCTTCAACAATATTAATTAGTCCTCACAAGAAGGTTCGCCAGTTTTGGGTACTTTTTATCTTGCCCTACGATAACACCTGTTTGGTCGAACTATGTTGTACAGTAACGTTACTTTCCAAAACTTTATTTGTTTATATATATATTTTATAAACTTTTCACCACATTGTTTTGCTATTTTCGATTTACTGCGCAATTTTATTAGATTTATTAAACTGAAACGAAACGCTATCGGCATCATCATCATCAGCCATTTAACGTCCACTGCAGGACATAGGCCTCCCTCATGGTTTTTAACCATGAAGGGTTATGCCATAATCGCCACTCTTGGCAGGCGGGTTGGCGATCGGCATTCTTAGAGTCACTAAACTGTAGGGCAGAAGTTTTTACGTAATCAAAAGAGTAAAAGAGAGAGAATTAAGCCAGAGAAATAGAAAGAGAGAGAGAGGGTACGAGTATAAGATTTTCGAACTTAAGCTTAAAAATTCAACAACTCAAACTTAACTCTCTTAATTACTCAAGTAAGTGAATAGAGAGTGACAACTGCGGTTAACGGTACTCATATGAAAAGAACGGTGGTAGCCTAGTGGGTAGAACATTGGACTCGGAAGCGAAAGACCCAGGTTCGATTCCCAGTGCGGGCATATACCTATGACTTTGTTTTCTAAGTCATGGTACATTTATGAAGTTATAGCAGAAATACCACTCGCTAACTGTGAAGGAAAACATTCTTAGGAAACCTAAGTGTCTGAGCTATTCGCATATCTCAGTGTTTGAAATCGCCAATCCGCGATGGGGATGCGTGGTGATTAAGCACATACTCTTTTTCCGAGAGAAGGCCTGTCACCTACAGTGGGACGTATATAAGCTGCTTATGATATCGGAAAAAACCGGCCAAGTGCGAGTCGGACTCGTGCACGAAGTTTTCCGTACCATTATCTATACAAGATTAGACAAAGATCGAGACAAGATAGATCAGGGTACATTGAGAACAGCGCCATCTATAAAAATCAAAAAAGAATCGTTTAACATTGACATTTAACGACATGTCATCGGCGCTGTGAAGGTTACATAGATGACCGCTAGATGGCGAGCGGTCTTTAGACAATGTTTGTACTATATATTAAATATTTATTTTATTCTGTGTGAATATTGAGGAAGCGAAAGTGATGTTAGGATCGTGGCAAGTAGCAGTCCCTGGTCTCTGCCTACACCTCTGGGATCCAGGCGTAAGTTTATGTATGTATGTATTCTATTAATTTTTAGTATTTGTTTTTATACACCATCTGTGAACATTTCAACTGTCTAGCTATCACGGTTCACGAGATACAGCCTGGTGACAGACAGCCAGACAGATAGACAGACAGACGGACAGACGAGTCTTAGTAATAGGGTCCCTTGCCCCTTTGGGTACGGAACCCTAAAAGTAAGACAGAGTCAGGTACAGTCAACAACACATCATACTTTACATATTTGTTACAAAGTCTACCTTAACGCAGCTTATTAGAATGCACGTATTGATTGATACAAAGCTTAATATTTTGACGGATTGTTCTATAATTGTAGAGACCACAAATATTTTCCGAAGTCTTGAAGCTATTCGCTAAAAAGATACCTCTGTTCGATTCAATATTTCCTCTCCGTTATCTTTTTTTACACGCCGTTACATATGGATCTAGCGAATCTGCATATAAATTGAAAAAAATATGTACCGACTGGGTTTTTCGTTTCATAACGCAGGTGCTTCTTCTTAGAAAATTGTTCCTACCGCCGTTTTCTTTTTTATCGTGGCGCAAATCAAAATTTAAATAATAATAACTGGTCTTGGTCCCAAACTGGGGTACCCTGTGCTATGGTAACCAGGCAAGGACAACACAAACGTAGTAATACATACATAAACTCACGCCTGTATCCCAGAGGGGTAGGCAGAGACCAGGGACTGCTACCCGCCACGATCATGACAGATCACTTTCGCTTCCTCAACATTCATTAGTCGTTGCATGCGCGCACGCCCGTTTCGGGTACGCAGTAATACAACCAGAGTAAGGCCATTTGTACGAAGCAAGTACGGCGGCCACCAGTGGGAATCGAACCCACGAGCTCTGTTTTGGTAGCCAAGCGTGTTAACCGCTAAACCAACGAATGAGCTGAGGGACCTTTTTAAATAATAATCTGCGAAAACCTTGAGCTAGATTGAGCATTTTGTTATTTTGAGCAGTGCTTGCCAGATTATCTTATCCTTACATGATCGTTACTCGCGCTTTCGCGTTTTTCGTCGATCCAACAACGCGTCGCTGCTTATGTAAATCGCCTTAAACATTTTTTTGACTGTTTTACGAAAGGTTAAGACGATAAACAAAAAAATATTTATTTTGACAACCGCGGCCGGCGCGACCGTTTGCCACAAAAACTTACTTACCTACTGGTTTGCGATCGCCTGCCACGCTTGGCAGGCGGGTTGGCGATCGCAGTACACGGTTGGAATCTCAGGAAGACGCGGCGGCCCGTCTCCTGGTAATTAATTTCCTTTGTCGCCTTGTACGATATCCACGGAATATTTTTCTTACCCTGTACTAAATTTTAGATTGAGAAAATTTGTTTCGAAAATTAATAATTCTGTAAAACACTATTCTTCATTTAAAACTACGTATGGGAATCGCTCGTAGCCCCGGCTGCCTGAGTGATCTTAAACGATCACGAAGGTTAAGCAACACAGGGCGCGTTCAGTGCATGGATGGGTCGCCGTCTATGCCTGACGCTAGTGGCATTTTCCCGAGCGGTTCCGTGCTTCGCAAGGCACGTTAAGCTGTTGGTGCCGGCTGCCGTCGATAGATGGCAGTCGTTAAGCCAAGTCAGAGGCCTTAGGGCGGCTTGACAACTTCTGACAGTAGACGAGCTACTAGTCTACAAGCCTCCACCAATCCGGACTTGGCCCCCGTGGTGGAGTATGGCCTATACCTTCCTCAGGGAAGAGACCCGTGCCCCTCGGTGGGGACATAATGGGTTGATGATGATGATGGGAAAACAAAAATATATTTAAAATGTCCGTAATTAAATTACTCATCAAACCCTCAGACCACATTTATCAAAATTTTACTCATTTTATTACAATAATAAAAATGTTAAAATGTCCGAGCGAGACAGCAATCTTCACGGAAGAAAAGTCTTAAACTGTGTTGCAAAAACCTACCAACATTTTTGATGACTTTAAGAAGGACCCATTATAAAGGTCGTTTTCATTAATTCATTAATTTGCGATTCATCGCCTTATTTACAAAAAGACTGGCTGGTCGCAAGAATAAAAGAAAGCAAAAACGCTTCGATACGTGTACAGTCGATAGCAGGTCGACCTTAATGTTTTGGTCGCAAAGTAACTCTTAAACAAAGTCATTAGCACCTCAACCGTAACCTCAATGAAGGTTGAGGTGCTGTTGTTGTACGGTGCAACCGCACATGTTTTGTCCAGTCAGCAACTCACCTAACTAGCGCGGAAACAGACTTTAGTTCGCAACTGCCAATCAGCCGCGCCGAGGTTGAGAGTTTATGAGGTTCTAATTTAGCATCGAAAGGAATGTATGAGAGCTCTTATTTTTAACTAGCAGTGCCCGCGTCTTCATTCCGGTGGTAATTGAAAAAACCTATAGCCCACCCCATTCTAAATACTGGCGAAATAATTTTTGAACTCGGATAAGTAGTTTCGGAGATTACATCCTACATAGTACGTATAGATTAGTATATAAAAGCGAAGACCAAATAATAAAGTAACATCGAGCCTAAGAAATTACATCTAAACGATTGAGGAAAAAAGTTATTTTTATTTCGTTCACAAGTGAAAATACGGTGGCTAGCTTGCATTTTGGCACACTAACACTCCTCCGCGGGGATTGTGTAAATGCCGTAAAACGTAACAACTTCAAATTTCACGTATAACGGTTAGGCTCTATCGTTAAACTTAACGGCCCAAAACAGCCGTGTAGATAGCAGAATTGGGGTGAATTTTTGGGGAATTTTTGCGTTTATGTTTTGTCATCGGGGCGTATGTAAACTCACGCCTGTATCCCGGAGGGGTAGGCAGAGACCAGGGTTTGCCACTTGCCACGATTCTGACAGACCTCTTTCGCTTCATCAACATTTATTATTATGTTTACGATTACTTTCTATCTTGTTGTTTGCTAATACATATCGGCAAAGAACATCCCAGGCGGACATCACCATCATCATTCAGCCACAAGAAATCCACTGCTGAACATAGGCCTCCTCCATGGATTTCCAAAAAGACCGGTTGGAAGCGGCTTGCATCCAGCGTCTTCCTGCCACTTGGATGAGGTCATCTTGTGGCTGGTCGTCCTACGCTGCGCTTGCCGATATGTGGGCTCCATTCGAGAACTTTTCGGCCCCGTCGGCCATCAGTTCTGCGTGCTATGTAGTGGACATAGTTCGACTAAATCAGGGACGTTCCTTACCGGTCGTTCCACTCACATTCGCTCGACATATTTCTTTCATCAGTCTTTCTTCCTTCATCCTCTCCGTATGTCCAAACCATCGCACATTCCTTTCTGACTTCTAGTTCTTGTCAGCTACTCGGTGGGTAATAATCATGTGCATAATCGGAAGTACCTGGATGACCGAGGTTAATTATTTGGTTAATCGTGTTTTTTGGTAATCATATTTAAATGAAAAAAAGGGGAAATAAGTAATCGGACTGGAGACATCTGGTCTGGACTCGAACCGGGGTCTTCTGGTGTCGTGACCGCCCGATTTTCCACCTGAGCTACCACAACCGTGCAGAAATTTACCTTTGTATTCTAATGATACTGTAGCAGTTTTTAATTGCCTGAAAACATGGATAAAACGACGTTTTCTAAAAATGAAACCTAGCTAAATCGATATATCGCCCCCGAAACACCCCGCATACAAAATTTCATGAAAATCGTTGGTGCCGTTTCCTAGATTCAGATTATATTCGTTTAAAGGTATTAGATAAATATCTACTAAATACGACACAAAAGTTAAAAAACATTTTAAAAAAGCAAAATACAATAAAGTTATTTTCGGATACCATCTTATAGGAAGAAACTCTGAGGCTATTCGATTTGTTAGTTTTTCGTGAGCTTAAGCAATAAGCATATTGTCTCGTCACCAATATTTCCTGGTTTCATGTGGGAACTTTTCGGTTTTTGTAGAATTTTGTAGGCCTCATATCTCTTATTAGTTTCAAAAATTTCGCCACGAGACTAATTTTACAAGAATGTCTTTTCAGCAGATATAAGAAACCCCGCAAACGCATAGAATTTATCGGTAATAACTGAAATTTTGTAATAATAATAATAGTCTGATCAACGCATCGTTGTTCAATATCATTTATTTGACGCTATTGCGTAGTCTACTAAGCAATACTATTATAATGTCATCACAATGGTATAACCCGCGCAAATTAAAGAGGGATCTCCCGCGAAGGGATTGAATCATCTGAGGCACTGAATTAAGTTGCACGGGTATACCATTGATTGGCAAGTAAACTACCAATAGTGTCAATGAAACAACCATTACCGTACTAATATCACTCTCTTAACATTATATACATTTAAGAGACTCGCCCCCCTCGCTTAAAACACGGAATTGAAGATTAACGCTCCGTCACTTTGACGAGGAACAGGAATGCCTGTGTGACGTCAGTCGGACAGTTTCGGAGCTCTTTGCCGCGAATTTCGGTAGTAACGTACGTGCGAATTATGCATCGGCTGGTGAAATTACTTGACTAGGAGGACGCAAAGGACGTCAAGGCCTTTCACGGTTGGGTCACGTGACATGTTTTCATTATGCGTCAATCGGATGGAAAACATGACGCGTGTGCAAGCGTCGACTGAACGAGTGACAATTCGTTCGTTCATGCAGCTGCCATTATACTATAATGAAAAGAATCCCTTGTGCTCAGCGCAAGAGAAGGTCTTACTGCAGGCCTTATGTGTCTTTGTTAGATAATGCAACACCGTTTAGAGAGAATTCTTACTTACACTATATACACCATGAATTTTGGGTGATTTGAGAGCCATAGCAAAATGAACGCTACCGAATACACTTGCCTGTTTTTTTTTTTAAACAAGGCACTTTAAACGCATTTTCAAAAAATACCTCGACACAAACTCGAATTTGTGAAAACCATTAGTAGACACCCAGAGCGGCGCGTGCGCGCTAACGCTAACGAGAAACGCTACTAATTGTTCGCGAATTTTCGGATCAAGATTTCTCAACTCATTTATTTTTATTTTCGTAGTCGACAAGGAACCCTTATAGTTTTACCACGTCCGTCCGTCTGTCTGCGGCCTAGCTTAGAGACGAGTATTATTAATATATTCATCATCATCATCATCAGCCATTTGACGCCCACTGCAGGACATAGGCCTCCCTCATGGTTTTCACAACTATGAGGGGTTTTGCCATAATTTGCCACGCTTGGCAGGCAGGTTGGCGATCGCAGAATGAGGTTAGAATCTCAGGAAGACGCTGCTGCCCGCCTCCTGGTAATTACTTCCTTAGTCGCCTTCTACGACAACCACGGGAGGAAATGGAGTGACGCTATTCTTAATCCGGTGCCACACGGATTTATTTTATTTTTTTAATTTATTTAATTAGTAAAGACCGTCGCCAATCTGCGGTGTAGTTTATTGGCGTTACGCTCCTATAATTTATGGTTTACAATCAGTCTTTTACAGCTCTTAATATTTTAAGTATTTTAACTTATTATTAATATATTATTAATCTTTTAATCACGCCGCCGACAAAACGGTAGAATAAAATTTTTGAAAAATATAATTTTTAGGGTACCTACCTCCCGTACTAAATTAGGGATGC
Organism: Yponomeuta evonymella; assembly: GCA_963969515.1. NCBI lineage: Eukaryota > Metazoa > Arthropoda > Insecta > Lepidoptera > Yponomeutidae > Yponomeuta > Yponomeuta evonymella. Next base: position 10,371,275 of record OZ018357.1, read on the forward strand.
AATTATTTTTCTCGCTTACACCATAGTGTGGGTATCGTTGGACTGGTCGTTTAAAAATATTGTAGGTGTAGGAAGATTTAGTGTTCCGTTTGCGAAATATTAAGCTTTAAAGCGCATTTTTTTGTCCGAGCAGGGCGTGCCCATCTCCTCTCTCCTGGCTAAACGATTGAATGTACAAACGTGAAAAAATTTAGGGCAGTAGCACATATAATGAACTTAAAAGAAAAACTATCACAGCTAAGTAGGCTATACAAGTTAACAAGTAATGGGCGACCAACTTGCATAACATAACAACATAACATAAACTCACCCCTGTATCCCAGAGGGGTAGGCAGAGACCAGGGACTGCCACTTGCTACGATCCTGACAGATCACTTTCGCTTCCTCAACATTCATTAGTTGTTGCATGCACGCACGCAACTGGAAAACTTCGTACAAAATCCATTGAAAATTACTTCGATGAAGTTGTTGGCTCTGTAAAGCAGAAAAAAACCCTCTTTCTACGGAACGCACTTAGCTGGTTTTTATTACTAATTACATAACCGCGGCACTCAAACCACCCAGATTTCAGCGTGTTTATAGTTGAAGTGACTGCTCAGATGCTGTAGTGTACGGCTTATTTTTAGAAGGACGTAAACCAGCCTCTCAACTCAGTTGGCTTGAATCCGCAGGAATGGGAATGACTATGTCAATACGAGCGGAGCCAACTAGGCCGCGGATTTCCTCACGTTTTCCTCCATATTCAGCGCAAGAGAACTGTCCAACCAAATAGGGAGTATTAATGTTTTGAGGGTTCATGCATCGCATATTAGCCTGTGTCGTGAGTCCTACTCGCACTTGTCCGGTTTTTCAATCACATACTTTCCTTCTTAATATGATTATATTCTTTTTTTGTTGCACTAACCCGTGCTGAGGACAATTTTAAAAACCTGCTAACCGTACCAGCGCTCTCCCAACTGAGCTCAGTTGGAAGAGCGCTGGCACTGTTAGCCAGAGTTCGCGGGTTCAAGTCCCGGCATGGGTGGAATTTTTAGCCTCTAAATAGGTTTTTTCGTAATATGAACAAACTGATCCGAAGGAATCATCTAATACTAGTCGATTTTTTCTTTATCTACAATTCAATATCTACAATCTAATGTAAAATCACAAAGAGATTTATGGGTTGATTCCTCACGATTCCTCTAAAACACTCCTCATAGGTAAACTGCCTCTAATAATCTGTGGTTACGTCTTTTCCTTTACCACCGATTATTTAAACTGCCGCTGAGGAGTGTCTTTATAAATAGACCCTAAATCTCGAAACATATTTTCCTACGAGCAACTTCGGCAGTCTAGCCCGGTACTGGAACAAAGCCGACCTATACTAAAACTATAGACGTATCACGGAGAGACAGACAATTATTGTCTATATTTTGAGTTTCAAAACGATTCGTTAACAAGTTAATGAGAACGTAGCAAAATTGTAATAAGGGCAACGTAGTACGAAAGAAAAATGACATAGAATATATTTTTTTAATTTCTCACAAATTTCGCACTGTCGTAATAAAGCCAAGGCTTTGAAAGAAAAAATGTTGCTACTTTGTTAGGGTTCCGTACCCGAAGGGTGCCAAACGGAGGCCAAACTCTGCCTCCGCTCTCTGTCTGTCTGTCTGTCTGTCCGTCCGTCCGACCGTCCGACCTTTAAAGGGCGCTATCTTAAACCGTAATAGAATGTGTGTTATTGTTATGTGTTAGAGGATTACCTAAAAAGCAATAAAATTTAAAAATAATAAAAAACAAAGGGGGTCTCTATACAACAAACGTGTTTAATGGCCGTTTTTTTGTTTATGCTCTATCGTAAAAACGGTAATACATAGAGGCATCAAACTTGGCGTGATTGTGGGACAAATAATAAAAATCGGCCAAGCGCGAGTCCGGAACCTTCGGTGCGCGAGTCCGACACACTTTTACTGTTAACTGTCATAAAGCCACCGAAAAAATACCCTAGGCTATTTATGGTAAGATAATCTGACAAACAGGGCTTTAGCCCTGTCATTTTAATAAGTGGGTTCATGAAGGACTTTGAAGTTTGCCGTATTGGATTTTCGATCTCACATTGTTGTGTGACCTCTCTATCAAAATCGGCAGTGCACAGTAAATCACGTTATGTACTGCAAACCGCAGGCATGCGTTGTCAGCTCCTGTATTATGCGCATCAAATTCTGAACGATTCCAATCGTCTCACTGTCAGATTAGCATGGTATTTGACAGTTAGACGATTGGAATCGCTCAGGATTTGGTGCGCCTAATTGGGTCCCAGGAGTCAGGAGATCCATACACCCACTGGGAATTGCTTTGCTTTACTATGTAACTTAGACAGTTAATAAATTTAATGTACTTTTATTATGTATAGTGTTATTATGTAACAGGAGGAATGGCTTTTTGGTACCATTGTATCGGTATGCAATCTTATAAAAGTTTAAAATATAACGATAATTAATGGTTATCTATTAAGTACTCCTATAGGATGTATAAACCATACTCTATCTTGTAGGATTACGTATACTATGTAACTTAGATATTTAAGAAATTTTATGCACTTTTTTATGTGTATATTGTGTGCAATAAGGAGTTTTATCTAATCTAATCTAAAGTAAGGTAATAGTACATTACGATAGTGCGAAAAGTAGGAAATTCGCAACGAGTGGCGATAAATTAAAACACGACCGAAGGGATTTTATATAAAATATTTTATAGTACATATGGTGCTACATTACCGCACTAGTGCGATAATGATCACTTTACGTGCCTATGTCGAAACTTCAAAGGGCCATATGTACTATAAAACGTTGTACGATACACGTGCGAATAGGTAATTCGTAACTCGTGTCGATATAAAACACTCCCTTCGGTCGTGTTTTAATTTATCGCCACTCGTTGCGAATTTCCTACTTTTCGCACTAGTATCGTAATGTACTATTAAGGGTTCCGTACCCCAAGGGTGCCAAACGGGACCCTATTACTAAGACTTCACTGTCCGTCTGTCTGTCTGTCACCAGGATGTATCTCATGAACCGTGATAGGATAGGCAGTTGATAGGCAGTTGAAATTGTCACAGATGATGTATTTCTGTTGCCGCTATAACAAAAAATACTAAAAACAGACTAAAATAAATATTTAAGGGGAGCTCCCATGCAACCAACGTATTTTTTGCTTGGTATAACAGGTAGACGCTTGAAATATATACAGAATATTTAGCTTCGCTATATTCGCTTCAAAAATAAATAATTAATATAAAATAAATATTTAATGTATGGGAGCCCATACAATAAACGTGATTTTTTGCCTTTTTTCTTGATCTTTGTGTCTAATGTTGTATAGATAACGGTACGGGACCCTACGTGCGCGAGTTCGACTCGCACTTGGCCGGTTTTTTTTATTAATAGTAGTGGTTACAAACAGACATACTCAACTGTAGTCTGTTAAAGTTAGCCTGTTATAGTTACTGAAACTTTATACTCGTATATATCGCAATTTCAAGTTGTTCTGCAATGTCCAAACCTTGTTCACGGCGGCAGAAGTCGACATTGCAGTCATTTACCGTCCATCACGGATGACTGAGCATTTTTCATTTCATTCCCATCGGATTACATCGGCAGCATTGACCCACCTTCAAAGGATATAATGGGGCACACAAAAAAAGGCGCATGGACGTTTTGCAAATATTTCACATTCACAAAAACTGAAATCAATTTATCGCTGGCAGATATTAGGGCGTCGATTCACAGTGAGTATTAATAAATATAGGGATAAATTAAGTAACTTAAATTTCATGACATCCTACTCGAGTTTTCAATTCTATTGATTTTTCAATCAAAAGAGGTCTAGATTGTTTTATTGCATCAGAACAAAGCACGGGTCGCGTGACACATTTTTTTATTCCATTGACATCGAGACTGACAAATATGCGCGCGTAGACATGAAGCAGCAATGAAGTTAAATCAGATCGTTCATGCATTTGTCATTGTACTACAATCTATTTACATAATCTAGGCCCAAGGTCTGCCACTTGCCACGATGCTGGCAAACCTCGTCAAGCACGCACACCGGTTTCAGCTACTTTTTATCTTGCCCTTAGCTAATACATCCCCCAAAAATACGTCTTTCAACCAAATACTTTAAAATGTTTTGGCAAGACTTTCATTGTTTATTTTGGCATTATGGAACGACAACGTAGCTAAACTGATAAATAAAATTGAAAAGTCAATAGCTACCATAGAGAGCTCGCCAGCTTTTATTACAAAACCTGCAAATGAGCGCTTACCTTTTGCAAACGTTTTGCACTGAATTGGTGAAATAAATCTAGGGCATCAGTGTTTTGTTGCAGAGCATTTGGAATAAACGTTGGGGCATTTACAATGGCGTTCAGATGTGGTCCCAGATAAACAACAATATTCTATTTCACAGTTGTGTGTAGGTAACTGTAAATTGTTACAAAGAACTGAGAGAAACTATTTTTCAAGTGGCACACAGTAACCATGTGAAACCGTGTTTACGTGAACTGCTAAGTACCTCACTGCTTGTAAAAGTGTTGCTTATAGGTATTTATATTGTAGGTTTCCAATTTGACTTTCGTTCAGAATGTAGTAAAACCGGCCCCACTCACTGTGTGAGATAAAGTAAGATTTCATCCCCTAAGTATGAGCTTGTAGCAATAACAAAAACAGGCCAAGCGCGAGTCGAATTCACGCACCGAGGCTTCTGTACCACCTTAATCATTCAATTCGACATCCCTTACATGGAGTTCGACTTACTTGGCTGGTTTTTAGGGTTCCGTAGTCGACAAGGATTTTTAATAGGATTTTTAAGGATTTTCAAATTAATCACGCCGACAAAACGGTGGAATAAAATCAAAATTTTTTATTTAGGGGTACCCGACACTAACGATCCCCACACTTTGATGTAAGCATGAAAAAAAATTGCCAAAATTCAGCTTTCTCGTACTAATTGTCTCTGAGCTAGGCCGCGGACAAACAGACGGAAAGACAGACAGATAGACCGACGGACGGACATGGCGAAACTATAAGGGTTCCTTGTCGACTACGGAACCCAAAAAACGAAAGAATAAATAAGAAAAACTAATCAGTATCCAGAGATCTCAACGGGACTCCACGGTTAATCAAGCAGGGAATTATACGGTTGATGTCAATGTCTCTGAAATAACAAAGAGATATGTAAGCTATAAATATGTAATATATCTCAGTAATATTCTATCCAAATACCCGATTTATTTTATTAGTCGATTTTGCTGCCTCTTTTTATCCTTTCACTCGTCTGCAACGTCTACAACTTGACAAATATATAAAGGTTAAAATAAGAAAAGTAAAGTAAACTTTTAGTTTGTTTTCGTTTAAGAAGTTTATTTTTGTTTTAAATTCTTTTTACTTAAGCTTTAATGTTTTTAGTTTGTGCTTTTTAGTTTTAAGTACCTACTCTTAATAGATGTATACATTCCTTTGGGTGCACAGCAGACTTGTTATGTAAAACTTTAAATTTGTACTTTATTTGTGTGGCCCTGCCTATGTATCTGAATAAAAAAATTAACAAATAACTTGATCAAGTAACATCGATATTATGTACGTCAGAAAAAATATCAGTAACTTTAAAACTGTAGGTAGCCACCACAATGTTAAGATAAGATAAGAATATTTTTTGTTGCAGACCGGAAAAAATGTTAATATTATACTATAGATAAAAATTAAGTTTCCTTCCCAAGATTAGGCTGGCGAAGGTTAATACATCCTTTATTATACGTTTCTACAATAAGATCCCTGAAGATATTATAATAAACTTGCCAGAAATGCGGTTCAAAAAATGTGGGCTACAAAAAGGGCAACTACTGAATATTAAAGACTAGCTGTGCCCGCGACTCCGTTCGCGTACATTTCGATTTTTACGAAGCAGCATTTGTATGGGGGCCACGTCTTATCATAACTGGAGCTAGAATTTAAATAGCCTATCCTGTGTCCCAGATGTCTATATGTTTTTATACCAAATTTCATCAAATTCGGATAATTGGTTTAAGAGTTATGGAGGAACATACATACATGCATACACACATACAGAAAAAAATTCTAAAAATCGTGAAATTAGTTTCAGTATCATATATTGAGCCTATAAACACAATATCTCTGAAAACAAACTAACTTACTCCATGACCGACCCTTACAGATTTATTATTAGTATAGATAGAATAGAAGATAGATTATTAGATGACAAAGGGCAAGAGCTGGATGAGAGTAGCCGAGGACCGTGCTCAGTGGCGTGCTATAGGAGAGGCCTATGTCCAGCAGTGGACAAGCATAGGCTGATGATGATGATGATGATGATGATGATGAGATGACAAAGATGTCTGGAATTAAAGACAGTACAATGCATTAGTATACTGTGTCCTAGAATAATATGTAAACTCTGTTAATTAAGGAACATATTTGAAAAGACGTTGAAAAGTTTGGAGTTGTTTCGTAGATTTTTTCTCCAAAATGATTTTGAAATGGACACATAGTTTTAGTTGTAACGTTCAATAAGTCACAGTTTTTGTGTAATTTTGAATAAAAAAAATTTGAATTTTGTATTTGACTTCGCATATGGACGTATCTCGGGTCTCATTGGGGGGCAGCAGCGGTTGTGCATCTGCACACCATGCGAGAGGTCCCGGGTTCGAATCCCACAAAAAAAAACCCCAGGTCTTGGATGTTTACATGTTTGTGAGAGTATGGGCTTAATCACCACGCGTGCCCACCGCGGATTAGCGATTTCAAGCGCTGAAGGAATGAATAGCTTAGACACTCAGGTTTCCTCACGATGTTTTCCTTCACAGTTAGCGAGTGGTATTTCTCCTCTATAACTTCACAAATGTACATAACTTAGAAAACAAAGTCATAGGTACATGCCCGCACTGATAATCGAACCTGGGTCTCCCGCTTCCGAGTCCAATGTTCTACCCACTAGGCTACCACCGCATCAGTAATTTATGTGCCTGTTTGTAAATGTTTATGTTTATTTATAAAGAATATTAGAAATATATCTTTTTTTTTAGAATAGAATAGTTTATTAAAATCAAGTTGCACAAAATAAAGTTTACAAAAATACTGTTTACATAACAAAAGAGGAACTTACATGATTGCAAAATATTGGCTGTTAACAATTTTGAAGTAACTGTGGTCCTCACACTAGGCACGTTTCTCCAAATTGTTCCTCAGAGGCAGTTTAAATAATCGGTGGTGACGTTTCTCCCTTAACCACAGACTATTTAAACTGCCTTTGGGGAGTGTTTTAAGGCATCGTGTCATTACAAATAAGTCCGTTACTATCCTTCGGTCCTTAGAAAAATTTTGTTCTTACATCGACCGCAAACTCATTCCGACTGCGCGGATTTTTGTTCAAGTTATCTGCCGGGCATTACACCTACCCTACCAGTTAGTTCTATAAACAGAAGCAAGTCAGGATATGCATATTATGCATAGTCAAACGCCTAATTGAATATGTCCAATGACGTTTACTAGGTAAGGATAATTCAAACGCAGACAATCCAGGGATCCATAAATTATCATCCCATTACTGCGGAGTGTTACCAAGTCACCGTTATACGAAGTACCTCATCATATGCATCTGGATGCACTTAGTAAGTCTTCAAGTACAGTCATCTCTAAATTTTGAGTCGATTTAAGTGTACAGAATCAACATGAGTCGAAGCTCAGTCAAGCACAAGCGCCTCTGCTTGTAACCTTTTCGTTTATATATATATTTTTAATTTTACTTCTTTTATTTCGTCCATTTCCACAAAGAGAGATAAAAATGATTCCGTCAAAAGTTTTATTTTAAGTCTGAAACGTTCAGTCAATTCAACATCATATTTTAACATGATTTCATTTTTATTAGTAGCTTGATATGTTCGTAACATATTTACGACAAACTTCGTAAATATGTTAACAAATCTAGGAATTCAGTTTGAACCTACTTCTAACGACGATATTATCGTGTCGATTTGATATACACGTTTTTAGGGTACGATTAATCAATTGAAAATTTTGCACCAAAATCCGTTGAAAATTACTTGTTAGTTCTGTAAAGCAGATAAAAAACCCCTCTTTCTACGGAACCCTACTCTGCGCGTGGCCCAACACGTACTTGGCCGATTTTAGCTTAGTCGCTGAATATTTGGAAATTAAGTTACCTTATTTTCCACCTTTCAATGCATGACCGACAAAGGCGATTTTCTTAGTTTTTAAAACTTTAATTTATTTTGTGTAAATAACATATACTATAATCGCACTCACTGTTTTACAGAGAATTGTGAATGCTTGCGTAGAAGAAGGCGGGATTGGTTATACTAACAAACGTTTACTTCTTCACAGTAATTTCAATCGAATTTCTACGACTTTTCCTTTTATAAGTTGATCGACTGTACTGTTCATCGTTAACATATAAAGCTTACTTGGCTGTGATACCTGGTTTTGCTTTTACATACATACATACATAAACTCACGCCTCTATCCCAGAGGGGTAGGCAGAGACCAGGGACTGCCACTTGCCACGATCCTGACAGATCACTTTCGCTTCCTCAACATTCGTTAGTCGTTGCATGCACGCACGCCGGCTTCGGGTACTTTTTATCTTGCCCTTTGCTAATACATCCTCTATTTGGTCCTTCCTTTTATCTTCCCTAATCATTTTGAGTTCATATTATTTTACAAAAATTGCATTTACTGTACTACAGAGAACTGTGAATGCTTGCGTAGTACCTGGTCTAATTGTCTACATTACTACGTGAGAGCTGCGAAGACATAATGGTTGTGGGAACTGCACTATGACCTTAGATCTCTCCATTACCTCCCATGTGGTTTCTAACGCGTTACGTTAAACCTGCATCCGTCGATTCTATTAACAACATTGTTGTCATTAACGAGAAATAGGCGACCAACTTATAAAGGGAAAACTTCGTACAAAATTCACTGAAAATTATGTTGATGAAGTTGTTAGTTCCATAAAGCAGACAAAACCCCTCTTTTCCACAGAACCTTACACTGCGCGTGGCCCGATACGCACTTGGCCGTTTTTTTTTTTTTATTAAAAACAGTAGTTAAAATACCACAGTACTTAACAGTGCATTTATTCAAAGATGTTATTTCTTGGTAATAATAAAATGAATAGTCCTTACAATCACCACACGCTGGAATATTCCCTGAGAGTCAAAATGCATTCAACATCAAAGTTCATCAAAATTTGCTGCAGCCAATTTGTCATCGGGGTCATGTTCCGAAATGGATTTACGTCCACGCATCGAAAGCTAGTCCGAATTCAGACTGCGTATTAGGACCATTAAGTTAAAGTACTACGTATAGAGACGCCATCTCGAACAAAATTTGTGTCGCACAATACAATAACCAGTGTTACCAACAGTGATATTTAAGGGCAGCCCGGTGAAACGGTTCAACAGATTTTATGTCGCTTTCGTGGATTCAAAAAATGTATTCACAGTATTAATATTTCAACGCCAAAGTAATTTCTCAAATTGCGTAATTTTACTCGACAGAAATCGACGGATTTTTTTATTTTGACTGATATTTATACCGGTCAACTAACATGGTGACACGGAACAACGTCAACGTCACTGTCAACGGACAGCAGTTTATAGACTACTAGCTGTGCCCGCGACTCGGTTCGCGTACATTTCGATTTTTACGAAGCAGCATTTGTATGGGGGCCACGTCTTATCATAACTGGAGCTAGAAATTAAATAGCCTATCCTGTGTCCCAGATGTCTATATGTTTTTATACCAAATTTCATCAAATTCGGATAATTGGTTTAAGAGTTATGGAGGAACATACATACATACATACACACATACAGAAAAAAATTCTAAAAATCGTGAAATTAGTTTCAGTATCATATATTGAGCCTATAAACACAATATCTCTGAAAACAAACTAACTTACTCCATGACCGACCCTTACAGATTTATTATTAGTATAGATAGATATAGATAGAAGATATAGATAGATATAGATAAGCCAATGTTACAGAAGCCCCACTCTCTTCAATTCTTTATATACGTTGACAAGCTCTGACAAATCTTGCCGATAAAGTGAAATGCATTAAATCGAATTACATAAAAAAACAAAAACCCGACTATTAATAAGTCTTAAACAGAACCAAAGAGTCCATTAAATTGAAAACTTCCGCAGATGGGATCTCATGTTAAGAAATTTAATTCAACAAGTATTTTAGTAAGTAGGAAAGTTTAAGAAAGAAAGAGCTTGTAACTTATGTAATTTTTAATCTATTTTTGTTTTTAATTTATTAGCGGCATAAAAAAATAAAAATTATTATGTAATGAAAGTTTTATCAGTTTTTTTTTTCTTTTCGTGAGTAGTTGTCAGACTATCTAAGAAAACATGAAGTCATTTTCGTAACGTGTACAATCGTGTTCTCACGGCAAGCACTCGTCATGGACTAAATAACGACTATATGAGGTGCGGCTAAATGACCGCAAAGCTTGCGACACAAATTTTGTTCGGGATGGCGTCTCTACACGTAGTACGTTAACTCAATGATTAGGACGGAGACAGTTCAAAGGATGGGTTGCCATGTGCCGGTGACGCTAGGGATTACGAGTATTTATGTTGTTTTCTAGTGTGTACAATGACGAATATCCTTACCTTATGTTCATTTGCGGTACATTTAAGTGAATGACTAATTAATGTTGATGGAGCTAAAGAGTTTTGTCAGCAAGAGGCAAACTCTAATCTCTGCCTACCCCTCCGGGATACTGTAACGTTATTATTTTAGGGATACATTTAAATATGTCATGTATATTTAAATGAATGTACATTAAAATAGAAAGTTCCTATCTATGACTTATGTCTTTAAAATAAATAGTTTGCTCGACAATCTTAAGGAAAGTATCATTCATCTTTAATATTGCCACTTTAAAATTAAAAAAAACTTCTTGTAACTTTAGAATGGTTGTAACTTTAGAATGTAACTGTAGACCGAACATCGATTTGCCGTTTCTAGATCTTAGCACAATACCACGGAGCAATCCAGATTTCGGTGAAATTAAGTATTGCATTTTACGAACACCAAAATGTATGCTTTCAAAATATCTGACCCATGCCATATCGTCGAATCTGTTGGAATGCGCAAATATGACAATAATATTCGCTTTAATCCCCCGATAATGCTGTGGGCCGAAGCAATTTTGTCGCAATTAGCACCAAAACAAACGACGTAAACCGGCGCGAAATAATTTATACGCTCTGCCTTTATCTACACATGGTTTATGTGCGGAAATATTTGATTTAGTAGCGATCCGCCAGTAAATTAGTAAAACCGTTAGAACAGAATAAGGCCCTTTTAAGGGGATCCGGTGGACTAACTAGCGCCACCAAAGAAAAGAAAATCAACTTCTACAGATCGAAAACCGCAAAAGTGTGAGTCGGACTCGCGCACGAAGGGTTCCGTGCCACTATCTATACAACATTTAAATATTTGCCGTTGTTAATATCGGGCAAAAACGGCAAAAAAATTTTTTTTTGTTTTATAGGAGCCCCCCATAAATATTTTTTCTTTTATTCTGTTTTTAGTATTTATTATTATAGCGGAAACAGATATACATCATCTGTGACAATTTAAACTGTCTAACTATTACGGTTCATGAGATACAGCCTGGTGACGGACGGACGGACGGACGGACAGACAGCGGAGTCTTAGTAATACCTTACACTTTGGGTACGGTACCCTTAAAAGTGTCTGCCTAATCCCTCAATCACATTAACAGTTATTTTTAGGACCCACGACAAAGAACCTAGGATCACGATTCGCAAAGCTGGGACTAGATAGCATTTGTGCAAAAAAGGGCCGTTTTAAACGGCCTTAATGTTATACAGTCCTAGGTTTTTTGCCTTAGGTTCACGGCCATGGGTAATAAAACTAAAATAAAATCACTTTAACATGATTAAGAGATTGTACACACACTTTTTGCAAATCCCGATATCCCGAGCGAAGCGAGGGAGTTAAAGCTAGAATCCCGAGGCCGAGGGGTTCAAAAACGCCCGAGACAAATACACTTCTTTATCCCCAAAATGCATACTCTACTTTATATAAACACTGCGAGGCAATAAAACATAATTCAATTAAAAAGAAAGTTGATTTAGGGCTCTATGAAAAGTTTTCATTTTAATTTTGAATAAATTCTTCTTGGTGTAGGGCTCTATGAAAAGTTTATATTCAAATTTTGACGTTTGGTCATGGATTGCAAGGAGCTCGTATATTCAATGTTGATTGCATTCCAAATTCAAATGTCATAATTCCCTAGGGGATTATGAAATTCAGTACATTTATAATGACCCGGCTAGACCATAGGACACAAATGACTTGCTTTAAGTTGAGTTTGCATGACACATAATATGCCATTGACGAGCAGGTGTTATATAAATATAATTTTCTTTTCTCGTTGGCGCTAGTCTTACTCCCTCCGTGCGCCCCACGTCGGGCGCCAGTAAAGCGGGGTTCGGTATAGCCGACGGATTCCTGATGTAAATGATAGGATAATAAAATATAGAACTTCTATAGCTGTGGTCTTATTTCGGAAAACTGTAGTTAAGAGGTGGTAAACAGAAAACTTCGATCAAAACAAAATAAAATAGGAAAATAAGCAGTTCACAAGTAATTTTGTCGGCAGTGGTGTTTCGTCAAAGGGCGAAGTAGTAATGATGGTCCGAAAGAAATCTAGAACGGGGTGACGTAATTTTAAATTTTGAGTTTAAGATGATAGACAGAACGAATGAAAATAACAGAAATGCACCGTTCGGTTCGAAAGGGGCTCCCTAAAGCCGCGTTTTCACGACTTAGTACACTCAGACCGAGTGTTCTATGTTAGCTACTAAGATGGCACTCGTCCGTATCGTGTATACCGGCGATCTTAGTATATTCTGATGAAAACAGCCAATTTTTGTACTAAGGTCGCCGGTGTACACGACACGAGTAGCTTCCGAGTAGCTAAAAGGTCACTCTGTCCGAGCATGCTAAGATCGTGTAAACGCGGCTTTAAACTCGCTGGTTAAGACCAATTAATATAACGCTAACTTCGCACAATTTCAAACAACTAATCCGCATTGATTTCCATGACCAATCATTTTAATTAAATTAATAGAGACACAAGACTATATTGGCGAGAATCCTATTTTAGAAAAGAACCATTGCCATAAGGGTAACTGTAACTCGATGTAAAAAATGCAAAGTCAACTCAATTTTGACGACCGATCGAGTCTTTAAATACCAAAGTGATTGTTATTGGTATAATATTATCCAAAAATGTGTACACAACCAATAAATGTATTTTACATGGTTAATTAAAAAAATAATTTTCTTTAACATTTTAACGAATTTGCTGAGAGAATCAAATGAATAACGATGAATTAAGAGAGATAGTGGAAGCCAACCCTAGTCAAACTACCCAAGAATTAGCGGCATGGTTTAACGTTACATTACCCACAATATTGACTCACTTGCGTCAAATCAATAAAATAAAAAAATACGAAAAATGGGTGCCTCATAATCACTCGAATTTTCGCAGTATCCATCTTTCTTGTCTAAATTGAATAACAAAAACAATTGAAAGTCGATATTCAAATGTTTCACATTTTTTAAAAAAAGAACATCATAGAAACCATTTGAAAAAAGTTTCACTCGAAAACCTCAAACCATGAAGATTCTATGTCAATTCAAAGAACCTATTGCAATAAAACGGCAATTTCATACTTTAACCCCTATTACGATTCCAGTAACCACCTTTTAGGTATTGAAAAACTCGATATATCGTCAAAACTGAAGTAACTTTGTATTTTGTTTACATCGAGTTACCTTAGGTTAATGTGTTTTTTCTAAGGTTATAGCCAATTATAGTCTTGAGGCAGCGGTGGTCGCGGAGTGGTAGAACGCCGAACGGCAGAACGGCTTCTCATTTGGGAGGTCGTGGGTTCGAATCCCGGCATGTACCAATGATTTTGTTTTCTAAGTTATGTACACTTGTGAAGTTATAGTAGCAATACCATTCGCTAACTGTGAAGGAGAACATCGTGAGGAAACCTGAGTGTCTGAGGTGTTCACATACCTCAGCGCTTGAAATTGCCAATTTGCGGTGGGCACGCTTGGTAATTAAGCTCATACTCTCTCTCTCTGAGAGAAATTAAGCCTGTGCCCTGCAGTAGGACGTATATATGCACACATGTAGTCTTGTACTCATAAATTTTTATGTATTTGGCCAAGGAAATAAAAGTGAATTAGTTGTTTGGAGTTGCGCGCAGTTAGCTTTATGTTGGGACTTAATCTGTAAACATAGATAGCGGTTAGTCTGTTAACATAGAAAGTCAAATAACTTGCAAATGAAAGTGACATTTTGTGTTCTGACTCCCAAACTAGGATTCCTTGTGCTAAAGGTTTGCCAGGCAGCTTCCGTATGCTACTTTAAAATGTCCTATTTTACTGTCCAATAGAAAACCAAAAACTTGAAATACGAGTATGTGTAATTTCCTTTTTTATGCACAATAAAGTTTTTTTTCTATTCATCATCATCAACCCATTATGTCCCCACCGAGGGGCACGGGTCTCTTCCCTGAGGAAGGTATAGGCCATACTCCACCACGGGGGCCAAGTCCGGATTGGTGGAGGCTTGTAGACTAGTGGCTCGTCTACTGTCAGAAGTTGTCAAGCCGCCCTAAGGCCTCTGACTTGGCTTAACGACTGCCATCTATCGACGGCAGCCGGCACCAACAGCTTAACGTGCCTTGCGAAGGACGGAACCGCTCGGAAAAATGCCACTAGCGTTAGGCATAGACGGCGACCCATCCATGCACTGAACGCGCCCTGTGTTGCTTAACCTTCGTGATCGTTTAAGATCACTCAGGCAGCCGGGGCTACGAGCGATTTTTTTGTATCCAATGATACAATCCTTGTGGCGCCGGATTAAGAATAGCATCACTCCAATTCCTTCCGTGGATGTAGTAGAAGGCGACTAAGGAAATACGTTACCAGGAGACGGGGAGCGGCGTCTTCCTGAGATTCCAACCGCTTACTGCGATCGCCAACCCGCCTGCCGAGCGTGGCGATTATGTCAAAACCCTTCGTGGTTATTAAAACGACGGAGGAGGCCTGTGTCCTGCAGTAGGCGTCGAGTGGCTGATGATGATGATGATAATATGAAATACAGAATTATTCATTCAGACCAGTGAAGTTACAGGGTGTGGCGCCGAATTTGATCAAAACAATAAATAGAATAAAATCATTTTCGTTTGTGATTTCAGCATATGTTCGCGTGAACCACTTTCATACGTGTGTACTCGTAAATGCAGCTACTTGGCAAAATTAATAGAGTAATTGCAGTGCAACAATAGCAACCCTAGCTGTAGGTACTTCCGATAGCACTATTGTGTCAGGGCGCGAGATTAGACTGTGTGGTCACAAAGTCGAAGGTGCAGCTACATAAATACCAACAACTCCGAGTTGGCAATAATGAGAACTGCAAATGGTTGTCGGACTTTCACTTTTAGCTTTAACTTATTTTATTATCTTTCAGGAAAATTACCATGTAGCACATATTCTGTAATAATTTCATCGGCCTACCCGATACGGTTCAAAAGATGACTCTTTAAATTTAAAACGGACGTACGGATCATGACACTGCGAAGGCTCACCTCCTGATTCTCGTGCAATAACAATCTTGTATAGTACTGTTAATAGCTGTAATTTTTTTTGTATGCACTTTGGCCTACAGACAGCTTTTAACAGTGGATTAACAGATAAAAACTGGGGTTACCCTCGTTTCTCACACGTTGACGAACTTTTGACGCTTTTCAGTGTATTTTTCTTGTACATACTTTGGCTAACTGACAACCGTCAACGTCAACAAGAAACCATTATTAAAAAATTTCTATTGGCACTCTTTGAGTAAGAAGCCCTAAAAAAGTGTGCACCTCATAGTTAAACATTTAACGGGATTTATTAGGAAAAATTGTTACCTAATTCTCAATGTCAAATATGTCGCGATATCGGGTTATTAAATACGTAACATACATTACATTAGATAAACTTACGGCTGTGTGCCCGAGGGATAGGCAGAGACCAGGGTCTGCCACTTGCCACGATCTTGACAAATCCGCTTCATCATCATTAATGAGTCGTTGCATGTACGCCCGCAGGTTTTAGGTACTTTTTTTTAAATTTTAACAATGTATGAGCAATGAGCATCGCTAGCCGTTAAAAAATATCTGTACTGTACCTCCTCTGTACTGCGGTTCACATCCGAGCGATCACAATGGAGTGCGCGATTAGCATCGCGATGCTATCCGCACAGCATGCGACACCGCCGGGCCGGTACAATCACCTGCAATCACCCACTGTCACCTACAATCACCAACATTGGCCCGAATTGCACTGTTGCATTGATATTTAACGACCCCTGGCTTTGATGTTTGTTTCAATGAAAAAACGTTTGCTTACATTTGGTTTCAAGCGTAGTAAATGATGCGCGAGTTCAAACTCATTGGATAAATCTTTACAAGAATCCCGTTTCTTTGCAATTTATGTACACACATCAAAAAAAGTTTGCGATCACTTTGAAAAACTGAAATCTTTTTTGTTACTGTAGATTATATTATGATTTTTTCTTCTTTTTAGATTCTTTATTTAAAAATAAAGAATTAGAACACAAAACAATGACACCGTTCAGTTGTTTTTTCATATTAAAAGGCTTTCAGTCCTAGCTTACGCTCATTCAGAAATCTGATTTAGTAAATTATAACCGATTCAAGATATTTTTTGCGGAAAGTTGTGATTGAAAAAATGCCAACAGGATTATCAGAGGTTTTACGAACAAGAATAGTAACTTTGAGGGAAGAAGGATACACCACGAGAGTACTAGCATGCAGACTTGCTATATCCCAATCCTGTGTCGTGGCTACGTTGCAGAGGTACCACGGAATGGGGAATTTAGCTGACCGACCCCGCAGCGGTCGCCCAACTGTTTTGACAGCTGCCCAAAAGCGCTATATTAGATTGCTGGCAGCCCGTGATCCAACAATCAACGCCACTAAAATAAAAGCAGAAGTCAGGGCCGCCTCTGGGCTTCAAGTTAGCACGCAGACCGTTCGCAATTGCTTGCATCACGCTGGATTACGAGCACGGAGGTCTTGGCGAGCTCCGTTCAATTCCCGGCAACGTCAACAACGAAGATTGCAGTGGGCTAGACTTCGGCAAAATGAAGAAGGTGAGGAAGAAAACATTTGGCAAAACTGTCTCTTCGTTGACGAATCCCGAATCAGCACTCATCCAGATAACTGACGTGTCCGTGTCTGGAGAAGACCAGGCGACCGTGAAAGACAAAGAACTGCCACTGGAATAGTTCAGCAAGGCGGAAAATCGGTGTCCTTTTGGGGTGGCATTATGATTGGAGCTAGAACGCCTTTGATCCCGTATCGGGGCTACATGACAGCAGACATCTACAAAGCAGTTGTTATTGATGATATCGTCAGACCATTCCGAGTAAACTATGGGCACCAATTTGTACTGGTCGATGATAATGCGCCCGCACAACGAGCTCAACGAGTCAATGCTGCTCTTCAAGAATACGATATCACACGTTTAGACTGGCCTGCCGGCTCGCCCGACTTAAACCCAATAGAGCACGCGTGGGATGCTCTTAAACGAGCTGTATGGAACCGTGAGCCACGTCCCCAGACAGTTCCAGAGCTCAGGGAAGCCGCTATTGAAGAATGGAATAGGTTACCCCAGGAAATGCTGGATAACTTGATCCTCAGCATGCCCAGGAGGATCTCCGCATGTGTTCGAGCCAGGGGAGGAGTTATTTTATATTGAATTTAACCTTTTAATAATAAATTGTTGTTTAAGTTTAATTAAACAGTATTTTTCTTTCTATGAAATTTCTATCACAATTACATTATGATTAATGGCTCAATTTTTTTTAAATAAATAATAAAAAATAGTTTTATATTTTAATTTCAAACAGGGTATTCCTATTTAGAGAAAGCATACAACATAGATTTTTTCTTGATAAAGTTAAATTTAAAGAATTATAGGAGCTTATGCTATTGATCACAAACTTTTTTTGATATGTGTAGGTTAGGCTGGTAAATAATTCTCATTCGGTTAAAAGTAACAATATTTTGATCAAAGATACAAATAAATCTTTTAACAAATACAACCAACTCTACCAATTACAATAATAATAATTTTCACACAACAATCACTTATCCTGGTCCCAAACTAGGATACCCTGTACAGGCGAGGACATCATAATCATGGAAATACACTGAGACCTAAGCCATTTGTACGTTCAAGTACGGCGGCCTCCAGTGAAAATCTAAACCACAACCTCTGTTTTGGCAGTCAAGCGGGTAAACCGCTAGACCAGCGAGTAAGTCGACAAACTCTTCTTTCCACTCGGTCAATTTTTAAAACGATTCTGCCTGCATGTTTTCCAAAAAAATCTAGTGACATGATATTCGGAAGCTATTGTAATATTGATATTATATAAACATAAAACATAAACATTTACATACAGGCACATACATTGCTTCTGGCCCCACACTAGGATACCCTGTGTCGTGGGAACCAGAAACAACGACATCACAAACATGTAAACATCCAAGACCTGGGGTTTTTTTTTTTTTTTGTCCCCAGCCGGGATTCGAACCCGGGACCTCTTCGATATTCAAATGTTTCACATTTTTTAAAAAAAGAACATCATAGAAACCATTTGAAAAAAGTTTCATTCGAAAACCTCAAACCATGAAGATTCTATGTCAATTCAAAGAACCTATTGCAATAAAACGGCAATTTCATACTTTAACCCCTATTATTTGTCGTCGCGACTGTACGCGGCACACGCTGCGGAGATTGCACATCCTGCCGTATTTTGTGTCGCCGAATTCAATGCCCGTGTGCAACGTCAAACTACTGTTCGCTTTTCGCTTAAATTCTAACGGGATAGTAAACTATTATTCTTGCAAACGTGGAGCTATCCGTCGAACTGGCAGCAAAGATTTCTAGCGACGGCCGCGGTTATAGTATAACGTTGGACAATCGTCGGTTTAGTTTGAAAATAGAACAAACTCGCTTTTCGACTTTCTCTTCTAAAAATACTGTTGTTCTTCTTCTTCTTCTTACCCCAGTCTCTGCGCACCCCTCCAGGACACAGGCGTGTGTGAAAAAAATCAATTAGTGGCTGCTCTCTCTAACAAGTTGGCTGGCTGGCTGTCATATGCGTCAAGTTAGCAGACACATGAATTCGGTCATATCAATTATACCAACGCAATTTGTGTCTTAATAGTGCCTGATAGTATCCAAATTACACAATTAGTGAATAAATAACTTAACGTCAAAATAGAAGACATAGAGTTATGATGTTGGTATATGTAGAGGGGTCACTCTATTGTTGTTGTGTTTCACTATGGATTTGTATGAGTCTGAAATAAATATTATAGTATAGTATAGTATGTATAATATACCTGCAAAGTTTGACAATAGTGTTTCTGATAAATTTGTATGTGTAAAGATTCATGTGCTGACGACTTTACAAGCTGAGAAAACATGACATATGGTTGAGGCAAAGAAAACAAAGTCACATGTGTGAGCAACGTCACAAGTCACACAAATGTTAACTTTCACGCTAGTTTGCAAAATCTCCTTGCTTATGTGCTCACAATGACCTATGAAACACTCGTTGGCAAAGTAAGTAGAGATGTTGATGTGCTGACGACTTTACAAGCTGAGAAAACATTACATTAGGGTTGAGGCATAGAAAACAAAGTCACATTGTGAGCAACGTCACAAGTCACACAAATGTTAACTTTCACGCTAGTTTGCGAAATCTCCTTGCGTTTGTGCTCACAATGACCTATGAAACACTCGTTGACAAGGTAAATAGAGATGTTTACAAGTTCTTGTTTTACAAGAAAGCAATTTCTATCCCCAGACGCCAGTTCTCGAGTAGAACAACAGGATTAACTAAGTTCAAAGTCAACTGGCTCTTCAACATCGTTGTTGCTTGCCCAGCAACACTCTACCTATACACAATCAGGGCTCTATTTCATAGAACTATATTTCATGGTTTACTATGACAATTGGATGCACATTGCATAGCCGATTAAGCTACAGATTAAAAGCGGCCAAGTGCGCGTAGTGTAGGGTTGCGTAGAGGGAAGGGGTTTTTACCTGCTTGACAGAGCTAACAACTCCATTAAAGTAATTTTCAATGGAATATGCACAAAGTTTTCTTTTTATAAGTTGGTCACCTATTACTCGTTATCTTGTAAAGCCTGCTTAGACGTGACAGAATTCCGTTTAATTTTATTACATGTGCTACTACCCTGAATTTTATGTCTGCCAAGCAGAGATAGAATAAGGTAGGTACCGCAGTAAATTATTTGCGTTGAACTTTTCATCATCAACCCATTATGTCCCCACCGAGGGGCACGGGTCTCTTCCCTGAGAAAGGTATAGGCCATACTTCACCACGGGGGCCAAGTCCGGATTGGTGGAGGCTTGTAGACTAGTGGCTCGTCTACTGTCAGAAGTTGTCAAGCCGCCCTAAGGAACTTATTTCACAAGATTTTTGTTTAAGGGGATCCAGTGGGCTTACTAGCGTCACCATTGACAAAAAAAACATATCTCCTTTTAAAACGGCCGTTTTTGGCGTTAATGCTACGTAGTCCTAGGTTTTTTGCCTTTGGTTCACGGCCATGGGTCCTATAATTCGCTACTAATGTTATTGAGAGATTGTACACTTTTTTTTTTTACGTACCCTCGGTTGTGTCCCACTGCTGGGCAAAGGCCTCCCCCAACTCAGACCAGATGTTTCTGTCGTGTGCCACCTCAGACCACTCCGGCATGTGTCGGTCGAGGTCGTCTCGCCAACGTCTTCTTGGCCTACCTCTCCTGCGACGACCGCCTTGTGGCACCCCACTCGGTGGCAAGTCTCGCCCACCTATCCGGGTGCATTCTACTGACATGCCCTGCCCAGCTCCACTTCAACCTTGCAGTCTGGACACCCACATCAGCTATGTATTGTACACATACTTTATGAAAATTTGATCTGTAGAAAATATATGATTTTTTTTTCTCGGTGGCGCTATTGTTACTTCCTGGAGCCCCTTAAGCACACCATTCAGCTTTTTTGGCACACATATATGAAGCTACCTGATTTGGTACACTTAAAGGGTGCTTTTAAATCGGCACTCGTTGCCTATTTCTCATTTCCTAACCAAGGGACAAGTCCACAAGGCACAAAATGCACTGCAGTACGAAGCAATAGCTGGAGAAGGTTAGCTGGGACGTAGATATATTGGGACAAATAGCAAAAGTTGTGACGCAAGCAAATGGGATTAGACCGCGTGACTTCTTTTTTAGGGTTCCGTAGTCAACAAGGAACCTTTATAGTTTTGCAATGTCTGGCCATGCGTTTCTGTCTGTCTATCTCCGGATAAATGGTTAATTGTAGAAACGTGAAACTCCGTGAGCCGCTTCACGCTCACGGCTCATATAGTCGACCAAATTATAAAACGATAACTTCCTACAAATTTCATTAAAAATTACTTTGATGAAATTATTACTCGTAGAAAGAGTAAAATTAATGTAAGTGAAATAATATCCTATTGTCAATCAAAAATTCCTCCTTCTAAATTCGTATAATTTGACGGAACCCTACAACGCGCGTGGCCGAACACATACTTGGCCGGTTTTTTAGATTAAGTCTTTCTAGATCCTTGATCCATCCATCTCTGGGGAAGACTACGAAGAAAGGCTACTATAGTTTTAATAAACTACCTGCCAGACATTAACAAAGTGCTTCCTTTTAGTTTGTGGCTGCAAACTTTTAAATCTCAATAAGCAGGTTAATGACAGCTGAAAGTGTGAATTAATTCCTGCGGCGGATGATCTACGTCACGTTTACGATTCCGATATGCTTCACAACGAGTTCACAACGGTGTGTTTCAAAATGTCAAGATCTTTCGCCAAAACTACTCAATTTGCAGCGAGAAAGATAATAAAAAATAAATAAAAGGGGATACTACTCGTATGTACTATGCTAACAAGGCAAGGATATCACAAACATGAATTACACCCAGACTGGGGCTATTAGTACAAATTAAGTACGGGCGCCTCCAGGGGAAATCGAAATCAGGGTAAGAGTCCCATTTCTTTTTACTATAATATCCTTAAACTGCCAGCTAACATCTAGCGTTTTACGTCAGCGATTTAATTTTTCAGGTCAGCAAGAAAGGTTATTGACTAGTAATTATTGGTCGACCGAGTATCGAGCAGCAGACTATTCCAAATTGATCAGTTCTTAAATTGATTGGGTAAGGCTTAAAATTATTTTTTGTCAGCAAATGGGATGGGTTTCTTGTATCTTCATCTTTGTATGAATTCTCCCAGCGGAGGTCAGCTATAATAATAATCATATTTAAATATTATTCGGTTTAGTGAAAAGGAGAGAAGTGGCAAATAAAGAACTAAATAACTAAGAGTTTCATGTAATATATTTGCGTGAAAACCCATCAAAAATCGTTGAGAATTTGGTCATAATTTAACCCCTATTTTTATCTCAAGCCTCAAGGAATACACGCTGTGCGCCAAACTGACTGTATAAAGCTGCCCACCCGGGCTTGTAGGAAACACAAATAGCCGTGTCCATTGTGATCCCATTACAAAGACTATTCTTTGATTTACGCAACGCAGGAAGTACTTGTTAGATAGCGAATGCTGGACAGATAAAAGTACGCTTTGTCGCCAATTTGGCCTAGTGCTTGTTGAGCTAGTTGGCCCACAACATATTTTTAGCTGTCAAGTGCAAAAGAGCACTCTCGAGAGAGCAAAAGTAACGCACAGCTGATTGGAACCGCACGTCGATGTAAATAAATTTTTATCTACACTCATATCATAATCTTCAAATTAAGAATTCAAAGGTAAACACATATTGACGGGCTTTAAACAATACATAACTTTAAAGAAAATAAAAAAAAAAGTGTAATATAAAGTTACATTAAAGGTCAGATTTTTCACTTTATGTTACAGTTATTTCTTTTAAAGTGTTGCTGTGATCACGGAACAAAACTTAAGTTTTTTTTTTAATGTCAAAAGTTGACTCTTTAAAAAACCTAATTTCATTTTCGTAGTACCAAAAGTGCAACTAAAAATACCTAAAATTGCGCGCGCAAAACTGAGTGCAGACGATTGAATGTCAAGATACTTTTGTCGAAATTGCGCCATTTTGTTTCAAAAATTTCATTATGAGTGTAGACAAAGTAGTGTATGAGACTGCACATAACTTGGTATTAAAACACTCGCGAATGCTATTAAAAAACTCGACAAGGCTCGTTTTTTAAAATCTCGCTCGTGTTTTAATAACCCTCATTATGTGACAGTCACATAAACTACTATTAAAACGCACTTATTTTAGGGCCATTACCTACCACCTCCCCTGTATCTCTTTATTATTATACTATAGAGGTACTATGTGGGATTAAATGGCCTCAGTCTGGGTGTATTTCCATGTTTGTAATGTCCTTGATTCGTTACCATAGCGCAGGGTATCCTAGTTTGGGACAGGGGATTGTGTTGTGTGGAAGTTATTTGTTTATTTATTAATATAATTTCACTATCTAAATGAAATAAGTGTTCAATAAATGGTCAAATTCGTACTAAAACTTAAATGTTTAACCTTTACTAATTTAATATTAAATAAAATAGTGAATAAATTTTTCACTCATACCTGTACGCTTATAAAAAACATTTAATTTTCGCGTCTCCTTTGTACTTCTACCTTCTTTCAAGAGTCTGACGGAGAGTGAAGATAATGATACGACTGCCTCGTTTGACTAGCCGTTAAGGCACTTACTACGTGGGTCCTACGTTCTACGTCGTGGGTTCGATTCCCACTGGGAGCCGCCGTACATTCGTACAAATGACATCAGTATGGGTGCATTTCCATGTTTGTAATGTCCTTGCCTGGTTACCATAGCACAGGGTATCCTAGTTTGGGACCAGGTCAAGTGATTGTGTTGTGTGGAAGCTATTATTAATCCAGCGACTAAGTTGAACAAATCAGAAACCAAAAGTGTATTTCAATGCATAGAATTTACATTCTGTTTGTTGTAATGTTAAGTTACAATGTTTGTCGCTGCCTAGGGGATAGATCTAGTATTTCGAGGTAATTTGTATCATCAAATTCTATCGGACACTCATGTCTATTCCAAATTTAAACATAAGAATTTTCACCCTTTCAATGTGTATTTCTATTATTCTCACTGTGTAGATGACTTCACATTTACAATATTGATACTATTAGGTTGGCAATATGCTGTCTATCTGTTTTATATTCGTAAGGATGTCCACTTCCGCAATAGATTCGCCATTTTCTTTAGAGTAACTCAAATAAATACGTAAATAGTCAAATAACACTCCAACTAAGTCGTGGACTGAAATAAACAACTAGGTGCACACAGTTTCAAGACAGTTTGAAACTAAGTTAGATTGTATCAGGCTCGGCAATTCGGCGCCTATCGCCGCTTGATAACCACTATGGATTTAGTTAAATGTCTCAGATTTAGCCCTCGGAAGATACGACTTTGATCGTGAAACTTCCGCCCTATAACATATTTTGTTTGGAATAGTTGGATAAACTACCGCACAATCATAGAAAGTTCTACTTAATAGCATTGGCGTTAATGCTATCTAGTCCTGGGTTTTCAGGGTTCCATACCTCAAAAAGAAAAAACGGAACCCTTATAGGATCACTTTGTTATTCGTCCGTCCGTCCGTCTGTCCGTCTGTCGGTTAAAACCTTTTATCTCGGAAACGCATTGAGGTATCGAGTTGAAATTAAAACCATATACTCAAGTCTACAATCCCTTAAAGCTGTGAATGAAAAAATCAAACTTCTAAGTTGACGTAAAAAAAGATACGGCCTTTTAGGGCGCAAAAAACGTATATTTCGACACTGAAGGGAATCAAAATTTATAGGGTACTTTCCGTCGATCTAGAACTATGAAATTTGGCAAGTACTAACCTCTTATACTGGAAGCCCAAGGAAACTATACATTTGTAATTTAATCATAAAAAATTGTGTTTGAAGTTCGGGAAAAGCTCGGAAAAAATGCGAGACTCGATCCCTGAACTATTTATAATATGTAAGTACCTGCAAATTACGAAACTCTCCGTGGGCGAGTCCGACTCGCACTTGTCCGGTTTTGTCTGGCTTAGGTTCGCCATGGGTTCTAAAAATCACTATTAACATAATTGAGAGATTAGTGTGACACTTTTTGCAAAAAACTTTCTGTACAAACCCGGCCAAGTGCATGTCGGGCCCCGCGCAGTGTAGGGTTCCGTAGAAAGAGGGTTTTTTATCAGCTTTACAGAACTAACAACTTAAATAAAGAATTTGCAATGGATTTTGTACGAAGTTTTCCTTTTATAAGTTGATCGCCTATTACTCGTCAACTTGTAAAGCTTACTTAACTGTAACAGCTTTCCTTTTAAGTTCATTACATGTGCTACTGCCCTGATTTTTTTTACGTGTCTACAATCAACCGTTCAGCCGGGAGACGGGGGGGACGCCCTATTGCACTTTAAAGCTTAATACTTCGCAAACGGAACCCTAAACCAAAAATTGTCCTCCTACACCCACAATATTTTTCGACCAATTCAATGATACTCCACACTATGGTGTACGTGAGAAAAAAAATGCATGCGATATTATTCTACCGTTTTGTCCGCATAATAAATAATATGTATATGCCGAACATAATAATATGTATAGCTCTCTAGTTCTTATGTTCTCTGTGCTAAGCCGCGGACAGTGATTCGTCCAATACGTCCATTCATCCTATCCAATACGATATTGGAAAATTGTCGTTACCATTCACAGTTTCCAAACTTGTTCGGTTATCGCTGGCCAATTGTTTTCCCTATCGTTCTAAAAATTCCATTGCCGTAGTAGTTAATGGGCAAAAAAGCTAGGAACATACCCACCATAAAACGTGTCCGAATGTCGCGACTAGCGATGGGTGGGGGAGAATGTCCTCGTATGACGAGAATTTCAAATTGTAAAACCGGACAAGTGCGAGTCGGACTCACCCACCGAGTTTTCCGCACAAATTTGTAGGTACTACAAATATTGTAAATAATTCAGGAATCTCGCAGTTTTTTTCCGAGCTTTTCCCGAACTTCAAATACAATTTTATTTGTGATTTATTTACAAATGTACAGTTTTAAGATGTTCTAGGTCAACGGAAAGTATCCTACCTATAAATTTTTGTTCCCTTAAGTGTCGAAATATACGTTTTTTGCAGCATAAACGGCCGTATCTTATTTCACGTTTAATTTTTTTTATTTTTACACACTTAAAAGTTTGATTTTTTCACGCTTCTAGACTGGGGACTGTAGACTTAAGAATACGGTTTGAATTTCAACTCGCGTTTCCGAAATAAAAGGTCTCGACAGACAGACGGACGGACGGACAGTCAACAAAGTGATCCTATAAGGGTTCCGTTTTTTCCTTTTGTAGTACGGAACCCTAAAAGAGAGTGAATTATTTTTATTAAAATAATTTACAGTAACCTCAGTATGTTCGCAGATTAAAGTGAATAACTAAGCGGTATTATTTGAAAGAAGACATAACTTTTCAATTTATGAAGTCCCGTGATTATTTCCCGTTTCTATACTTTTAATCTGGTCTCTAATCCATGGCTTAGTTGGCTAAGCTGTCAGGATGGTATAGGTGCTGGGCAAGCCCATACTCCATTTAAAAAAGAGAATGTCTCAGTTACTGCAGCAACCGACTGGTCCCCTTACCCATCTAGTGTGAGTGATGGTGCAACTGCACTGTATAAATCATCTCATTACGTAGATGCAAAGGCCAACGTTTTTTAATCCAGTCTCTATCTAGTCACGACTTACGAGTTCGTGTTAATTTGTTTCTTTTCTTCTATATCCATCTCTCTCTCATCGCGTAATCGTCTCATCCCCCCCCCCCCTCCTTTCTCACTATCTATCTATACAGCCCACAAAAGTCGCCGACTGAATAGTTTTACCGTCACTGTCTGTGAAAAAATACCTATGCTCAGCCGTGTAGACTATTGAAATCGTTGCTCACTATTCAATATGATGTTGGAACATTTTCATTTCAATCCACAATTTCCGATCCAGTCCAAACAAACAACCCCGGACTAACCGAGGCGACGTCATCAAAATCAATGTTGGTCCCAAAACAATAGTGGTTCGATTCGCAATCTTCTGTAATGCCATTATCGCAGGATTTCAGCCGTGATAGAAAGGAAATTTAACAGAACGATTAAACGGAACAGAACAATTCGTTGAACTATGATACTAACCAAGCAGGGCTAAATTTCTGGAAAACCTGAAAGACTCCTAATTTTTCTATCTATCCAGTCCATGAATAGAGCCCACTGCTGTTCATAAGCTCTATTCGCCACCACGCCAACCCTCTCGGTCCCCTACCGATGTCGTCCATTACTTTCCGCAGGCTTTTATTTTATGTAGCCTTATTTGTGTCCCACTGATTGTGTCTGTGTCTGACTGTGTTTGTGTTTTGGGCGATCCTCTACTATCCGGTCAAAAGGTTAAGAAATCCTCCCGCTATCTCCGATTTGGTCGGCCACGTCTGCGACGTTCGTCGCGTGGAACCCATTCAGTGGCAATTTTCGCCAGATCCACTTCGGTTTTGCGGTCACAACACCAACATTAACATGGTTCTGGATTGCAAGCTTATGCAGAAATATTCAACGGCACCGGCATGATGTTTTGTTGCTTTATTATGTGCTAAATTAAGCACTAAAATAATAGAATTCTTTGTATTTTGCTTATAGAACCATTAAATAAATTAAATCACCGCCAAACAGTTGGTAGTCCATGGCAGTCTCCTCACCAAAATGTTAAGAACCACTGGTTTAGAGGAAGAACCGAATTATTCATGTTCAATTGTTTAGAACTGCAATAAATACTATGTACACTGGTGAAGAAGGTCATATTGAATTAAACCAGTCATATTTTAAGCGTAATTAGACCTGTCCTTCTTCTTAAGTTAGTGTGTTGTCCTTTGTTTAATAAACCGCGCTATTTGTGGCTCGCATAATCGTTGTCTAAATACCGCGGGACTAGTTTATTGCCCCATAAAAGAACTAGAAACAACCTACATATTTCGTTTGTAAACGCATTTGGAAAAGGATTGACAGAGAGTTACTGTTGTTTTCTTTCTCGATTACAAAATAAACTTAGGTCCACCTGTGCGTCTAATATTTTTGTTAACATAAAAAAGAGATAATTTTCTGCGTGTTGTACGTTGTTAAGGCCGTGTCAAGCCTGAAACTCTTTAATATCTCGAGAAGGTCTCTCTATAACACATTTTCATAATCTCCAGTTGACGTGCATGTGTAGTTCGCGAATAGTAAGTGGTTAGGCCGTCTAGATGGTGTTTAAGTGGACTGTATTAATATTACGTTCAGTTTATTATTTTAAGCTGCGCATGAAATAAGAGCTCAATTTTCAGGTTTTGCAAGGACAAAATGTAATGTCATTAGGAAAAAAAAGAACAAAACAGAAAAAGAAGAATGTCAATATGTACAATGAAACCTATCAATGAGAACCTCTATGATGGCGTAGACAGTAAGCTTTAAGAAAAATAAAATAAAAATAAAAATACTTCATATAAAGGACTTTACGTCGTAAAACAACACATTCATTAATTCAGTAAATATCTTAATGTATCTGTATGTGTTTCACCTTAATAGTCCCTCAATAAGTTCCTTAAATTAATTGCATTATGATTAACATTCATGAACTCACATATTACTTCTTCATTGTCGCCGTTCGTCGTTTTTGTTAATCATTCATCAACTCATTCATTCATGTCATTCGCGACAACACTCGTCGAGTGACACGAAAGCGGAACGTAACCTGAGTCAAAGAGTTGCAAAACTATAGTGAATTGAATTACGAACTACTAATATTTTTTTGACTACAACTTTCGTAAGCACTACACAGAAGGCACAATATTAACTTAATTCCGGAATCACTTACTTGAATTTTAGTCGGAAGAGGTTTCGCTCTTATTCGAAGAGTGTGTAGAGACGGGGCTCGCGTCATCGGTTGCTCGTCTCTGACTCTTCCGACAAAGATTTAAGTAAGTGACTCCGTAATTAAGTTAATAATGTGTGCCTACGAAAGTTTCAGTCAAAAAAAAATAGTAGTTCATAATTCAATTCACTATCGTTTTGCAACGCTTTGGCTCATGTTACGTTCCGCTCTCGTGTCATTCGATCAGTGTTAGTTCGCGAATGACAATGAAAAAATGATGAATGGACTACTTCTTTGAAGGAAATAACTACATCACTAGGTTTGCAGCAAGGAAAACCATACGGAAAATAATTGAGAGCGCGGGAGCTGTAGAGACCCGTCCCGTAAAAAAATTGACCCGAAACAAATAAAAACCACTAGACTAACTAGTTTTAGATTTTACTCTTTAACCAAACATGTTCATTAAATTTCTTAAATAAGAGTTTTACTGTATAAAACTTTGGCTTTTGCATCTACGTAATGAGATGATTTATACAGCGTTCAGTGGCACCTTCACTCACACTAAATGAGGGAAGGGACCACTCGGACGCTGCAGTGCCTGGGAGATTGTTTTCTTTTTAGATGGGGTAGGCTTGCCCAACACCTATACCATCCTGACAGCTTAGTCTGCGGTGGTAGCCCAGTGGGTAGAACAATGGACTCTGAAGCGAGAAACCCAGGTCCGATCCCAGTGCGGGCATGTACCTACGTATGACTTTGTTCATTTTCAAAGTTACGTACATCTGCGAATTTATAGTAGCAATACCACACGCTAACCACGAAAGAAAACATCGTGAGGAAACCCGCGGCTTGGTTGGCTCGGCACGTATTATTGTATAAAACTTTTTGACGCCATAAGCTTTTGGCACATCTCTAGGTTAGTTAACTGCACCGCTGAATAAGACTACTTTAAGTACAAATAGGTTTTTACTTTAAGTACTGTGAATCATTCATAAAATGAAGCACTCAATACTCGCTCAAGTAAATTGTTGTAAAGTGATAAGAAGCAGTCAAAGTTCACCAGTTTATAATAGCTCTTATCTTCACTACTAGGAATTGGGTACAGTGGACAGCACATCAACCTTTAAGTTTAGTTGCAAAGTCGCCCGTAACGTAACTGAGTAAAGTAGAGAGGTTGATGTGCTGGCGACTGTATTTGGTGTTGTGAAGCTCTTAGAAGATCTCTTTCGGAGGTTAATTGTTTATTCATCTATACTTAGATAACAACACCGTGACTGAGTTACAGAACTTCGAAGTTTGGAGATAATATTTCTTGAGTAATATTAATATTTGGTTCCGCGTGGCGCCGGATTAAGAACAGCGTCACTCCATTTCCTTCCGTGGATGTCGTATAAGGCGACTAAGGAAATACATTACCAGGAGGCGGGCAGCAGCGTCTTCCTGAGATACCAACCGCATACTGCGATCGCCAACCCGCCTGCCAAGCGTGGCGATTATGGCAAAACCCTTCATGGTTAGGAAAACTATGAATGAAGCCTATGTCCTGCAGTGAGCGTCAAATGGCTGATGATGATGCAGGGCTGCGCTAACGGATTTAAAAGAAAATCCATTCAAAAATTCGTAAAGCAGTGAAAAGGGGTTACTCGTACTCGTAACTTACTACGTACTCGTAAGAAGTTGCGGACAAAAGCTAGTTCCTATTATACAGGGTGGTAATTTGGGATGGGACAGAAAGGGGAATTACCTGAACCCTTTTACTGGAAAATGTTGTTAGGAGCCCAAATCTAATTTTTGGAGTTATTACAAACTGCATTTACACATTTTTGTAAGAAAGTACAGCCCGTTCCGCACAACTTTTATCTCTACCACAAGTCTTTATTGAACAAACTGTTCAGTTAGTATACTAGAAAAGTCTAAAGTACAATTAACCGACTAATAATCCACGTGTATGCTGATACTAAGGAAACAGTTTTAAAGTTTTGCGTTATTACAATTATTACATGTTATATAAAGTACCCGAAACCAGCGTGCGTGCATGCAACGACTAATGAATGTTGAGGAAGCGAAAGTGATCTGTCAGGATTGTCCCTGGTCTCTGCCTACCCCTCTGGGATACAGGCACGAGTTTTTGTATATATGTATGTACATGATTATATTATTTTTGTTGCACTAACCCGTGCTGAGAAGTGTGTAAGTAATACAGAGAAGTTTAAGTTTACTCGAAATTTCATCGATACTTTCACTTGCCCATTAGCTCAGTTGGGAGAGCGCTGGCACGGTGAGCCAGAGATCGCGGGTTCAAGTCCCGGCATGGGTGAAATTTTTAGCCTCTAAATATGTTTTTATGTATGTACATTTTATATAAAGAACAAAGTTAGTAATTGTGGGACTATGATACTATGATAGTAACCATTTGCAAGTCTTCTTGTATCTGTGTATCTTGCAAGATACCAGATAAATAGGTACAAGAAGAGGAAAGACAACTAGTGGCATACCAAGTTCCTAGTTTCCTCCATAGTCTCTTTACCTGACGAGATGGCCGCTGACACTTCTTGACAAATAGCGACTAACCTGACTACTGCTTTAGATACAAAGCACTCATTTCGACTAAACTAGAAGACACATACAGTATGCCCGTACTATAAGAAACGCCTAAGTAATTCCAGTTTGAAACACGAGTGATTCATTTGAAAATCGAACGCTTACCCTGTCATGTGAACCAATCACGTTCTCGGCGGAATAAAGAGTACCTAGATAGAACCAAGTACACTTATGACAATCGACTGGCCTCCCTTGTGCCAGGTAGCGTGCAATCCATAACTATTGGCAAAATGCGGAACTAAAAAAAACTAACCTTTGACGCACTAGTGCCAGTAGAATAGCTATACATTGTGTGTGTGTGTAACAAATGAAAGTTTCTTACAAATTTAAATATCTAAAAGTTATCGTCACATAGAAATCGATGAAAATATTTACAAGTGAATTTGGCAATCAGCTTTGTGTTCCAGGAAGGTCAAAATGAAGACGTTAATCAATTTCGAAGTAATTATTTCTTTGCTTAGGGAACTTTCATATAATCATGTGTTTAACACTGTAACATAATGCCAACCTATAAGACAGTTTGGAACAGTACGCAGAATGTCGGATGGAATTTAATTCAAATCAAGTAACTTGGCAGATCGGTACTAACAGGTCAAATCCAATCAGTTGCCGAGCACTCGATGCCCCATCCATCCGTATATAGGCTTTGGTTTCAATGTTTCAGATTCAGCGCGAAACGTGAGAAAAGCACCTTGTTTGTAACCCTTATCCCGAACAGGTGTTCAGAGCGTCCGCCTGAGTTATTGCCCACTCGATATTGTGAATAATAACTGAACGTGCGAGTGCCGACTGTCTGCAAGCATTTTCAGGGTTCCCGGATGCAGAAGGCTGTCGTTTCGGGTTTCAGATGTACTCGTCGGTACCAACTTTAGGTTTCCATGTTTTTTTTAATCTTTTTAGGGAACATTCTCAGGGCTGCGTTTCATAAAACTACAATTCAATGTTTTTTAAAACGATTAGATGTACATCGCGTAGGCGATTAGTACAATTGGTCTTCCTACTTGTTGATCTGCGCGTTAATCGGCTAAACAATGTTTAATGTATAATTTTTGTGGCTAATAAAATGTCAGGGCTGTGTTTCACAAAACTACAATTCAAATGACAACTCGATGTACATCGCACAGGCGATTAGTACAATAAGTCTTCCTACTTTTATATGCAAGTTAATCGGCTATGCAATGTACATCAAATTGTTATATAACCAAGAATCTAGTTCTATGAAAAGGGGCCCTATTCCTGTCCCACAGATTTTTGAGTCAGTAGTGTCGGTTGGAAGAAATACCCTCTCGTGTCGCTAAATTGCATTGCATTACATTTCTTTTTATATTTTTAATGTACCATCTTTACTAACAGTAAAGTACAACTATGTACTAACACAATATGGATGCCATGTATCTTATAT